>OY856410.1:882289334-882889334 GCA_963693085.1 Alisma plantago-aquatica
TAAATGCTCCTAGAGGAAAAGTAGATGACCAGAAGAGGTGAAGAGCTAAAAAAGTGGAATTCACCAATTTAGTTCTTCCACTTAAAGAAAGTTTTTTTTTCAAATTTTAATAATATTATTAATTTTATCTAACTTGGGAAAACAAAAAGATCTTTTAATCTTCCAATACAAGAGAAGTCCCAAGTATGTCATAGGAAATTCACCTTTAACAATCTCCAAAATGCCCAATATTTCTTATTCATTATCATTATCAATGCAAAGTATATTACTTTTCTTAGGGTTAGTAACTAGACCTGAGCAATATCTAAGATGGTTTTGAAGGTCTTTACTATTGGAAGCAATTATATGGTCAGTCACAGAAAAGATCATGACATGATCAACACATGGAATGTAGGAAATATGCAATTTTCTATTAGAGAAAGGACTTATCATATCTTTTTTGCAACACTTCTCATCATGCCACTAAAATCTTCCATAGAAATCACAAATAGAGGTGGAGCCAAAGGGTCACCCTATCTATTTCCATTAGAAGGGTAGATAACTTCAGATGGAATATCATTAATAAGAATGTGGAGACTTGTAGTACTCATAATTGTATAAAACCAATCAATCTATTATCTAGGAAAATACACATTCTCTAAAATAAGTAATAGGTAAGACCAATTGATAGAATCATAGGCCTTAATTAAGTCAACTTTAATACACATCTTGGTTTGTAACATTGGTTTTGTTGAAATCACTAATAAGCTCATTGGTAAGCAACAAAGCATAAGAGATCCTCCTGCCTTTTATAAAAGAGTGTCACTATAGTTAAGGCTAATAATAGAGAGGATAACATATTGCAAGGTGTTGGAAAAAACCATGAAATGCTTTTGTGTAAGAAATTATATATATCAATAGGATATCAATCCCTTATACTAGAAACACCTTTGACTTTAGGGGTAAGAGTAATGTAACATTTATTGATTTCCTTCAACATCTTATTACACTTCAAGAAAGTTCTGAATAGCACTAACATCATCAGCTCTAATGATATCTAAAGGTGACTTATAAAAATTCTTATCAAAGCCAATAGGGATAGGGGACCTATCCCCATCAGCCTCCTTAACAACCCTTTCTATTTCCTCTTTTGTGACTAGACAACACATCATATCAAAATTCATACTAGAGATAGAACGTACATCCCAATCTTTGTCCTACTTAGCAGGATAAGATTTAGAATGTTGGTTGGAAAGTATATTTTAGAACCGAAAATCATGCTCATATATATATATCATTCTCATTATAATGCATACCTCCTTCAATCTTCATACACCTTATGTAATTCCTTGATGCTTTGGTTTTGATAGAGTTATAGAAGATAGTAGTATTTGTGTCCCCTATGTCCAACCAATTCACCATTGAGGCATGTTTAGAAAATTACACCTCATCTTCAATATCTTTGATAGTTTTTTTTCATTAGGGGCTAGATCTTTCAGGGTGATATTGTCGTATCTATAGATTTCAGAGCCTCCATAGCTTCATACGCAAGATATTTGGCAGTATCAAAATATTGCCAATTCTTTATGCCATTTAATCATTTTTTTATGTTCTTTAGTTTTTCCACTAATTTATACACGTGGTTCCCATAAATATCAAAATTCCAAGCTTCTTTAATGATGTTTAGAAAATAGGAATGTGTAGTCCATGCATTAAAAAAAATTGAAATAATGTTTCCTCTTTTGTATGACATTTTCTATCATTGTCACCAATTATATGTGGTCACTAAAGTTTGTACCTTGAATATCCCCTGATAAATCTTTTAAGGAATCCTTGAAATCATCATTAAACAAGTCCTTATCAATCTTTGACAAAATAAGGTTTTCACCTCCATATCTATTTTTACATGTGAAGAATGACCCATTCATATCCAACTCTTATAAATTAATTTTGATAAACATATCATTGGAAATCTCCATTTCCTTTACATAATAAAAGTCTTTATCTCTTATCTCACTATAATAACTGATGGTAGTAAAATCCCCAACCAAAACCCATGAACCATCATTATTGTTCTTAATATGCATTAGATCTTCCCAGAGACTATCTTTTCCTTTCCTTATTGTGATAATACACAACTGTGACATAGAAATCCAGACCCTTCTAGTTCGCACAATAGTGAATTCACTAATTACTTCCACTAGTTTTCATTAATTTCTTCACATCTTGTTCTCATAAGAGGATAATTCTCCCAAGAGGATAGGTATCATGGTCAGAAACCCATGATTTATCCTTCCAGATTTATTAGTTATTTATGCACATTATCATATGTGGTTTTCATTTCTATAAGCACATTCAAATGAAAGTTAAAGTGTACTATACTATCCTTCACTCTCTCTTGATGGCCAAGTTTATTTATCCCCTAAAAATTCTAGGAAAAAATCCCAATAGAATAGGTCATTCAAACGATCCTTGATTGGAACCCTAACTTCATCTGGAACATCACCATTTAGGTCACCAATTTTCTCAAACATGTTAGTAGAAATTTGGTTTATAATTTTCTTAGCTGTAACATTTCCTTTGTTTGGTTTCTTTGGAGAAGCACTACTCTAGTTAACAACATTTTGGAAACCTGCACTGTCAACTAAATCCATCTTAGAATCAACTTTACTTTCAACAATTGCATATGTTTAGGAATGGTATAATGCATAGTAGTAACATGATTAACCTCTTTAGAAAGACTAACATACATATTCAATTCAGGTTCCACTTGTTGAGCATAATTTTAGTGTTTATTTTTGTTGATCCAATTAATTATCTTGTGCTAAACAATTTTGACAACTATCTTTAGGATCCATAAATGTCTTATAGTTGATAATATAAAGAGTTGGGTAGGGGAACACATAAAGGTATTTTGTATGCATATCATCTATTCTTTAAATAATAAAGGTTCATTTACAATCTGTGTATTAATGAAATTTCTACTCTCTGGAACCAACTTCAAAGGTTTCTTGTTGCTAGGTAACATGGTTCATAGGATTAATATCCTTACCTCCACTCACCTTCTACTAATCTTGGGCTGGGACAATATGTATCCATTTTTGTTTTTCTTCTAAAGATACACAACAACATGATTCATGACCATAACAACCACATTTTAATCAACGTCCAGGAATTTACTCATAAGCAACCATGATTTCACCTCTAACCTTCATCTCTATGCCAAATGATAGAACTAGGCAACTCACACTTATTAGATATAAGAACTTTAATATGAGCATAGATGAATCTATTCATGGCTTTACTAGAAAATTCTGAACATAGTGGTCACTCGATGTAACTTCTTAACAACCCTAGTGTAACCACCCCGCCTCTCGGTAACCCCCAATCAAGGGAAACAAAAAGGTCAGAGCCATTATCCCAATTAACTGGATCAATGATTCGACAAATAATCAATAATAATTACAAAATTCTACCAAAACTATACTAAAAAGCTAGAATAAAATAGACTTTGCATACCTTTTTAAAAAACTTGGATATCTAACTTCTATCTACAACTGGAGTCTACTCTAACTAATCCTCCTTGCACTTTAATTCATATATTCACAATGTATCACTTTACTGTTTGTCCTTTTCAATCTTTTACCTAAAACACCGACAAACAAAACGTCAGTCAGCATGAATGAATATGCCGGTATGTGGGGATAATCAAAATTTCATAAATATTTCTAATAACCTAAATATCACAATTAAGTTATTTAACAATCCAAATTACGTTTTCAATGTGACATTCTCCACCGCTTTTTCCCTAACCCTGGAATACCCTCTTTAGGGTTTCTCTTTTGCAATAGACATAAGGCTACCTTCTCCATCCTGATCTTGGTGCCTGGGGTCACCGCTCATGGTGCCCATTAGTCATGCAATGTCATAAGGCCACCTTCTCTATCCTGAGCTTGGTGCCTGGGGTCACCTCTCATGGTGCCCATTGGTCTTCCCTCTTGGGCTTGACCATATTGCATCATACATCAGGGTGGCATGTAAGTGCGAGAATACACACTTATAAATTAACTGTGATAATCATAGTGACTTTATGAATTTTCATATATGAACATCCAACAGTTAGGTTGCATTCAATTCGATCAATCATCTGAGAAAACCCTGTGAAACTAAAGAGATTAATCATAAATAACCACATACCCGATCCAGAGTAACTTGATGTCCAAGCAAGAATAATCAAGAACATTCAATCAAGCAATCAATAATATCCTGAAATTAATGCATAACATCCATGTGTCAACATCCTCAATATTGACTTGGATTCCACCTTAAGATTTCTAGGCCAACTTTAGGGTTTTATTAGGGTTTTAGCCTCCATAATGCTTTTATCACGTTTAATGCTCTTTTAGTCCACAAACCCTAATTTCATCATTGTAGGCATACTTGAATGTCAATTAAGTCTAATATATCTATTTTACACTAAGACTACCATCTTTATCCTTTTAAGTCATGTCAAGATCATTATGCCCAATTATCATGTTCAGTTTCTTTCGAATTGACAACTCATATTTCATTATAGTCCAATTCACATATGAACCCTATTTATCACTAATTCCACATTTATCCACTAGGACACCCTAATTACCAAATTAAGGGTGTTTATCCACAATTAGAAACTTTTATACTCAGAATAGCTTAGAATCATCATATCTCAGCTTTATTCATGGATTTGAACAATTAAAGCCATTAAGAGTCATAATTACCAAAATTAGGGTTTCAAGGCCCATTAAAGCATATTCATGTACATGAAACCCTACATTAATCAAACTACGCATAAAGATCATCCTTTTGGATCTAATGTGTCCTTTTTATAATCAATAGGTTAATATTGATTAAGAACACCCATAATACCTTTCTCAATCTTATTAACATCAATGTTAGGGTTTCTTAATCATTAATGCATTACAGTTGACAACTTTAACTACATTTATAATTGTAAGAGGAATTAGGCTCTAAAACTATTTTTAATGGATTACTCATATTTTTCTAAGCAAATTTCATGTATTATATGTACCAATCCGAGCTACCATTAATTAAATACGAATTTTGCAAGATTCACTTACTTGGACCAATGGGATGCTGACACGTCAGCCATCCCATGCAGCGTAACTCGGCCGATTTGGAAACATAACCAAATTACACTTATACCCCCGCATGGCCGCTTGGCTCTTCAAAACCTAGAGGGGAAATTTTGTCCAACGCCTTTTAGGTTGTCTTCAACCTTGCAACGCATGCTGCTGCAGCTGGGTGCAGCTTTCCACAGTGCCACCCCTCCTCCTCAGGGCTCGAGGGTCGTCGATAGACACCGTCCTAGTTCCGCTACACTCCCATGCACATGAGGTGCCTCTAGTTTGTGACCAAGGTGGTCGGTTTCAAGCGTGCCAAGCCCGCGACCGCTGTTGGTTTGCAGACCTCCGGCAGGCGCCACACGAAGACGAGAGCACGGGGATGATGGACGATCTTCCTCAGGTTGTCGTGGGAGCTTCCGGCCTCTATCATGACCACCCCATGGTTCCTCGTTGCTCCATGGTTGCACTACTCTTCTTTTTTAGCGAAAACAAGATGAAGAAGAGAGGGGGATGCCTGAGACCCTCTTGGGCTCGTGGTTAAGGGTTCAACCCTTATATAGGGGAGAGTAGCCACACCCTAACATGCTTTCCCATGAAGAAAACAAGGCCTTTCCTCAATAGGAAACCTACTTTCCTTAATTAAGAATAAATTCTCTCATTAAATAATTCCTTGTTCATCCATGATCCTTGGTTATTAAGGAATTTGAATATTATTACTTTTACTCTCTTTGTGCTTGGCTTTTAATCCATTGGCCATGAAGTTTTACTTCCTTATAGCAAATATAGCAAATAGTATCTCTTTTTGATAACACCAAAAGTCATTATCTATATAGCACATTATTCACATATTATGACTTTTGTATTATTTGTATTTTCTCTTTCTTCATCTCCATTGGGACTCCTTGGACTCCAAGAAATCCTATGATTTCGAAATCCTTTTTGAAGGATACTTATTATCCTTCTAGATGCATCTACATCCATTATTTCTCATTATCTTACTTATTTCTTTATTAAAATATTTATTTTCAAGGATTTCCCTTTATCCTTTATTTCCTTTTTCTTCTTTTCCTATTTCTTCTATTAGAAATCACATGTAAACGAAATTCATTCAATTGTGGCCATTTATGCCACTTTCTAGAGATTTCTATATATTTCTCATAAATATATTACTTAATATCCATTATCTTTTATCTTTTTCTATTATTTGGACTTTTCCTCTTTTCTTCTCTTTTATATCCATTATTGGATTAACATAATAATAGGAATCATGAAATTCCTATCAAAAGGGAGATTTGCAAAGAAATCCATCCTTTGGAGTAAAGCATACATCCTTCTCAATTCAAGTCCATATTCATAAAATCATTGCATTTTCATTTTGAAAACACATGTAAAATTGAGGTTGTAACATCCTTCCCCTCTTATAGGAATTTTGCCCTCAAAATTCCATCAAACATACAAACAAGCAGGATAAGACTTACTCATGTCCATCATGGCTCCCATGTGGCTTTACCCTCTCCATGGTGCTTCCCAAGAACCTTCATCATCTTATATTCTTACATCCGAGTTCTCTCTCACCTTGGTATCTCGTACCCTTGTAGGCGACTCAGGACGTTTCAGCCTCTCTCTCGAAGCTTAATAGGTTCATGAATCAACACATGGATCGGGTATCTCACATAGTGCTCTAGATCGGACTCGTGGAACACATCATACATCACATTATCCTAAGGGGTAAGGCTACACACAAGCATCTCCACCAATCCATCTCAAATGGACCCATGTATCGGGGACTCAGCTTCCTCAACTATAGCTCAGAGGGGTCGGATTATCATATCACATATTCTCCCACAGTGAACTGCATGTCAATCTGCTTTGCATCAGCTCACGACTCATGTCACCCCTGGGCTTTCTCAGTCATCGCATGATCAAAGTGACTTCATCTACACTCACTGTGGTCTCTCTAACCCTCACAAGGTCTTTCCACCGACATCATCTTCATGAAGAGGTGACCGACACAACCTCCCTTACAAAGCTTCTTACATCCCGATACTGGCTATGGTGGCTATCATCACAACTTTCATAGGATGAGAAATGTCCCCATATATCACCCTGAATGAGCACACACACTCTCATCAGACCCTCTAGTCTGGATCATGCTAACCATCATATAAGGGTGATAAGTTGTACTAACATCGAGTTCTTCATGTACCTACTTCCACCGCATGGAAGTGAACCTTTAGATCACACTCAAGGACCTTTGAACTCACATCATGGGTTAGTTGAACCATCTCTTTCTCTTACATGTAGTTCAACCGAATCTGTCCCTTGACAATACTCTCTCTTTCTCTTACCTATCATCTAGGTAAGGTGATCTACCATAACCCATATTGCATCTTGGTCCAAGGGAGACTCACCACAACATCCATAGTGATCAACTCCCATTCCCTCGCGGGGACTCTTTATCCTCTGTATCAACTCACTGGGTTACTGGTGTTCGTCCTTTACCTCCTGGCATGCATGGTGACAATCCATATGCAACTATGTACATTTTTCACCTTAGTCATCCAAAGTACTACTGCAACATACTATCTTAGTAGTACCACGGTGTATGGTGAACTTAAAATCATGATCTCATGTATGCCATGATTTCTCAAGGTTGATTCCTCAGAAACCCTAAAACACTTTAGTCGTGGGTTTCATCACCTTCTTTTCCAGAGAAGTGCATCTGAGATTCTACAACCATCCTTCTATCACAACAAGCCCTAGGCTGGCTAACTAAGCAACCACTAACTCGATCAACAAATCTCGTTATATCTGAGGGTTAGCCCAACATATCTCACAAATCTAGGGTTCACCTAGCCATCTCTTCCATCCTTTCCACTAGCTAAACTAGGCAACTACGTCTCAACAAGAGCATCCATTACCACCTTTCATTCTTATGTGCTAGGTAACAGTGAAGACATAGACCTCCATGTATTCCACTTATCATCTCATCTCAGACTTTAGGTCTATCTTCATCAAGAAAACTCATAGCTCATCTTCTTGGTTATCAAACTCAAACTTATATAACTCATAAATTCCATACAACTCATAATAAGAACGTCCTTATAAGATGACTACCTTAGTTCTCTTAGTGTTTGTAAACCATCCACACATCGTACACTCTACAAGGGTACACTATTATATCTATTCCCATACATCATAGCAACATTTCATCTCACATCATCATTATCCTTAGTGTATGGCATGCGTGCTACCCTATCTCTCACCCCCATAACGAGAGGAAATAAGCATTTGACGGCCGTCTAAACACAAAGTTCTTCCCGTTTCAAGAGTAGAGATGGTGCATCCCACATTTCCAGTACACCTTCCAATCTAGGTTGAAACGTGCATCACATGTCTCCACATCATGAACATCTCGACATCAGGGTCACTTCCATAGAAAACTGGTCTCAAACACACTTGGGTTGTCACACAATCCTTAGTCATCTCCCCTAGGTCTGTAGGGTGCCAACACTTTTGGGGTCATCCCTCTTCCCTTATGCATCCAGAGAGTGCCCTCTTCATCTGCCCTTTGGGTCCCATGAGTTCATGAAGGTGATCACTCTCCTAACCCATGGTCCTCAGACAATGATAGCTATTACCTCTCGACCCTATGGTCTTGTGCAACTAGGGAATTAGGCAACTCCGACTCCCATCAGTCTTATCCCTACCTAACCCTAGAATGGAATTAGGATTCTAACATAATACATATCCATCTTGAAACCTTACCCAAGTCTCCATCATCTCTCTCAGCATTCGTGGTCTAACTTACATCCTTTCATAGGGATCATGATGACCTACCTACCTCAGTCAGGCCCCATACTGGTTACTTCCATGGTAACACATCCATATGCACTTAGAGATGGTTATCTATGGGTCTGTAGGTTCATGCTCATACCATGCGTTCTCCACTTAGATCATGAAACTCTTATAAGAGAGACCTCTATATGTTACCTCAAACCCAACAAAAGTTGGTACATACCCTACAGAAGGGTGTCTCTCCCAGGATGGGAGTAAACTACAAAGGTCACAAACATCCTCGCATCTAGGGTTTACATCAACATGAGCATGCTTAGTCATATCAAGATACTAAGGCACGTAGCTAACAAATAGACCACCTACTAAACCTTACTAGGTCTCCATGGTAGGTCATACTTATTCTCATTCCTCAACATTGGACCATCATCATACATGCCCATGTCACCAACCTATATGTGAGGGGTTCATCAAACATATACCTTAGTCTAAGGGGTTTCCTTTTGCTCTAAACATGAGGAATGCCATGCTCCCATGCGTAAGAACTCAAGCATCCGTGTGAGCATCAGGTGCACCATGAACTACTTCTTTCCCTCTTTAGGTCTAGGAACTGTAGGTTCACTTTTTATGCATCAGCCGTCTAACTGCATGCTCAGCTTTCCAACCATGAATCAAACATGTACGAGGTATATCATGCACATCCTATAATCCTTCCACTTGAAAAACACCTCAGAGTTGAGCCCTCCTCAAGGACAAACAACTAGGTATGAGGTCTTCCAACTTGATACTATACCTTCTCAGGGTCTAAGGAACTCTTCTTCCCATCCTTAGAAGGTAAGGTAGGCACCTACTACTTCCATCGATTGGTTCAAGAAGTCTCTTCCCCTTTCTAGGGTTTGGTTCCTCTAAAGGCAACCTAGATACCACAAGCCTCCAAGGATCATGCACGAGACAACCGAAACCATCCACTTAGGTTGTAACATACCCAACTTCTTAGGGTTCCTTATACCCCAGAGTCCAAGCTTCCAACCTTCTTGCTTGGGTCTCGCTCTCTCTCTCTCTCTCTAGAGCTTAAACCTACAAACAACCTTACCACTATAGGTTCTCTCTCTAAGGTGGATCAAGCTCACATGCATACACCTACATGGGTGAAACCTACATTCACTCACAATTATCCATAGCTCTTTATGCTTATCTCATAAGCTATCCAACATGCCCTTCTGGCCCGAGTTTTAACCTACTGCCATTACTACTGATGTACCCTAGGTGCATACTTTGCCATGCTTATATAAACCCATAAGGGTTCTATATGGTCATCACTAACCTCATCAATGAAGGAGTTATCCTTTACCCTAACATGCACAACCCTACTAAGGTTGGGTTGCCTAAAAGACACTAGGTCAACCAACCTCACATAGCTCATACTTCTCATAGGTATCCAAAACCAAAAGCATGTCAACCCACACACATGGTCGACCGTGACATCTAACTCATTATGCCATCTCTCTCTAACCACCACTTAGGGTTAGGGTTAGCATCATCCTCAGAGGATGTGCCAGGTCTCTACCTTTAATGGAGGTTTCTGCCTCTAAGATCAACTCTCTATTCATCCTCCTGACAAGAAGGTCTTACCTCAGGTCTCTCCTGAGGGCATGGAAACACATGCCATAAAACCTAAGCATGAAACTAATCTTTAGTCTATGCTTAAACTATTACGCTTATGTCCATGACATCTTATTTACATGCTTTTCATTAATTTGGTGGAGGATTCTTTAACCTTATCATACATACCCTATCCTCAAGAGGGTGAGGGAGAGAGAGAAAACCCTAAAACTTAGAATCTTAATTGAATTAGGGTTAAGAAAGGACAAAAATAGATGAGAGAGTCCTAAAGGTATCTTATTTCGAGTCAGAACCTCAGACATTGGCCAGGCAGTCACACTGCATTCGGGAGTCCTCATGATCGAATAGAGGGGCGGAGGAAAATATTGCCAGCCCCCGGACCGTGATCCTTTTCTAGAGACCTCTGTCATCGGAAAATCCTCTAATAACTCCCTTGGGTTCTAAAGAGTTTGTAAAATTTAATAATTATTAGAGATTAAATGAGGAACCAATGCTCTGATACCAAATGTAACGACCCTGCCTCCCAGTAACCCCCAATTAAGGGAGACTAAAAGGTCAGAGCCATTATCCCAATTAACCGGATCAATGGTTCGACAAATAATCAATAATAATTACTAAATTCTACCAAAACTATACTGAAAAGCTGGAATAAAATAGACTTTGCATACCTTTTTCAAAAACTTGGATATCTAACTTCTATCTGCAACTGGAGTCTACTCTAACTAATCCTCCTTGCACTTTAATTCATATATTCATAATGTATCACTTTACTGTTTGTCCTTTTCAAGCTTGTACCTAAAACATCGACAAACAAAATGTCAGTCAGCATAAATGAATATGCCGGTATGTGGGGACAACCAAAATTTCATAAATATTTCTAACAACCTAAATATCACAATTAAGTTATTTAACAATCCAAATTATGTTTTCAATGTGACATTCTCCACCGCTTTTACCCTGACCTTGGAATACCCTCTTTAGGGTTTCTCTTTTGTAATAGACATAAGGCCACCTTCTCCATCCTGAGCTTGGTGCCTGGGGTCACCTCTCATGGTGCCCATTAGTCATGCAATGTCATAAGGCCACCTTCTCTATCCTGAGCTTGGGGCCTGGGGTCACCTCTCATGGTGCGCGCCCATTGGTCTTCCCTCTTGGGCTTGACCTCATTGCATCATACATCAGGGTGGCATGTAGGTGCGAGAATACACACTTATAAATTAACTGTGATAATCATAGTGACTTTATGAATTTGCATATATGAACATCCAACGGTTAGGTTGCATTCAATTCGATCAATCATCTGAGAAAACCCCCTGAAACTAAAGCGGTTAATCATAAATAACCACATACTTGATCTAGAGTAACTTGATGTCCAAGCAAGAATAATCAAGAACATTCAATCAAGCAATCAACAATATCCTGAAATTAATGCATAACATCCATGTGTCAACATCCTAAATATTGGCTTGGATTCCACCTTAAGATTTCTAGGCCAACTTTAGGGTTTTAGCCTCCATAATGATTTTATCACGTTTAATGCTCTTTTAGTCCACAAACATTAATTTCATCATCGTAGGCATACTTGAATGTCAATTAAGTCTAATATATCTATTTTACACTAAGACTGCCATCTTTATCCTTTTAAGTCATGTCAAGATCATTAAGCCCAATTATCATGTTCGGTTTCTTTCAAATTGACAACTCATATTTCATTATAGTCCAATTCACATATGAACCATATTTATCACTAATTCCACATTTATCCACTAGGAAACCCTAATTACCAAATTAAGGGTATTTATCCACAATTAGAAACTTTTATACTCAGAATATCTTAGAATCATCATATCTTAGCTTTATTCATGGATTTGAACAATTAAAGCCATTAAGAGGAATAATTACCAAAATTAGGGTTTCAAGGCCCATTAAAGCATATTCATGTACATGGAACCCTACATTAATCAAGCTACACATAAAGATCATCCTTTTGGATCTAATGTGTCTATTTTATAATCAACAGGTTAATATTGATTAAGGACACCCATAATACCTTTCTCAATCTTATTAGCATCAATATTAGGGTTTCTTAATCATTAATGTATTAAAGTTGACAACTTTAACTACATTTTGAATTGTAAGAGGAATTAGGCTCTAAAACTATTTTTAATGGATTCCTCGTATTTTTCTGAGAAAATTTCATATATTATATGTACCAATCTGAGCTACCATTAATTAAATACGAATTTTTCAAGATTTACTTACTTGGACGAATGGGATGCTGACACGTCAGCCATCCCATACACAGTAACTCGGCCGATTTGGAAACATAACCAAATTACACTTATACCCCTACACGACCGCTTGGCTCTTCAAAACCTGGAGGGACAATTTCATCCAACGCCTTTTAGGTTGTCTTCAACCTTGCAATGCATGCTGCTGCCGCCGAGTGCAGCTTTCTGCGGTGCCCCCATCCTCCCCATGGCTCGAGGGTCACCGACAACCACCGTCCTAGTTCTTCCGCACTCCCATGCACACGAATCGCCTCCAGTTTGCGACCAAGGTGTCCGGTTTCAAGTGTACCAAGCCCACAATCGATGTGGGTTTGCAGATCTCCGACAGACGCTGCGTGAAGACGAGAGCACGAGGATGATGTCCAATCTTCCTCAGGTTGTTGTGGGAGCTTCCGACCTCTATCATGACCACCCTACAGTTCCTCATTGCTCCATGGTTGCGCTACTCTTCTTTTTGAGCAAAAACAAGATGAATAAGATAGAGGGATTCCCGAGATCCTCTTGGGATCATGGCTAAGGGTTCAACCCTTATATAGGTGAGGGTAGCCATGCCCTAAGATGCTTTCTCACGAAGAAAACAAGGCCTTTCCTCAATAGGAAACCTACTTCCCTTAATTAATAATAAATTCTCTCATTAAATAATTCCTTGTTCATCCATGATCCTTGGTTATTAAGGAATTCAAATATTATTACTTTTACTCTCTTTGTGCTTGGCTTTTAATCCATTGGCTACGAAGTTTTACTTCCTTATAGCAAATATAGCAAATAGTATCTCTTTTTTATAACACCAAAAGTCATTATCTATATAGCACATTATTCACATATTATGACTTTTGTATTATTTGTATTTTCTCTTTATTCCTCCCCATTGGGACTCATTGGACCCCAAGAAATCCTAAGATTTTGAAATCCTTTTTGAAGGATACTTATTATCCTTCTAGATGCATCTACATCCATTATTTCTCATTATCTTACTTATTTCTTTATTAAAAGATTTCTTTTCAAGGATGTCTCTTTATCCTTTATTTCCTTTTTCTTCTTTTCCCATTTCTTCCATTAGAAATCACATGTAAACGAAATTCATTCAATCGTGGCCATTAATGCCACTTTCTAGAGATTTCTATATATTTATAATAAATATATTGCTTAATATCCATTATCTTTTTCTATTATTTGGACTTTTCCTCTTTTCTTCTCTTTTATATCCATTATTGGATTAACATAATAGTTGGAATCACAAAATTCCTATCAAAAGGGAGATTTGTAAAGAAATCCATCCTTTGGAGCAAAGCATACAACCTTCTCAATTCAAGTCCATATTCATAAAATCATTACATTTCAATTTTGAAAACACATGTAAAATTGAGGTTGTAACACCTAGCATCCCATCATCCCAAAATTCAAGAGGTATATTTAAGGAAATATGATCCATATCGATAATAATGCAAGTCTCTTCTTGTTGAGCAGGTCCTTCATCTTTGATATCTTTAGTAATAGGGGCATTCAGTTGAAAAGGCATGACCCTCCTTTGACTTCGATCTTTAGGTCCTCTTCCTCAAACTTATCGGTGAAGAATCTCTTATTCCTTGGAATAATCACAAAGGATGGTTTTGGTTCCCAGTAGATCTCGAGGTGACTTACCAACATTGTCCAATGAGGCTTTAGACTGACGATATATCTAGCAGTCCTATTGTTCCATTTGTTAGCAAACATGGATATCTCTTGTGTATCAACTCTCTATCAATAATATCACTGATGGAATGAATTATAGGGTTGTGTTTTCTTTTTGCTTCTAAATGAAATAAGAGATCGAAATGTTTTCTAGCAGAGGATAAAACACTGATACTCATCTTGGTTGTATTAGGTGAGGAGCCACATGGATTTGGATCGAGAGCATCACTATTGTATCCCTAGAATCTCCACTCATGTCATCCTCTCTCCTCCTATGGAACCTTCTCCCACCACCCTCTCAACCCTTTTTCTTATATATACACATATATAGTAATATGTGTATATTAATACTATGTAAGGAATTATACATCTAAACTTAATTATACTATACTTACTAAATTTGTATATTTAAACATGAACATAATGATACTTAAAATGAGACTAAGGTTTTAACAAATGAACTATTAGTATGATGCATACTTATTTGAAGTTAGCTGATCTATGTCAACACATGTTTATTTGTTTGTTTATGTGTTCTTACATTCCCACTGCTAGCCAATATTTATTCAAAGTTGGTTTATCATGTAATATGGGCTGGTAAAGATAATGGAAAATGGTTGAGTTGCCAATAAAAGTAGAATAAAAACTTTATACTTTCTCATAAAATGGTTTAAAAACAAAAAAACCTATCCAAACTCGGAATGGAAAATTCAACTAGATGTGGTTTTGTACCATTTGTTCACTCATTTAGTTTTAAAATCTCAAATTATTATGTGTATATCATAGTTTTTTTAGTAAACCAAATCTAATGAAACTGTGCCCCCTACAACAAACCAAGGATATGCAATTCCCATCCTATTATGCCTCATATGAAGCCATTCCCGAACCAGAATGGTAAATATGATTATAGGAAAACTCCACGAGGCTAAGATATTGATCTCAAATATTGTGGAACTACAAAACACAAACCCTCAAACATATTTTCTAGGGTTTGAATGGTCCAATCAAACTATTCATCCATTTAAGGGTAAAAATATGTATTGAACCTCATAGTAGTTCATAGAGCATCATGCAGTCTAGCTTAGAACCTCGATGTGAATGTGGGGTCTTTCTCCAAATTTATATATGTTAATACCCCTTGTAATAAGAGAATCCCATTTTTGTAGATTCTGTCTAGGTTTTTCTGTATCATATTTGAGACATGTTTCTAGTTTTAGCCTTAATCTATTTATAGTATGTAATTGTGAGTCTCTCACCTTATTAGCATCATTTCAATATTTGAGCAATTTGTTACATAACATACTTGTTTTACATGTAGTAATATAGATTATCCAGGGTTGCTCGAGCAAAACCCTAGGTTCATTATTGAATTGGGGTTTTGGTGGAAATTCTACATTTTAGCATGTTGGTCTGATGGAATAATAAGAAGATAATAATAATATATTTGTATTTATGCTTTAGGACTTATTAGGTCCTTTCTAGACCCAGTTAAGGGTTTTGATAACCCAAGGACAATGTTGAGGTTCTAGCTTGTCTCCATAGGATTTGAACATATTTCTGATCAAGCATGATAAAAGGTTAGATTGACATGCCCAAAGCTCAACCAACTTATTGGTTGGTTGGTCATTGGTGATGTCAAATAGTCAATCACTACTGATTGGACAAAGGTTGGTCTAAACTATGTGTCTGTCAGTTGGACTTGTGGGATCGTTAATAACTGAATGAGTTTCCATTGAGTTGATTTTAGATTTCTAACACAAGTGGGTAGGTCGGCGAGAGTTGGCGCACTGGTTGAAGCTCGGGGGGCCTAACAAAGGGTCACGGGTTCGAAACCTAGCTGCAACACTCTCGGAAATGAATTGAGCGTGTCAGGTCAGCCGACCTCTGATCTGGTTTAACCGGGTTCCCGGGTTTTCATGCTATTCGACCCCCCCCCCCAGGTAGGCGTCGGGCGCAACCCAACGTCGCTCATGGGTCATCAAAAAAAATATATTCCATATTCCCACCTAAATTCATCATTAAATAAATATAATATCTCTTGTGGCTCTTGATATGGAAAAATTAGTAATGGTGGCGTGGCTTGAGGAATTTTGATGACATATTTAAGAAAATCCAAGAGATATGGAGGTTTTATTGAATTGGTTGACTTTTGGTGATTTGTTGACCAATTCAATGATATTGGGAGTAATAAAGTAAAATTTGACAATTTGGAAAGATATAGTATCAATTATGGGCTCGAGTAAGTTTCTTGGAAGAACCATGGTAACGAAGTATAAGGAATGCCTCCTTAATACATAGTATTTATTCAATGATGAAGTTAGTCCAGAATAAGGAATATGGAGTACAAGGAAAGGCACAAAACCACATTTTGAAATTAATATGTGAAAATCCACTTCATCACATCCTTCCCTCCTTATAAGGAATTTTGTCCCCCAGAATTCAAAATTGTCAAAGGCTGGGAACATGTAATCCATATCATATTCCCTCCAATACTCAAAATTATAATCATGATGTAGTAAAAACAATCAGTCGTAATATTATTTTAATCAATTAGAGGTCAAAAGATTGTAGTTCATCATTTCTAGTGTGTAGACTGGAAATGATTTAGGGTCAAGTCCTATCGTGAACTATGTTTGGTCCATCCCTCTTTTGCTATTGAAAATGATGTAAGAATTTGATACCAGTCTTGGAACCTTGAAAGTTACGAAACCTTGAACATGGATGTAATACCACACCAAAGTTCATTAATGAGAATTAAATAACCTAATTGTTTGGTACTTGTGCTAATACTGGAAAAAAGAATTGTTTGACCGCCATCTTGTTAAATCATGGTCTAATCAATCTTGTGACTACAAAATCATGTTAAGATCTCTACTCTTGAATAAAAGGTACACTTTTTTTCCTCTTATTTACCTACTTAAGGTATGTTTTATTGTATTATACTAGTATATTTTTGACCTCTGGTTTCACTTTTGTTAATGCCAATTTCTACAAATAACCAACATTACAAACCTATAGATTAGGTTGGTATAACATAAATTTCATACATGTACCACTTTTACTATATTATCAGATTTACTGTGAAGAACCCACGTCTAAGATAGCCCATAAAATTCAATTTTATAGTAGAAATAATATAGACCAATTACGTCGGTTGTAAAAAGCCGATGACAAAGCCCTTCCCACAAAATATATTTTTACCTCAAAAAAGACTTCATCATTGGTTTTAACTATAGAAACTGATGACGTAGGTCAAGTACATAGTGAAAAGTTTTGCCTTCAAAATACATGTCATCAAAATTTTTTTCTAAAAGAGCCGAAGAAAAAGGATTCCTTCTACGTGCCTTGTTAGAAATATTTCTCCCCAAATTGGCTCATGTCATTGGTTTTTCGCTAGAAATTGATGACTAAAGTCTTATCCAGGTTGGTGTTTTTTATTAGGGATAAGTACATGTGATGTCGGTTCTTGTTGGGAAACCGTTGATAGAGAATTATAAATGGCGTTAGTTTTTATGTAGTAACCGACGACTAAAGTCTTAGTGAGGTTGGTATTTTTTCTTAGGGACAAGGACATGTGTGGTAGGATTTTTGATGGTAAAATGAGGATAGAGGTTGAACTATGATGTCGAGTTTTTCCTTCAATTGACAAAGAATGTTTTAGCGAGGTTGTCATTTTTAATTAAGGATAAGTACATGTGGTGTCAGTTTTCTGGCATGTAACTGACGACATATATAGAGATGTGATGTCTATTTCCCCCTTACAACAAACGACTAAAATCTTAGTTGTTAATTTTTTGTAACAACCAATGCCTAGATTCCACTTAGCTAAACATGTGAAACCTTCTTTCTCTATTTCATTGTGTGATTTGGTTTCTCTGATGCTACTCTAGTGATTCTTTCTCCTCCATCTGTTGCTCCTCTGCTACTGATCTACAGCCCCCCGCCACTGACGCCGGTGCCCCAACGCTCCTCTAACATTAATGCTACTTCTACCTCTACTGCCGCAACCACTGTTGTTGCTGCCTCTGATGATGATGCTTTTTTTGATGCTCTTCCTACTCATCCGTCATCATTGCATCCTTAGTTGCTGGAAGAAAAGGTATCTCCTCCGCTTTCTCCCTTCTCCCTATCCTCATCCTTCCCCTCTCATCCCCCTCCTCCTTATCTTACTCAATTTCTTCTCAATTGTAGTGAAAATTTTGATGAATGTTAGTATGGATAAATAAGTACATTGTTCGGTATGAAAATAGTGATAAATCTGCATTTATTATCTATGTTAAGTGCATTGTTTATTGTTGACAATTCGAATGTTAGTGTGGATAAATAAGTGTATTGTTTGGTATGAAATTGTGATGAATCTTCCTTTATTATCTATTTAAATGCATTATTTATTATAAGCAATTCAAATGTTAGTATGGATAAACAATCACAAATTGGAATTAATACACTAAACTTAATTTGATTTTCTTTAGATTAACATCATTTACATATAAATTGATTATATTTACCTAATTAACCCTAAATCTTAAGCTTCTAAACAATACACCCAATTTTGTAAGCCCGAACCCCTCTATTAGCCTAGAAACCCGTCCAAGATTTACTCATCAAGAGTAAACCTTGGATAGTCCCTGATTTGGGACTTTCTCAAAGGCTTGATCTCACGTGGGATGTAAGTGTATAATGTGTGTTCTATTTCAAGAAATTTAGGCTGCATTTCTCCTTATGTTCTCTGGATACATATGCGGATGGGTATTTACCCATCTACATCGGTGTACTTGGAGAGCTGTGAGGAAATGCTATTGAAATTTCTTGAAATTAAATACACATTATACACTTACTAGTGGTTTAAGTGCTCAAGAATGGGCTAGGTGGTACACATTCATCAAAGTGAATGCTAATAAATGATTAGGGTTTGATTTTAAACATATTTTATTCTAAAATTGACTTATTAACTAACACCAGATTCTAATACTTATCTCCCACATGATCATATAATTGATCAATCATGGATGTCCATTTCAAATTGTTGCACTCTAAAGTTTGTTAGCGGTCTTGATCAGTTTATAATATTTAGGGAGGAATATAGGAAACAACCTGGAGATAGGTTCTATTATCCATGTAGGAATTGTTGTAACAACATAAAAGTCAACATTGTTGACAAAATCAAAATTCATGTCATGTGCAATAGGACTATATAGGGATATATAAAATAGTATTGGCATGAAGAGGTTTCTACTATGATATCCGTATATTTCAATATTCGTACTTGTGTTGAAGAAGAAATCGCTAACGATGATGTAGATGTGAACGAACCAATTCTGATAGACATGTTTGATGTGATGCTAGATAGGTGTTGGGTAAATCTTACTGATCCACATTCCTTATTAAGAAACAATGTGCATGATGTTGAGAGACCGTTATAGTTAGGTTGTACTAACATTTACAAATGAGTGTTGTGTTGGGATTGTATACTCTGAAGGCTAACAATGGATGGAGAAACAATAGCTTCACGTCTCTATTGTCTTTGTTGAAAGAATTTCTTCCTGAAGGCAACGAGCTTCATATCTCAATATAAGAATTAAAATAATGTTGTGTCCAATGAGAATGGACGCTAAGAAGATGCATGCCCAAATAACTGTGTTATTTCAAAAGGACTATGTCGATTTGAAAGATTCTCCAAAATGTGAGGTGTTAAGATATAAAATGACGACTTCAGGTAAGTCTAAAACTAGCTCTCCTACCAAAGTGATGTGGTATCTACCTATAATACCATGGTTTTAACGATTATTTTCCAATATCATGGATGCACAGAATTTATCTTAGCAGACAGAGGTAAAGAAAAACAAAGACGGGATCATACGACATGCATTTGATTCCCAACAATAGAAAAAAAAACTGATTTATTGTAACCAAATTTTGGTGAAGAAGTGATCAGTAATCTAAGACTTGGGCTTTGTACCATTGGGATGAATTCATACGACACATTCAACAAATAACATAGCCCCAAAGGAGTTATAGTGGATGCATTGGGTTTCACATTAGTGCATTTTGAAAAGATTGACGAGAAGGGTGAACCATTCATGATGACATTATGGATGAAGCAAGTATTCTACATCGATCATATTAAAAATGGAAAATAATCTATCATTTTTCATGAGAAAAGGAAGTTCATTGCAGATCCTATAGATGAAGAAGAGTATTATAACAAGTATGATGATTGTAGTCCATTCTCAGTTGGCTTGCCAACACCAAATGTTGAATCTAACACTAACTTATATCTATGTGGATATCACACAGAATGGATATTAATTGATTAA
The DNA here is from genome assembly GCA_963693085.1 of Alisma plantago-aquatica. Taxonomy (NCBI): domain Eukaryota; kingdom Viridiplantae; phylum Streptophyta; class Magnoliopsida; order Alismatales; family Alismataceae; genus Alisma; species Alisma plantago-aquatica. The sequence continues at coordinate 882,310,137 of OY856410.1, forward strand.
AGATCTAACCAATGCTATAGTCATGTATTTTATTCTTTAAATGCAAAATGTACATTTTACATTCTTTATTAAAGTTATATATATGTTTCATATGTGACATGTACATTTTACATTCTTTATCAATTATATTTCATTCTTTAACTATTTCTAGATGGCGTCTAACAATGAGGATGAGCACCATGATGATGTGCACCATGAGGATGAACACCATCATGGTGTAAGTTGTATTTTTTTTATTTCATAGATGTGCATTTTACATTCTCTACCACAATTATTATATAGATGTGCATTTTACATTCTCTATCACTTATATGTGTTTCTTGACAATTTTAGGATGAGCACCCTGATGATGTGCACCCTGAGGATCTTATCAGCTTTATAGAGAAACAAATTGATCGTGCAAGTAGAAGAGGCATCTCCTTGATGAGCAAGTTAGTAGCACACATGGGTAAATGACTGAAGATGTATGTTGACTTTGATGATGTAGGAAATCATATTGGGAATAATCACAATACTTTCATGCAATATCTAGGGGCTATTACTCGTAGCAAAGTGGAGATACAATAGAATCTTAGTATAAAGTTGATCTTTCCATGAGAAACTACATATGGAAGGACTTATGTGTGATATTTATTTTTAAAAGATATTCACAATTATGTTTTTATAAATATGCCATTAAGTATATGAAATCTTGTAGAGCATCTTTGTCTTGATAAAAAGAGCATCATAAAGCAGTGATGTAATGTTGTGGGAGGCTTTAAAGTAATTATAGGACAAGTTTGACAAGACAATACATAATGAGCAATAAGAAGAAGAAGTCTTCCACTAAGCAATGGGCCTATCTTGACTCGAAGGTGTTGGAAGTGTTTGTTACTTCAAGATAAACAAGTGAAATAGGGTATAAAACCTTTTTTATTTGTACATATTATTCATAATGACTAATAAGATGGACTCAATATATTACACAATGTATTGCATATTTTAAATACATTCTTGTGATTTAAATGTATTACATATTTAACATACGATTTGTATTAACCATAATTTACACGTCATTTAAAAAGAAAGGTGTGCAAAGAATATGCATAACCATAACTTGGGTCCAGGTGGCTACATAATGCAAAGGCAAAAGAGACTGGAAGCATCTTCTTCTAAGAAACCTACTCCTGGATCTACTGAGTCTTCTACAATTCATGTACCTTTACTTTTCTATAAAGAGTGGACAACTGCGAGGATAAATCGATCTGGAGAAATACCCAACCCTGCAACTGTTGAGGTGGCTGTAAAAATGGTAAAATTCAACTCTCAGAGTGCATGTTTATTTTTTTACCTTGATTGATATGAATGGCCAATTACTATTTATGATGATTAGCAGGAGCTCTATGAGCAAAGAAACGAAGGCAAGTTCATCCTTGAGGACCAAAGGGATGAATTGATGGTTACTCTGGGTACTCTAGAGTATCCTAGCCATTTTAGAGGGCCAGTGTCAGCACACAATCTACTTTTGGGTCATCAAAGAAGTACAAATCTGTTAAGAAAGGACTCTAGTCACAAGAGTAGGTGCAAGACATGATTGCAAAGGGAATAAAGGATGCAATGAGACAATATCATACTTATCATTCTCTACCTCCTAAGATAGTACTTGTATTGTCCCACTCTTCATACAAGGTGGACCCCCTTATGACAGAGATGGTTGGAAGTAATCTCATTGTGACGCCCTACACCACACAAAGTGAGATTACTCAAAACTAAATGCGGAAGCAACATTAAGTCAAACAGATTACCAAAAAACACAAGAAATTAAAATTGATTTCATGAAAGCACCATGGGTTGAAAACCTTCACATATAAGTCGACATAGGATACATGGATCATATAACACATATCATAAGATTATTACATCATTGTTTTTACACATTCTTGTCATCAACCTATCACACAAAGAACCTATTCCATATATATATACATGTACATCAGCATGCACAAATGGCAAAATCCTTGTGACGATAACATAACCATAAACACATCGAAAACACCCCCAAGACCTGAGTGTATAGGGACGACTCTAGGACTCTACACCAAAATACTAGCACCCTTCCAACTTGGTCAACTACTACTCTTGTTGCTGCTCGATTTGCCTCAACTGCACGATCTCTACCTCCTAGTGCACGTCCACCTAAAAGATGCGGGGAACCCACGGGGTGAGACCAAACATCCTAGCGAGAGATATAACTCTTTGCCAACATCTATTAAAGCATAGATACATAAAAAGTAGATAAAGCATACTTAGCATGTTAAGCAGATTCAGTTAAATGATATGCATCTAAAAGATAAAGCAAGATAACTGATTCTAGAAGTTATCACTATGTAGTAGAACAATTAATAATTTAAGAAGGAATATGAAGAACATATATATCCTTTGTCATCTAAGCTATACAAAAACAAGGCAAGGCTTCAACCAATGTTATCCTCATTTGTCCCTATGCAAATACACTACATAGTTGTATTACATATTTTATTATGCCCTAACAAGGTGAGGTATACCACTCATACTCCAACTGACCACTGCTAAGTCGAAATCAGTGTCATACAAAGTCTCTGGAAGAGCCAGAATCCACAACCTCTCCACACCTTCCGGTCAGCATGAGAGAAACACCGTAGTGACATAACATATGAGTCATCTGCAAAACATCCTAGCCTGTCTTGGTATATAGGCACAACACTAGTGAAACTGAGCTATGAACCGAAGTCGCACTCCTACCAGGGTATGGCCTACAACCAATCTTGTGAAAGTATATACTAAGTCACATCACTGAACTACGACCATAGCCGCACTCCTGCCAGGATATGGCCCACATCCAATCCTATGAATGCATATACTCAACAGTATATGACTCCGAGCTTCAACTAGGGAGAACTCATTTCACCATCCAACACTAAGACTAACATTGGAATGGATCTATGGCACATGACACTTACATGGTTATGGTTCCACCTGATTAATTATGCCAATTTAGTATCTTTTAGCATCAATCAAGTTACAAAGTATAAAACCATATCAAACTCTACACGAATAAGGGTATAGTGCAACTTCAGAAGAGATAAAATGTATAAGGTGTGAACTTGTCACTTCATCCCATAGCAGTGTAGCACTGCCATTCATAAGGCCATCATCACTATCACACAACCACCCAAGGCTATCACCAATGTCACATCAGTGTGGGATATCAATCCCTCAACCATGTAACTGGAGTATAATCACCTCACACTAGGCATAAGCCTCTACCTGGTCACATGAACCTAGCCACGTCATTCTGTGAATCACAAAGTCTCAATATGCCTCATAAAGGTTTATTCAACATGTGTCACATCATACTCATCATAGCATGCACTAGCTATGTAATCCCATTACATTCACTTGCAAGGTTGGGGATTTATAAACAAGATAGAGAAAGCATCATAACATAGTAACCAATCTCAGAGAGAAGTGAATGCATCATACATTCTCATATTAGGTTTAGAGTTCCACATTCTGACCAATTAGGGTTTTGCATCATATAATCATCACCGAGCCCCAGGTATATTGTTTCCCACTTTCTTGGATCATATAAAGGTTAAGCATCAAGTTTAGAGTCAAGCATTATGTTATTCAAATAGTACCATACATGTATCATCATCTATTCATAGGTATATGTGCCAATCATATATTCATGTATAGGTATTAACCCACATCACTCATATGTGCATGACCCACTATCATCTAGGTCACGAACACTATACCACAAAGGTGTAGCGACCTGACCTAGCCATGTGTTACGACTGTAACACATCACCATGGCCCATCCAAAATACTCTAAGCATATCAAAACTACAACACCCCCTTAGGGTTAGGGTTGGGTCAAAACACAAAGGCTAAGACACCACTTTCAACATGTAGCGACCACCCAAGGAACTATGGTCACGACCCATCACCATCATACTTGTTTCAACCAGCACCAAATAGCTAAAGGGTTAACCACCTACTTGGTGTTATGACCTCTACAAAAGCCAAGCCAACATGGTCCATAAGAACATGGTTTTGACCGTTACAAGGAAAGGGTAGCGACCCACCACACAAGAGGTTAACATGTTATGACCTAACTGACCCAAGGCATGATTTTGATCACAACCAAGCATGGGTAGAGACCCCACGTGGTCCAACACCTTACCAACACTTCACCAAGATCAAAACAGGAAAGAACATGACCTAAAATAGAAGATAAGTTTAGGGAACTCCTTCATCATCAAGGTGGAATACTCCACTCAAAATGATCACCAAAACCCCTAAAACTTGCACTATGGAAACTCCATGAAAACATCACATGCAAGGGTGATAAAATACAATCTACACACCCAAAACAGAACCTCAAATAGAAAGATAGATCAAGGTACACGATCCTAAAGAAAGATGATCAAGATCATGGTCAAGATATATAGGAAAAGCCACCATAAATCATAGTCACCAAGAAAACGGGTATACAACTAGGATTTTGGATTTCTACCAAACCAAGCAAGGTTTCATTCCCAAACCAGTTCTAGAGATCATCATCATCTACTAGCATGTTAGGAGGAACATTTTACAGAGAGAAAACAATTGCATACATGAATAAAAGAGTGCAATAATAGAGTAGGTTAAGAGTTATATAACCCTCCTTAAGAAGCTCAACACCAAGGGTCCAAGCACCAAGATCAAGGGCTCCAAGTGTATGATGCAAGGGTTGAATAAGCTCCTCCAAAGGCTCCTCTCACAGACACAAAAACACCTCAAAGAAAAGGAGATACCAAGGTCAAGATAACCCAAGAAAAAGGAGGAAAGAAAACCCTAGCCAAACTAAAGGGAGAAGGAGGACAAAGAGGGAAAGAGCTTTCTCCTACTATGGCCTATGACACTTTTGATGAGGGTTTCTTCCTCAAGAACGACCATCACATCCAAGCATGGAGAAAATGAAAGAAGATGGAGTAGTTATTCTAAGGAAAACGTTGCAAAAGAAGAGGATATACTTATCAAGGTTGAACATGGATAAAGATCACCACAAGCAAGAGAACTAACCACCAAGAGCTCCAAGGTCATCTCCTCTGGCTTCCAAGGCTCCAAGGCGACAAAAAAAGAAGGAGGAACAAGAATGACCGAACTGGGTTCACTTGTGTGGAGGGAAAAGAGGCTATATACTTGAGGGATGAGAGAGAAGGTAAAAAATGAGGTGTCAACACCCTAAGGCACCTAAGGAACAATTGTCCACCAAAGAAACCCACATGCAACCACTTAAACCATGCATGCATGATATGGTGCTAAAACCTATGTTGGGTGTTGACCTACTTAGGCCCCCAACAAGTGGTTTAGGTCACAACACCTCCTAGAGGTCGAAATAAGAGCAAACATCATGACTAGGTCGAAACAAGATCATCACCATCAAAGAGGTCGAAACACAAAAAGACAAGCATATAGGTCATAACACATGACCCCAAACCTTCATGGTCATAACAACATAAAACACAGACAATTTTTTTGGGTCAAAACACATCCAAAACAGCCCCTAGGTCGCTACCTAGGTCACTACCATCATCAAGGTACATCAAGGTCAAAATAAGGCAACCCTAGAAAACCTTAGTCACCACTAAGGGTGCCACCATTCATCCAAGGCCCAAACAAGGTGCCCACTTCTTCCTCTCTCCTCTAGATGATGTCAAGGGATGGAAGACACTCTCTAGAAGTGAAAAATATCACATCAACCCCCTACTTTGGGTAAATTGTAATTTTCACCAAAACTAGCACACAAAGCACAAACAACATCCAAACAAGCTCAAACTTGAATCTTAAGCTCTCCACAAGTCCTAAGATCATCTTAAAAGATTAGAGAAAGTTTATTAGAACATCATTAAGCTAAAGCAAATAGGGTTAACCCAAAACCTAGGTCAGGGGTAGCACATCCGGTGTAAGTTTGTTTATGATATAATAGTCTTTCAGGTGAATTTATAATATGTTTGTGTTTAAGTGTACATGTAGGAAAATATGGCGATAAATAAGGCAGCGGAAATAGAATTTTAACTACCATATTTCCTTAAACCAATGGAACATGTCAATAACTATGTAATGGGAAGGGTGGTTTAGAGGATATACCTAGTTTTGTAGCAAGTACAGTGACAATCTCCTTGTCTGGTGTGCGCCCTTTTTTCAAGTCGTACTCAAATAGTATCTACATTAGCCTCCTGGTTCATCACCATGATTGTAGGTTGACATTGTCCTCCTAGAGGGAAACGCTCTACACCTCTAGAGTAGTCCACACGGACCACCGTGAACTCTTGTTTTTCTAGTAAAATGGACAAGAAGGAGTTATCCCTTCATGTTGGCATACTAGTCACCAACTTGCTCTCCTATAATTGTTCTCCCTTTCTATCCCTCCCTTTATTGGGTAGGACTTGCTCGGGTTCTCTCGATTACCACAACCAGAGAAGACAAACAATTGTCAGAAGCAATTGAGTTGTTTCTAACAAGCCTCCATTACCCCTCTATATATAGGAGGGTCAAGGTCAGGGTCAGGGTCAGGGTCATGGTTCCCAATTTGTGTGGGAGTGGAAGGGACCAAAATTTCATGAATTTTCACAACTTGCGAGCAGTGAAATGGTTGGTTCATAGGTGAACCAATCGGTTGGCATGTGAGCCGATCAGTTCAACCCTTGAACCAGTCGTTTCATCATATTTCCCAATCACAATTGTATTGATAATCAATATCTGGTTTAATGCACAGCATGATGTCAACATATATCCTTGAATTAGTCGAATTGATCCACCAACCGCTTGGTTCACAACCTTAGATAGTCAGTTCATGGACCAAAGCCGATCAATTCACTTCCTAAATTGGTCAGTTCACTGTTCAAAATTGCCAAAGTTGGTTCAATTGCCCTGACACACTGAAACAATCAGTTCAACACTTGAATCGGTTGGTTGAATTGTCTATTTAGTCAATATTTAACCAATGTTTTTTGAAATTGAATACCTAACTCTTTAGTAATAAAATTTAAACCATATTCATGAAAGGACTCCTATTAAAAATGTATGCTATGTGTGTGTCCATGTAGATTCCAAGTTACGTTGGCAGTGAATGTCCATAACTCACTTATGACATCACAAGCAAAGTGAGACACCTAGTAACACATCATTACTACCTAAGTAATCAGAAAGTTAGATAATAACTTCAACCTACAATCTGTCATTGGTGTTACAATGATTGTATAATTCCTTTGTATCTAATATCCAGACTGAATTCAAGGCATGGAATCATTATCCTTTTAATATTCAATCCACATTCCTTGAACTAGAGCAGACTCTTTGATATATATGTGACTCAATATCATATATTGATCCACATGTTCATGCACATGTGTTTCTCAATCTTGATTATCAAGTGGTCAAGATATCAAACTTCTATAGGAGGGAAAAATACCATCAACATCACTCACAGTCATTCCCATGTGTCACAATGCATCCGATCATCACCTTTATAGCAACCCTTATTCAAGGTCATGGTGGATGATGTCAAAGTACACCGAACGACATGTGATGAGTGTAGAATTTCAGGTCTAAGAACCAAAATCACCACATCACTATGAGAGATGATTATGACCACCAATTATGGTTTCCATGTATCACTCTCAAGGTGGGTCTGTCTGATGCACTGTTCTTCAACAAGTATCTATATTCTTGGTTTGATATCACATATCATGGCTGATGAGATTATGTCATAAAAAACCCCACACTCTAGTGATATGTGTTATTGTTGTCCATCAACCTTTCACTCTAACACCTGACTAGGAACATAACAAGAATGTGCATACTCTTAACATCTGTGTGATCTCATTGTTTGGGTCATCAAGCCTAAGACATACACAATTGAGTAATGTCATTCTTTAGGCATTCATTATGTTTACTCATTATCTCATAACTGAGTGGAACATAATAAATCAAAAGATTGCCATTATTATTATCAAATCCTTTACATAATATACCATCACAAGTGTCTCTATGGGCATACGTGCCAACAAACTACCACACTTAGAGCCAATCACCCACAAATCTTATTCTTAGTGATCTAAACATGCCCATCATTTTTCTTCTCTGCAAGTGCTAATTCATTTTGCATTTAGTCAGTATATTGCATTTTCACATCTCTTTGATGTACGATATTTCATATAAGATGGAATTTCCATAGCATGCTATCTGATATTCCTTGCATAACCAATATCTCCAGGGTTGTCATAGTATTTCTACTATGTCATCAGTGGTTAGGAAATCTCATAAGTTCATCAATATGAACTTATAGATCCATACAATACTCACTCCTATATTCATAACACTAGGACATACAAATTCTATTGTACAATTAAAATAATGTTCTATAGTTCGGAACCCTTTCCAACTTATAACTCTTCTTTTAAGATCAAACACAATTTTATATTGCAATCACTCTATGTCATCTCAGAAGCTTGCATCAGTGTAACCCTTTACACCCAACTCTTCCTTGTTACCATAGTGAAACAACTGATCCTTAGTGCTTCTCAAGTACTAACATATGCTCTCTATGGAATTCCAATGAACCTCATTGGAATATGACTAAAATCATCTTGCCATGCATGTCAAATACATACACGAAAATGGGATGAGTATATTGTATATGGTATATCCAAATGCGAATCCATATGGCATCTCTTCACAAGAATTGGAACATTGAATAGTTGAGAAACTGATCCCATCTACATGGACACATTTTCTTTCACTAAATCCTTCATGTTGTACCCTTTCAACTTCTTTCTAATATATGTGTTCATACTTAGGTCAAGAAACTTTCGAGGACTATCTCTATAGATTTCAATTCCTATCACATAGAATGTTTCACCTAATCCTTCATAATGAAGGTGATTTCCATGCCATGTTTCAATACTTAGTATTGAGATGTTATTCCTCATCAATATGTGGAATATTCACATGCTTCAATGAAATCTTATGTAATTAGAACTTTCATCTTTTATCTCGACTCAAGTCAACTTCTTTAACTTTCTTGTCAAATAAGAAGATTCTAGCTCTAAGATGCTTGTTTCAACCTCTAGATTGAACATTATAGCTTATAGACTTTATTTGCATTAATGGAGTTATAAAACCTTTAGATTGTGTCACATAAACATCCTCTCTTTTATTCCTACTAAGGAATGTGGTTTTAATCTCCATATGCCAAATCACATAGTCTTATTAAGATGCAGTAGTAAGCATGTCAATTGGTGAAGGGATTTCATCATGTTCAACACTTTGAACTTGTTTAAAAACCTTTACAACCAATTTGTCCTTTTATGTCATCCATGTTGGTCTTCCTTATGAAAACACAAATGAACCTTACTGATTTTACCCCATTTAGGTGATACCACCAAGGTCATACCTTGTTGGTGTTCATGGATTCCATTCTGGATACAATGTCCTCAAGCCATTTTTAGACTCTGGTCCCTCAATTGTTCTTAGTTGATTGTTGGCTCATCATATTATGACCAAATCACAACTTATCTGAGTTATAGTATTCACAATCTTTTAACCTAGAGGTGTTCTACTAGAACTACAATTTTGTGTTACAGATGGAACTTGAGATTCCACAACAATTTGTAATTCTCCTTATTTTCATTGTACCTCCTTTGGTTTAGTGTTATATTGTTGATCTTGAACTTTTTGAGTTCTACTTTACTCCCATTGATTCCTATGGAATTTCACTATCCTAACAACAAACACTTTTGTTATCAGATTGAGATAAGTGGTGTTCAACAAACTAACATTTATGTGATTAAATATTTTCAAGAAACTATTTTCTTGTACAATTTCAATCCTTAAGACATATCGGGACATTCCCATACCATATCTCATATGCTGTCTATTTAAACAATTTTAGACGGTACATTGTTTTAGTGTTAAGCATGTGGCCAAAAGAAAATTAGAAGATTAGATTAAATGTTAGTCACATCTTGACTCATCAGGTTGTGATTCCTTCTTTCTGATACATCATCATGTTTCAGATAGAGTTGAAATGTGATACTCTAGCATAGTCTTTCAGAAGGTCCTCAAACTATTCTTGTGATGTATTTCAACTTTGAACATACCAGAGTATCTTAATACCTTTAAGGAATTTGTATACTTCATACATGTAATCTACTTGAACACTTCAAGAGATTTGTATTTTACTAAACACATATCACCATATCATCAGTAAATATAATGAAGTACATATAAATGTTTGTAGCAATTATTTTGAAGGTTTTTATACATCATTACATACATGTCCTTGTAGAATAATTATTCTACCACTACACCAAGTGAGAGGTGGTTTTATCATGTTGCTCATATATAAGACTTGCATATCTCTTTTTTGTTCAATAACCAAAAAAGTTTAGATAAACATCAATATGGATTCTAGAAATGCATCTCTCATATATGTGCTCTAGATGACTATGCTATAGATATTGATTGTTTGAGTTATAATTATAATTCTTTAGGTATTTACGTTGCAAAAATTCATCTTTAGACCCTTCATATAAAGATCACAAGACATTCCATACAAGATCACATCTGTGAAACAGAACCATTAACAACTCTTTATTTATAATCATCCTTGTCCATACAAGATGCATAAAGTAAAGTGTTTCTACTATTGGCAGAATAAAATAGCAGTTCATTTAACTATATTACATGTCCAACATGCCAGTATAAAATTCTAAGATGTAAACTGAAGTTGCAGCAAATCTTGCTCCACACAGTCCATCCTTGTCCTTTCATAAAGGCTTACTTCTTATCAGATCCTACACATCAACATATGTCCGATTTACATCTGATATCACATACCCAATATGAATAAGTAATCAAATTTATCTTATTATACTATATACCTAAAGCATAGGTCTCTATACCCGCCTTCTTCTTCTTTAGTTCCTCCAAGTAGAGAGGGAAATTCATTTTCCAGTGTCTGGCTGGTGAGAATGGTGATGTAAAGAGTGAGACCCAATAAGGGACCACTCCCTACTTAGTTCAAGAAAATAATTTGCATATAACCCCATGAACTCAAATATGACCAAATAAAAGGAGTGCAATATTTTTCTCTTAATTTGATGAGTACAAAAACATAGTTTGTTGCAGCAAAAAATAATAATCCAACTATTACATAAATTCTTTGTTCAACTTAACATTGGGCCTTATATGCAAGGTCTAAATTGTAAATATAAATATCAAGATCATATTGTGGTGAACAACCTTACCATCTCAGAACTCATCCTAGAACTTGGTCCTCATCTAAGTCCTCTTCTCCACAAATCTTGGGCCGTGCTAACTATGGATGGGTTGAAAAGCACACCCAGGAAAAGGAAAACCAAAAAGGGCGTCAATGAAAATTGAGTATGTGTAGTAAAAACAACTAGGAAATACCTAAGATAGAGAAAAGTCAAGGAAGGATATAAAATAAAGGAGAGGTTCAAAAGAAGAGGTTCTAAGAAGATTTTATCAGGCTAAAAGATGAGGCATGTATAAAGTAAAGAAGATCAAGTAGGGAATCTTGCCTTTAAATTTTTTTCATTATCAATATCAAAACATAAATTGTGCATGTAACAAACAAAGACTAAAATTATTTCAAGAAGGGTTGAGACACCATTAAATCTCAACCTAAAAATAATGGATGGAGATAGCACACTCTAGGTAGAAAATCATACCTTCGTAAATAATAGGTGGAAAAGCACATCCAAGCAGAAAAGTACACCCCTATAAATATGGCTGTACACATGTACCACTACAAGAAATAAAGCTAGTCTAAGCATGTACATAAATAAGGAAAGGCAAGTATAAGTTTACTCATGTGAAATTTAGCAGGATGAGAACATCCAAAATATATCACAAGGGCTCAAAGGACTAAATATTGTCCAAGAACATTCAAAATTTCATAAGGATGAAAAAGAGAATATCAACTAATGCCTCGTATGGGAAATAAAACCTGGTCAATATAGCAATTCTTAGTAGAAAACATGCACATACCATGGATAGAGTTTACATGTATCCAAGGTCAAAATCCTAATTTCATCTAAGTCCCAAGCACACTGTGATGTGATCAGGAAACATGATATAGGAAAAGCATAGAGGTCATCTGACAGAGTTGACCGTGATGATTTTGTGGAGTGAGAGGGTTTGAGACCCGCCTTGTGAAGAGTTGATGGCTGATGATAACTAAGTATTAATAGGTGTATCAGAGACAAAACATGCAATCAAATAAGTCCTTGGATGGATTTTATATAGGTTAACATGCATGGGTTTCTTTAGGGAGAGGTGTGACAGTAGCAGGTAGTCACCGTCTATGATCCAAAGAGTGCATATCTTAGGGTATATATATTACTATCATTAGCTAGTCAGATAGTACATTGTAAATGAAAATTAGAAAGCATGTCAAATAGAATGTATTAAATTAAATAATTAACAATTAATGCTTCCAATTCTATATCTCTTTTAAAATTTATTTGAGGGTCCAAACAAAATAAATTTTGGCACATATGTTAATTAAGACATGTAGAATTCGAATTGTATATTAATTTTCATTTTTAGAATGTTCCATATCTCATTTACTTTATTTGAATCATTTTAGCATTATCTTGTAAATTTGATAATTTGTTTATGGATACTAGTATTATCCAACTAATGTGGAATTTGACAGTTGGACAATTAATACATGAGAACTAAAATTGACATTACTTTCTTGTTTAAAAATTATATAGTGGATTATTTGATATTCATGAACATTGTACTTACTATATTGGGTATTTATAATCCTTTCAAAATTGTCCGATCATGAGAGAAGTAAAGAATATCTTATGTTTACCTAAATTCCTCAATATTTCTTCAATTATTCTCAACTATGTTTGTTTCTAATTTCTTTTGAACAATAGTAACTTAGTTCATGTTAATTGTTTCCATAATATTAGTAACATCCTCTAGAGATAATATAATAGGGGAAATTTGTATTCTTTTACAACTTTTTACTACTGACATTTTAGATCTAAATATCTAGTACATACGAGTGCAATGTTATTCGTTACATATGTATTAATTAGTGTGTTTCTAAAATAAATTTCGAATTTTATTTCTTTCATGATAATATTTTCATGCGTGTACAACATTATTTCCAATTATGTTACACCATAAATTTATTTATTACAATATATACAAGGTTATTTAAATTATTTATTTGATATATTAAATGTTTCTTTTTAATGCTAATTTCAATATTTTTGGCCTTGTCTTTCATTTTCTTTTCTTAAGGAATTTGAGGCATCTAGAAACTCCTAAAATATGTGAAATTTATCCTACAAGCAAACTTGAATACAAGGAAAATGGTTTTATAATTAATTCTTCTTGTTGTGGTTGTTTAGCATTATATTAACATTTTGGGCTTTAATATACATTCTCTCTCCTAAACTACACTAGGATAGATAAGATTGTCTAAATATTGTGCACATAAATTGATTTGGTATGTAGATTTTGAAATTGGGATTTATTTATACTATTGAAGTTATCTAGTAATTTATTTAACACTTTTGACTCCTATTCTTATTTTCTCTTACAATTAGAATCAAAATAGTTATCATTATGCAAGCAATGTGAAACTTGGCACCCAAGGAACAAATTTTTACCATTATATTTTAGTTTTGATATTCCCTTTTATGAGTTATGACACCATTAGAATGTTTGACTTATTAACATTATGTTTATCAAAGCATCATACCTTTATAATAAATATCCACTAAATTGAGTCTTATTATATTCCATACATTTTTAAAAGAGCTATATGTTATTATTTTGCACAAGATTTTATATTTTACTTATTTTCATATCGAATCAATTAATTTCATATTTATTTAAATAATAGAACATTATTAATATTCATGGACATAGAATTACCAATTGTTACTCCAAAACATATTATTCATTTTTATTTTGCCATTATGTTAGTAAAGGAAATACATGTAACATATTTTATGATTTTAATTACATGTTGACACACAATTAAGTCATTATGTAAATATATTTTAATTTTTGTCTATGCTTGGTCAAATCTAAGAAACCAAATCTTACTAGATTTCTAATCATGGAATATGATAAGATTCTAAGTTTTGGTTCGTTGCAACACTCTACCCCTTAAATAGGATTCAGTCTCTAAAATCTAAATTTCCTAAATTAGGAGTCCATAGGATACTCCTATATTGTGAGTATAATTTTATTATATCGATTGGTACAACGTTTCCTTAAGGGTGCCAAATATGTCTACCCAAGGTGGTTCATTTAGAAAGGTCTATTTAATTATCCCAACCAGGATGTAGTTATTGCAGATATTTTAGTTTGATTAATTGCCTAAAAGTTAGGTAATGTGTTTTTCATCCAACATCTTTAACTAGTTTTCTAATTTCTTAAAAATTAAGACTTTAGGACCCTTACTAGAGAAGGAGATTATAAAACCCAACTAATTTCTCTATATGGGTAGCATGAGGTACGACAACTATGTTCCAATAGATCTTTTCCAGGTCAAAGGTATCAGTTGTCCTAACATGTTGGTCTTCCTAAAATATAGATGTAGCGTATTAGAGAAAGGGTTCCAAGGATGAATTTATGAAATAGTTAGATTGTTGAGAACAATTATGCAGTGATACCATATTGTAAAGAGTGGGACCCGGTAGGGGACTACTCCTTACTTAATTTAAGAAAATAATTTACATATAAATCTATGAACTCAAATATGACCAAATAAAAGGGGTGCAATATTTTTTTTCAAACAGATGAGTACACAAACATCGTTTGTTGCAGAGAAAACTAAAAATTCAACTATTACATACATTCTTTGTTCAACTTAACATTGGGCCTTATAGGCAAGGTCTAAATTATGAATCTAAATGTCAGGATCATATTGTGGTGAACAACCGTCCCATCTCAGAACTCATCCTAGCACTTGGTCCTAAGCTAAGTCCTCTTCTCCCTGAATCTCAGGTTGTGCTAACTCTGAGTGGGTTGAAAAGCAACACCAATGAAAAGAAAATAAAAGAAAAGGATGTCAGCAAAAACTAAATATGTGCAGTAGAAATAACTGGGCAATACTTAAGATAGAGAAAAGTCAAGGTAGGATATAAAATAAAGGAGAGGTTCAAAAGAAGAGGTTCTAAGAGGATTTTATTAGGCTAATAGATGAGGCATGTCTAAACTAAAGAATATCAAGTAGGGAATCTTGCCTTTAAAATTTTTCCATTAACAATATCAAAACATAAATTATGCATGTATCAAACAAAGACTAAAATTATTTCAAGCAGGATTGAGATACTATTGGATCTCAAACTAGAAATAATGGGTGGATATAACACTCCCTAGACTGAAAAGTATACTTCTACAAATAATGGGTAGGAATTCACACCCAAGCGGAAAAGTACGTCCCTATAATGCTTATATACATGTACCTCTACAAGAAATAAATGTAGTCTAAACATACACATAAATAAGGAAATGCAAGTATAAGTTTAGTCCATATGAAATAGCATGATGAGAACATATAAAATATATGATGTGGGGTCAGAGGACCCATAAGTATTGTCCAAGAAAATTAAGAATTATATAAGGATGGAAAAGTGCATATCAACTAATGCCTCATTTGGAAATAGAATTTGGTTAAGATAGCAATGCCTAGATAATAGAAAAGATGCACATACCTCTGATATACTTTACATGTATCCAAGGTCAAAATCCTAATTCCATCTCAGTCCAAGCACACTGTGATGTGTCAAGAAATATGATATATGAAAAGCATTGAGGGCCTCTGCCAGAGCCAACCGTGATGATTTTGTGGGGGTGACAGGGTTCGAGACCCGACGTTGTGAAGAGTTGATGGCTAATGATAACCTGGTATTGATAGGTGTATCAGAGACAAAACATGTGATCAAATAAGTCCTTGAATGGATTTTATATAGGTTAACATGTATGCATTTCTTTGGGGAGAATCATGGTAGTAGAGGGTAGTCACCATCTATGATCCAGAGAGTGCGTATCTTAGCGTGTATATATATATATATATATATATATATTACTATCATCAACTAGTCAAATAAGACATTGTAAATGTAAAAAGGTAAGAGAGAAAAATAAATACATCAAAAGGAGTGATGCAAGAGAAAGCAAGGAAAGATGAAGAAAAGAAAAAGAGGAAGGGAGAGGGAAAGCAAGAATTGGAAGGAAGTACCACACCCAAAAAATTAAAGGAAAACTATATGATAGGAAGAAAATTAGAAAGCATGTTAAATAGAATGTATTAAATTAAAGAATTAAGAATTAATATTTCCAATTGTATATTATTTTTTAAATTTATTTGAGGGTCCAAAAAAAATAAAATTTGACACATAGGTTAACTAAGACATGTAGAGTTTAAATTGTATATTAATTTTCATTTTGAGAATGTTCAATATGTCATTTACTTTATTTGAATCCTTTTAGCATTATCTTGTTAATTTATTTTATAAAATTTTTATGGCTACTAGTATTATCCAACTAAAATGGAATTTGGCAACTAGACCATTAATACATGAGAACAAAATTTGATATTACTTTCTTTCTTAAAAATTGTATAGTGGATTATTACATATTGATGAACATTTTACTTAATATATTAGGTACTTATGACCCTTTCAAAATTTTCCACTCATGAGAGAAGTAAAGAATGCCTTATATTTATTTAAATTCCTCAATATCTCTTCAATTATCCTCAACTATGTTTATTTCTAATTTCTTTGGAACAATAGTAACTTAGTTTATGTTAATAGTTTCCATAATAATAGTAACATCCTCTAGATATAATATAAGAGGGGAAATTTGTATTCTCTTATTACTTTTTACTACTGACATTTTACATCTAAATATTTCATACATACGAGTGCGGTGCTATTTCTTACATATGTATCAATTAGTGTCTTTCTAAAATAAATTTCGAAATTTATTTCTTTTGTAATAATATTTTCATGCGTGTAAAACATTATTTCTCTATATGTTACACCATAATTTTATTTATTACAATCCATACAAGTGGATTTACATTATTATTTAATATATCAGATATTTTATTTTTAATAATAAACTAAATATTTTTGGCCTGATCTTTCATTTTATTTTCTCAAGGAATTTGAGGCATCTAAAAACACCTAAAACATGTGAAACTTAGACTACAAGAAAACTTGAACATGTGGAAAACAATTTTACAATTAATTATTCATGTTGTGGTTTTTAGCATTTTATTATAATATTTTGGGCTTTAATATACAATCTCTCTCCTAAACTATACTAGGATAGATAAGATTGTACAAATATTGTGAAAATTCACACATAAACCGATTTTGGTATGTAAAATTCAAAGTTGGGATTTATTTCTACTATTGAAGTTATTTAGTAATTTATTTAACACTTTTGGATCACATTCTTATTTTTTTACAATTAGAATTAAAATAGTTATCATTATGCAAACCATGTGAAACCATGCACCCAAGGAACATATTTTTACTATTATATTTTACTTTTGAAATTCCCTTTTATGAGTTATTACACCATTAGAATGTTTGTCTTATTACCATTATGTTTATCAAAACATTATACCTCTATTATAAATATCCACTCAATGGAGTCTTATTATATTCCATACATTTTCAAAAGAGCTATGTATTATTATTTTGCATGAAATTCTATATTTTACTTATTTTACATATTTAATCCATTAATTTCATTTTTATTTAAATAATTTAACATTATCATATTTATGGACATGTAATTATCAATTTTTGCTCCAAAGCATACTATTCATTTTTATTTAGCCATTATGTTAGTAAATAAAATGCATGTAATATATTTCATACTTTTAATTACACATTGACACATAATTAAGTCATTATGTAAATATATTTTAATTTTATCCTTATATGGTCAAATCTAAGAAACCAAATCTTACTAGATTTCTAATCATAGAATAGAGTAAGATTCAAAGTTTTGGTTTGTTACAACACTCCACCCCTTAAAGAGGATTTCGTCTCCAAAATCCAAATATCCTAAATTAGGAGTCCATAGGATACTCCTATATTGTGAGTATAGTTTTATTGTATCAATTGGTGCAACCTTTCCTTAAAGGTGCCAAATATGTCTACCCAAGGTGGTACACTTAGAAAGGTCTATTTAATTAACCCAGTTAGGATGTAGTTATTGCAAATATTTTAGTTTGATTAATTACCCAAAAGTCAGGTAATGTAATTTTAGTCTAACATCTCCAATTTTCTAATTTGTAAAGATTAAGGCTTTAAGACCCTTCCTAGAGAAGGAGAATCTAAAACCCAACTGGTCACTCTATATGGTTAGCATGAGGTAGGACAACTATGTTCTAATAGATATTTTCCAGATCAAAGGTATCTGTTGTCCTAACATGTTGGTCTTCCTAAATTATAGACGTACGGTATAAGAGAAAGGTTACCAAGGATGAATTTCCAAAATAGTTATATTGTTTAGCACAATTATGCTCTGATACCAACTTGTAAAGAGTTACACGGTAAGAGACCACTCCTTACTTATTTCAAGACAATAATTTGCAGATATCCCCATGAAACCAAATAAAAGGGGTGTAATATTTTTGTATCAAATAAATGAGTATTGAAACATAGTTTGTTGTAGCAGAAAATAAAAAACTTACTATTACATAAATACTTTGCTCAATTTAACATTGGGCCTTATAGGCAATGCCAAAATTATGAATCTAAATATCATGATCATATTATGGTGAACAACCTTCTCATCTCAGAACTCATCCTAGCACTTGATCATGAGCTAACTCCTGATCTTTATGAATCTCAAGCTGTGCTAACTTTGAGTGGGTTGAAAAATAATACCCAGGAAAAGAAAAACAAAAGAAAAGGACATCGGCAAAAACCAAGTATGTGCAGTAAAACAACTAGGCAATAGTTAAGATAGAGAAAAGTCAAGGCAGGATATCGAATAAAGGAGAGGTTCAAAAGAAGAGGTTCTAAGAGGATTTTATCAGATCAAAAGATGAGCCATGTCTAAACTGAAGAATATCAAGTAGGAAACCTCACCTTAATTTTTTTCATTAACAATATCAAAAACATAAATTGTTCATGTAACAAACAAAGACTAAAATTATTTCAAGCAAGATTGAGACATTATATTGGATCTCAAATTAGAAATAATGGGTGGAGATAGCACACCCTAGGAGGAAAAGTACGCTTCTGTAGATAATGAGTGGAAAAGCACACCCAGGCTAAAAAGTATGCCCCTATAAATATGCTTGTATACATGTACCACTACAAGAAATAAATCTAGTCTAAGCATGTACATAAATAGGGAAAGGCAAGTATAAATTTAGTCCATATGAAATAACATGATGAGAACAACCAAAATATATCACATGGGGTCATAGGATCCATAAGTATTGTCTAAAAAAATAAAAAATTATATAAGTATGAAAAAGAGAATATCAACTAATGCCTCATTTTGGAAATAAAATTTGGTTAAGATAACAGTGCCTAGATAATTGAAAAGATGCATATACCTCAGATAGAATTTATATGTATCGAAGATCAAAATACTAATTCCATCTCATTCCCAAACACATTGTGATGTGATTAGGAAATATAATATTAGAAAAACATTAAGGGCCTTTGCCGGAGCCAGTCGTGATGATTTTATGGGATGAGAGGGTTTGAGACCCGTCGTTGTTAAGAGTTAATGACTGACGAAACTGGGTAGCGATATGTGTAATAGAGACAAAACATGTGATCAAATAAGTCCTTGGACATATTTTATATAGGTTAACATGCATGAGTTTCTTTTAGGAGAAGCATGGTGACAACAGGTAGTCACCGTCTATGATCCAAAGAGTGTGTATCTTGGAGTATATATATTACTATCATCAACTAGTAAAATAGGACATCACAAATGCAAAAATATAAGGGAGAAAAATAAATACATAAAAAGGAGGGACGCGGGAGAAAGCAAGGAAAGGTTAATAAAGGAAAAAGAGGAAGGGAGGGGGAAAGCAATAATTGGAAGAAAGAGACTACCACACAGAAAGGAAAAAGGAAAAATAAATATGATAGGAGAAAAATAAGAGACCATATCAGATGAAATGTATTAAATTAAAAAGCTAAGAATTAATGTTTCCAATTGTATATACTCTTTTTAAATTTATTTGAGGGTCCAAACAAAATAAAATTTGACACATAGGTTAATTAAGACATGTAGAATGCAAATTGTAGAATTGTTTTTTTTAGAATGTTCAATATGCCATTTACTTTATTTGAATCCTTTTAGCATTATATTGTTAATTTATTTTAGAATTTGTTTATGTATACTAGTATTATCCAACTAAAATAGAATTTGACAATCAGACCATTAATACATGAGAACTAAATTTGACATTACTTTCTTGTTTAAAAACTGAATGGATTATTTCATATTCATGAACGTTTTACTTACTATATTGGGTATTTATGATCCCTTCAAAATTTTCCACTCACGTGAGAAGTAAATAATATCTTATATTTACTTAAATTTCTCAATCTCTCTTCAACTATCCTCAACTATGTTTATTTCTGATTTCTTTTGAAGAATAGTAACTTAGTTCATATTAATTGTTTCCATAATATTAGTAACATCCTCTAGAGATAATATGAGAGGGAAAATTTGTATTCTCTTACTACTTTTTACTACATAAATTTTACATCTAAATATTTAGTACATACAAGTGTGATGATATTATTTACATATGTATTAAGTAGTGTGTTCCCAAAATAAATTTTAGATTTTTTTAATGATAATATTTTCATGCGTCTATGTATTGTTACACCACAATTTTATTTGTTACAATACATACAAGTTGATTTGCATTATTCATCTAATATATTAGATGTTTTCTTTTTAATAATAAGTTTAATA
Organism: Alisma plantago-aquatica; assembly: GCA_963693085.1. Lineage (NCBI taxonomy): Eukaryota > Viridiplantae > Streptophyta > Magnoliopsida > Alismatales > Alismataceae > Alisma > Alisma plantago-aquatica. Next base: position 882,331,191 of record OY856410.1, read on the forward strand.
TTTTTGGCCTTATATTTCATTTTCTTTTCTTGAGGAATTTGAGGCATCTAGAAACTCCTAAAAGATGTGAAACTTAGCCTACAAGTGAACTTGAACATGAGGAAAATGAATCTACAATTAACTCTTCATGTTGTGGTTGTTTAACATTTTATTTAATATTTTGGGGCTTTAATTTACATTCTCTCTCCTAAATTACACTAAGATAGATAAGATTGTCCAAATATTATAGAAATTCACACATAAATTGATATTGGTGTGTAGATTTCAAAATTGAGATTTATATTTACTTGAAGCTATTTAATAGTTTATTTAACACTTTTGGCTCCTATTCTTATTTTATTTTACAATTAGAATTAAAATAGTTTTCATTATGTAAACAATGTGAAACTTGGCACCCAAAGTAGTTGGGATCCAAGGAACACACTTTTACCATTATATTTTATTTTTGAAATTCCCTTTTATGAGTTATGGCACCATTAGAATGTTTCACTTATTACCAATATGTTTATCAAAACATTATACCTTTATATTAAATATCTACTCAATTGAGTCTTATTATATTCAACACATTCTCAAAAGAGCTATATAATTATTATTTTGCATGAAATTCTACATTTTACTTATTTTACATATTTAATCCATTAATTTCATATTTATTTGAATATATAACATTATTAATATTTATGGACATGGAATTACCAATTTTTATTTCAAAACATATTATTCATTTTTATTTATCCATTATGTTAGTAAAGAAAATACATGTATCATATTTCATGATTTCATTTACATGTTGGCACAGAATCAAGTCATTATGTAAATATATTTTAATTTTTATCCTTGTTTGGTCAAATCTATGAAACAAAATCTTGCTAGATATAATCATGGAGTAGGATAAAATTTTAAGTTTAGGTTCGTTATAGGTGACAATTTCCTCCCTTATTTACTCCTCCCTTCGCCTTTAGGGTTGAAGACTTGGGCTTCTGGCCAACTTTAGAACTCTTCTTAGCTTTGCCTTTATCTTTAGACTTTTCCTTTGGTTTGATGATCATCATCACAAACTTAAGCTTGTCTTTCTTCATTTATGCCTCAACTGTTCTCAAGATGCCAAGTAACTCAATCAAAGACTTGTCAAAGTCATATTGTAGTTCATGAAAAACTCACTGTATGACTCTGGAAGAGACTGTAGAATTACATCAGTGTCCAACTCTTGACTCAAAGGGAATCCCTGTCTATAAAGGTTCTCCACATACCCGATGAGTTTGAGCATATGAGGACCTACTGGATCTCCTTCTGTCATGTTACATTTGAACAATGCCTTAGAGACATCAAATCTCTATTGTCTTGCTTGACCTTGGAACATGTTCTTAAGATGTGTGACCATCTCAATAACATCCATGTTCTCATGCTGTCTCTACAACTCATAGTTCATGGAGCATATCATTAGACATTTGACATCAACATCATCTTCAATGTGCTTCTTGTAAGCATCAATGTCAGCATTGGGAAGAGGTTCTTCAAGATCTGGTGTTTTCAAGACATAGAGCTTGTGCTCCTGTGTAAGAACATTTCTCAACATCCTAAACCAATTATGAAAGTTATTCTGATTTAACTTATCCTTCTCAAGGACTGATCACAGAGAATAAGTGTTGTTGTGTGTTTCCATTTGATTCTATAAGAGATTTTTTTTACATTTTATGAAGAAAAAACTTTTGATTTGATTTTATTTGAAAATTGACAATATTCAATTAGGCCTTTAGCTAATTATCACTACCACTATTTTATTCAAATTGATATCCCTCACATATCAATTTGTAAGATTGCATCGTACAACCTTCTAGTGAGCTAAGATCCAAAATAATTCAATTATTACCCGACCAACACCAGCGTCCATGATCAATTATTAAGGTAGGCAACTTTTGCCAATTGTATCACATAAAATTCTTGGATAGATGATATGTGCAACTCTTTGCCATATTCATCTGCATGACTCTAGGTGCTTAATCTCATTAAGGGAACCCAATTAAGCCTGACCCAAAAGCCAACATAATATAATGTGCACCCTATTTTGGTAGAACCTACAGATCTACCATCACACTTCTATGAGACGGACGGTGCACCATGCTTTGGCATAACCTATGCTTGGTCGATGAAGCTTTTCATGTGTTTTGCTTATAGAAAACATCTATGACTTAATATATTATTGAGGGAGTTTGTATTTATAAATACATATACACTATCCAATCACCACACACATATATAGTACATATTATACACATGCTATATCTCACAATGAAAATATGTAATAAACACAAGCAATGGTTGGTTCACCAAAAAACATAAGCAATGGTTATGGTAATTCTATTATAATTCCTTGGAGCCACAAGAATAACCACCACCTAGGTCTACATCTCATGAAAATCTGTGCTTGCCAATCTAGATTGATTGGCTCAACCTTTGAACCAATCAGTTTTCTTCCTGAACAGTCGGTTGGTCATCACACTGGTCGTCTAGTCTGTGGTCCACCATTTTATGGATCTTCCAATCGATCAGTCGGGTCCACCAGTCGATTGATTCAGCTCATCCTCCTTTATCCTCCAGCCGGCCAGCTCACCTTCTGAGATGGTCAGTTAACCTGGTGCTGAGCACCTTCATCTTCATCGTAATAAGAAATTAAACTATCATAATAATATTACATATCATATGGTAAATGACAAACCTTGAGTTACATTTGAGGGGAGCATAGGTAGGAGAGAGTAATATTTTTACAATTAGAAGATAAGGTAGAGGGTCAATATGCAAACTGAGATAAAACCAACCATACAACCACAAATAGATATATAGGGTTATTGGCCATAACCATGCTTCACATCCACCATCAAAACTCGCTTTTAGGATGACACGTGTAAATTAGATATATCATAATACATACATACATACATACATACACACACACACACATACACACACACACACACACACACACACACACACACACACATATATATATATATATATATATATATATATATATATATATATATATTAATTGTGATCTTATGTGGTGCTTAATCAGATGTGCACATTAATTAGTTTAAGTATTCACATCGTATGCAATAAATAAATGATGAAAATTAAATCATATCAATTATCCTAAAACATAGTAGATTGACATGGCTCTTATACCACAGTAGAGAAATATGACGACAAAACAATTAACGGAAACAAAATTATAACTGCCATATTTCCTTTAACCAATGAAACACATCAATAACTATGTAATGGGAGGGATGGTTTAGAGGATATACCTAGTCCTGAAGTAAGTCCAGTGACAATCTCCTCATTGTGGTGTGCATCCTTTCTTCAAGTCGTATGCAAACAACGTATGTGTGGGCCTCCTAGTTGATCACCACGGACAACAGGTTGACATTTTCCTCCTAGTAGAAAGCTCCATGCCTCTAGAGTAGTCCACATGGACCACTGGGAACTCTTGACATTCTATTAGAATGGACAAGAAGGAGTTGTCCCTTCATGTTGACGTATTACTCTCCAACTTTCTCACCCACAATTATTTTCCCCTGCTATCCCTCCCTTTATTGAGTAGGACTTGCTTGGGTTCTATCAGTTGCCACAATCAGAGAAGAAAAATAATTGTCAGAAACAATTGAGTTGTGTATGAGAAGCCCCCAATACCCCTCTATTTATAGGAGGATTAATGTCAGGGTTCCCAATCTGTGTGGGAGTGGAAGGGACCATAATTTCATAAATTAGTGCCACTTCTGAGCGACAAAAGGGTCGATTCACAAGTGAACCGATCGGTTGGCACATGAGATGACCAGTTCAAACCTTGAATGAGTCACATCATCATGTTTCCCAATTACACTTGTATTATCAATCAATATCCAATTTAATGCACAATATGACATCAACATAAATCCTTGAATCAATTGAATTGATCCACCAACTGCTCAGTTCACAACATGAGACAGTTGGTTCATGGACCTGAGCCAATTAGTTCACTTCCTGAACTGGTTGATTCACTATCTAGAATTGCCAAAGTCGGTCCAATTTCCATGACACACTGAAATAGTCGATTCAACACTTGAACTGGCAGGTTCACTTGTCCAATCAGTCAATATTCAACCAATTTTGTTTAAATTGAATAGCTAACTCTTTAGTAATCAAGTTTAAACCATATTCATGAAAGAACTACTATTCTAAGTGTATCCTATGTGTGTGACCCTATAGGTTCCAATTTATGTTGGCAATGAATGTCCATAACTCACTTATGACATCCCAAGCAAAGAGTAACACCTAGTAACACTTCATTGCTACCCAAGTAATCGGAAAGTTGAACAACTTCAACCTACAATCTATGATTGGTGTTATAGTGATTGTATAATTCCTTTGTCTCTGATATTCAGATTGAACTCGAGGCATGGAATCATCATCCTTTCAATGTTTAATCCATATTCCTTGAACTAGAGCAGACTGTTTGAGATATATGTGACCTCAATATCATATATTGATCCACATGTGCATGCACATGCATTTATCAATCTCGCTTATCAAGTGTCCAGGATATCAAACTCCTATAGGAGGGACAAATCCCATCTACATAACTCACAGTCGTCCCCATGTGCCACAGTGCAATCGATCATCACCTTTATGGAAACCCTTATTCAAGGTCACAGTGGATGATGTCAAAGTACACCAAACAACATGTGATGAGTGTAGTGATTTTAGGTCTAAGAACCACAATCACCACCATCACTATGAGAGATGATTATGATCACCAATTATGATTTCCATGTATCACTCTCAAGGTGGGTATGCCCTATCTATGTGCTTGGTTTAATATAGCATATCATGACTAATGAGATTGTATCATCAACCAACCAACACTCTAGTCCTATGTGTTATTGTTGTCTATCAGCCTTCTACAATAACATCTGACTAGGGACATAATAATAATATACATATTCTTAGCATCCATATGATCTCATGGTTCAGGTCATCAACCTGAAGACATACGTCATTGAGTAATGTCATTCTTTAGACATCCATTCTGCTCTCTCATTATCTCATAAATGAGTGAAACAAAATAAATCAAAATATTACCTTTTTTATTAATCAAATATTTTACATAATATGCCATTACAATCATCACATGATTGGCACTCTAAGAATACATACCAATAGTATATAAGACTATATACAAGTTTGTAGGGATTGAGGCCATGACATCATTTACTAGAAGAATATATTGTTGCACAAGGCAAGGCTTACCCACCCTTTGCAGGTGACATGATCCATGGTCATCCAATGCCCGCCGATGCGATTTGTGTGTCTATCAGGACACTTAGTAAAAGATACCACTACCACATCTCCACCCAACCACAAACGATAAATGATATAGAAGATGGTGTGGTTGCATGGCCCAAAGCAGGAGTTGTCTACACTGATATGCTAAATTTTCATTGCATTTGTGTGATTGGTTTCTACTTGTGTATATAATCGACAACTGATATGAGAATAGATATATGCAGGCCATAGCATTGAAACCCCCTACAGTCAATCCTCTACTTCCTCCTCTAGATATTTAATTACCTACTTGGATTGCAAATGACCTATTCGAGTCGCTAAGTCCTAGGTTAAGGGAGTTGACATTATGGCTAAGAGAAGGGTTGACTATGATACTCTATATTAAGGGGGAAACTACATGTCAAGCTTACAAAACTAGTGTATTTGTGCAAGATGTTGTAAAGTTGTTTACTTATACTTATTGAATACAATAGTCATAGAACTTTGGATATAGTAAGATCTTATGGCTAAATACCTGGTTCTATATATGTGAAAATATATGTTGATCTATTTTCTTATATATTAAGGCATACATATACAATTTACATCCACTTATATAGGGTGTGTGGAGAGTTCACACTAATAATGTGGCATTTCTAGTTCCATCACTGATTAGCCATATAGATAAAGACTCAACTTCTATTAATAATTACTACTATACCACATTTAAATATTTTGATAATGCAATAAAGAGCGTGATTATAGATCCTTTTAATGTTGGGTAACTTTCTGGCACACTTTGCTTATAATTTTGATTTATATACATTTCATTGTGGATTTTGAGTTTTTTTGTTTGTATTCTTTTCACTCAGTAATAATCATTGAGTGTTGTTGGTAATTGTCCCTGAGAGCTAAATGTGTATTATCTAAATCATTTGGGTGAGAAAGTAGACAGTGGGGGACACAAAATGAAAGCAACATTATTTACATGAGTAAATTTTTATATCCGTCAACATATATTAATGTCTACATCATTAATTACATGGCTATATACTACATTGAAATAAATGCATTACTTTAACTTGTAAGGCTATAAAAGAATTTAAAAGTCCATATGAAAGGTAGATAAGAAAAAGTAATCACTAAGTTTGAAGGATATTGAGTTAGTTTTCTGACTCCAATGCATATATATGCCAACTATACTTACTTTTATTTATAATTGTAAATTTATGGTGCCCTATACAAGACAATGGTTGGGCATGCAAATACTACATCATGTAGCATATGGACCCAATTGTCAGACATGTGGTACTAGACATCCATTGGATACAAAAGGTAATCTCTATAGTCTTGATCATTTAAGTAAATAGTCTCATTTGATAATATAAAACAATCGAATCAAACTCTTGAATTATGTCATTCTTTTTGTAGTTGTTTGACATGACACAATTCTATATAAAATAAGAAATATATGAGATATGAGAAGAGTGGGCACTCATATTCATTATGGAAGTTGACTTTGGTTATATTAGGATAAAATATGAGTTTTCTAAACCTTAATGTAATTTATTTCTATATACATGTAGTTATTATGAATTTTTGGAACTTTATATTTGATGCGAGTGAATTGTTGGTGGATATGTGAAGATGTGTGTATATATACATGTGTACGAATGAATATAATGAGAATTGTATTTTTACATGTCATGAGAATGGAGGAGAATGGATCTTGTATGTGTGATTTCTGAATTGTTTATGTGCATGAGAATGGAAATGAGTGTTGAAGAGAATGTAATTCAAGAATAAAAATGTATGTCGGTCAATGAATTCTGTGTATATATTTGTTATTGTAGGTTTTGCAGATGTGCGGGCTTGTTGTTAAGCTGAACACAAGATGGAACTTGTAGTTTTAATGAACTGTAAGTTCTGTATCTTACTAACTAGCCAGACAGTAGGTCTGCCGACTTACTATTTAAAAAAATATATCTATATCGTTGGTTATTAACTTATTATAAAAAAACCTGACATCATAAATTTGTTGCGTCAGTTTTTTAACCAAAACTGATGACACATATACCTTACTAGTTAAAATTTTACATGATAAGAAAGTACAACGTTGATTTTGATGATTGAACCGACACAACAGATAACATGTGGCATTGATTATTAGGAAAAAATGACACTGTTACTCTGTGGTGTCAGTGGTTGTTACTAAAATTAATGATAATGCTACCTAGCCCGCAACATAGTCATGTTGCCTGGTATGACCGTGCTTCCAATACTGCCGTATTGCTATGTGGATTCACTTTTTAAGACTGAAACCAAAAAAAAAGTCAACTATAACGTCTGCTACTTGCCAAGAACGGACAACATAAAGCAATTCCATGACATTTTATTGCATTGAGCCATCAACTGAGTCATCAGTTTCTATTTTCATAGCAACCAACGCTCACCCTATGGTGTCTGTTTGACCGTTCCCAAAAAATTGATGCACAAGGCTGTTAGCTATAGTGTCACACACTTATGTTGGTAAAAACCAACATTATAGGGCTATTTCAACCGACACTAAAGGTGGTATTTGTACTAGTGTGATATGAATATGTCTCCTATCTTAGGATATAGTAACTTATTTGAAATAAGTGATAGTTTAAGATATCATGTTTTGTCTTTCCATTTATAAATATGTTTTGCAAGAACCTTGAATCTAAAGTAAAAAAATCCATTATACCTCAATATCAAATATCAACAAGTAAAAAATCCTCACCATTTTGGGTGTAGCCATGATTTAATGAATGGGTACAAATAAGGCCCCACCTAAGGGTCATGAAAGGGCCTAATGTACATTAAATACAAAAAGATCCACACATATGGGTGCAATAAAGTGAAGGTAAAAAACCCCTCACCTTTGAGTGTAGACACGGTCCAATACCTTGAATATGTTCAACCAAGGTGGCAGAGGAAATGATGGCCATAGATTGTATAATCAGACGTTACAATCTCCCTCACTTAAATTCTTGATGTCCTTGTCAAGGATAAACTATATGGCCTCATAATATTTCTCCATTTCTATACAAACTCAACATGGCCATATACATCCAACTCTCAACCATATATACCAGTGCAAGTGTGACTCCATCACCATGGATATCCCTTTTCAACATGCTTGGACCGCACGAATCAAAGACTGTCATATCACAGGTTCATGTGGGTCCCACCTACTCAAGGGGTTTAGGCTCTGATACCATTTTTAATGCCTGAGCCCACTGTCCAAGGCTCTAGTAGAGTTTCAGGAATGATGATTGCCTCCACAGATCGCCATTAATTTTAACTACACACTTTGTCCTCACTAGCGCACAAGCTGAGATCAACTTCATGGCTCGTCATATATGCTAGTACTACTCCAAGCCGAGCATGCTTAACTTAGATATCTAAAAAGGAGGTACACCTTAGTGATACGAGTAGTGCAATCATTCCTTTAAGATCATTTTATCTGAGGTCTCAAATCATGGGACGTTACATCTAGTCTAGTAATGAGGAAACAAACAAATTTTGTCAAATCATGAGGGATCATCTTAAAGGGGTTTGCATAGTTTTATAACATCACTTTGTGCTTGTAATTTTTCCAAGTTTTCCTTTGGGACATGTTATAAACCTTATTATATTAATTCACTACATAAAAACTAATTTTATTTAATTATCATATGTATTGTGTGTGTAATTTCTAAGCACTCAGAGACACTCGCTTTAATCCCTTTAACGTTGTCTATCTGAGCAGTGAGATTGGATTTGGGTTAAGAATGAATCCATGATAGTCATTTTGAGTAAGTTGGTTCTCGACTTACCCAATGGTTGTGTAGCGCCACATCCCGCTATCACACAGACAACGATACGTCACAGGAAAATGTACAGAACTACCATAAATCACATATTATCGAAAACACGAGTTAATTAAAACCAATTTGTGGAAAGTAAATAAAAGAGAACTATTGCAACCAGAACCTCATCTTGTAGAGAAATAGGTTATATAAACATTCACAAGCCTTGATATATTATTCATAGCTTAGAGAAACCAGTTGTCCATGAGCACCAAAGTTCACCACCTATTTATACATAAATTATAGGCCACGTCAGGCCAACAACAGGATATACAAAATTCCAACAACTTATTCATCATGAAATGTCGTCAAAACACCTCTGAGGACCTGAGAGTATAGGGATGACTCTAGGACTCTACTACAAAACAACTAAAACAACAACATATCCATCTCTTACCTCCTACTGCTCTTCTTGCTGCTCGGCCGCAACCTCACGACCACCACCACGTCTAGCACGATCACCTAAAAAGGTTGTAAACTAGTGGGGTGAGACACACAGTCCCAACGAGAAACATAACTCCCCGTCGAAACTATAAAACCTCAAAAAGGTTAAAGCAGATAAAGCAAATATCTATTATAAGTAGATTATATGAGTAGCATACTGAGCATGACTTATTTTATTTAACAAACTTACCAAGGTATCCAAGAGGCATATAACCAGATATTCTTTATGGAACATGATTGACAAGATAAGCTTTATAAGAACTTATCACAAAACATAAGGAATGCACAATTAACTGCAAGGTATATTTAAACCAAATACACAAGCAAGGCCTCAACCAATGTTCCGTGTTTTACCCTAAGCAATAAATACTATTCGGCTAGATTACATATTATCATGCCCTGAGGAAGTGAGCCGTACCGCTCAAATCCAACCAACGGCTGTGAAGCCCGGAGCTGGTGCCATACAAGGTCAATGGAAGAGCCGGACTCAACGACCTCTCCTCCTCGTAGTTAGTGCATGAAAACCAAAGCAGGACCACCGTCTCATGCTTAAGTGGACTCAGCCATAGGGTCATCCCCAGAGGCTACCCACATTTCTAGCCTGCCTTGGTACATGTCTCAGCGCTAGTACACCTTGAGCCACATGCCTGTTCACCATGCTCTGAGCCATGAACGCTTTCATGCTCCATCACACTGAGCCATGGGCCTGTTCACCATGCTCCAACTATCCTTAGTCTGCAACCGCAGTTGCACTCAAATCCTCCTATTTTCAGCTAGGAGAGACCCCACATATTCAACAATATGCGCTCCATGTAATCCCGCAGGATAAACCTATTTCACCATCACCAACTACTGATGATGATGGATCTATGGCCAGGGAAAACTACATGATATGTTCCACTATAATTAATTAGTATATTTTAAGTAGATTGTTGAGGCAACCAATTTGTAAAACATAGACAGAATTGAGTTACATTATAACTGCCATGGAATCTCGATCCCTCATCACAGAGTGCCACTACCTCTCAAGGCATCATCATCCTACATTATCATCTTGGGATAGCAATCCCTTATCTCAACATCAGAGGATAACACCTCAACTAGGCTGTGACGACCGTCTCGCGAAAACATGATTAACTAATGCGGAAGCGAATTATTTGCAGCGGAATACTGAAAATCACTGAAAATTAAAACTTTTTCAAAGAGATCCATTCACAGGAAAATTCTTTAACCAAGAACCAAAGTATTTCAAATTCATCTTGGTTCACAAGTACACAACTTGTACCATTCCTTCTCAAAGATTACAGCATCAACTGTCTTATAAACATTATATATAGACATTATACGAATCTCGAGGCATCAAGCCAAAACCTCAGATTGATTCATAAGACACTGACTAAAAACTCCGAGGACCTGAGAGTACAGAGACGACACATAGAACTACTATCTGTATGACTAGACAGACAATATCTCCACCTGAGATCTTATTGCTATCCCTGTTGTTGCTGTTTTCCTTGTTCTAGGATTTTTGCTTTGCCTCCCATGCATACCTAAAAATGTTTCCCATGGGGGTGAGGCAATTGAAAATTGCCCCAGTGAGAGATATAACTCTCCGCCAAAAACATTGTTATTGCAGTTTATTAAATTAAAACTGAACAGGGGTTACTTTTACATTATCAGGTAGAATTATTCATCATAGAATAGAATAAGATAATCTCCATTCTCAAGGAGGTCATTGCATCTACCCATGGTAGATAAGTAATTCATCTGTCTACCTTACAGAGAATATAAAGAAACATAATTAACATTTATCCACTAAGGAATGCACAAAGAAATGCAACATCAACCAATGAATCTCCGTATTCAATCCTTAAGCAAACATGCTATACGGCTGATTACATTTTACAAGCACACTTAAGCTCTGAGGAGATGAGGTATACCGCTCATACTCCAACCGACCACTGCTAGGAGTCGAAATCGGTACCATACATAGGTCAATGGAAGATCCAGACTCTAAGACCTCATCCGTCTCGGTCAGTACGAGACCACATGCAGGACATCTCGTGTCTCTGCTAACTAGCTAGCCAAGGTATACTGGCACCTTCGCTACAGAGTTACAGCGTCAACTGCACTCTCATCGCCAATCGAGAGATTTCTTGTTTATCTCCTCGATCCGACATTAAGTATCATTGGGAGATGTGTACACCATCTAACCCAATCACCGAGAGATTCGTGATACATCCATCCCGACATATTTATGAAGGATTGAGAGGTTTCTTGTTTACCTTCCAACAATCTCTTCAAGAGGACGTAAGGATGTTTTCGCCCATTTACCCACACATATTCAAAATATACACTCTAGGTTTTGCCGCGGGCACCCGTTTCACCATCACCTATTCCTGACGATGATGGATCTATGGTCAGAGCACTACATGAATAGATTTCACTTGATTTATTAAGTACATTCTCATATTCTTTTAGCATCAACCAAGTTCTCAAACAAGACTTATTACACCAATGCTGTAAAGAGACATGTATTACTTTCATCAGATACTTATCAGTCTTTCAAAGACCCTGGGAACTCAGTCCCTCATTTCAATACTGGAAATTCTCATCCCTTCACATTCTCATCACCATAATCATATGGCTCTGGGTATTTAAACCGTTCACTCATTATTGAGCATTATTATACCTTTTTCAGGTAACTATCACCTTCAGGTCATCTGACCAAGGCATTCATGATACTTGTTACACAAGCACCACACCTGGCTCACAAGGCCATGAAATATCTTGTCACCTCTTTCTAGGCAACAACTTGCTCATATGACTCATAGAATCCTTACACATTGTTACTTTTACTAAGCAACAACAACATTAAGGTTCACAATGCCAATCAACATTTATTATATAAATGTCATAGCTCAAATCTAGCTATGCTCATTATCTCATCATACCTGCATGGTTATTAGGCATGATAACAGTCATATAAGATTTTCATCACATCATGTGATATAATAGTAACACCATTATTCCTTTTCCAGGAATTAGGGTTTACTATCAAACATGGCATATCATTCCCTTTACCCAAGTCAGGGTTAGGGTTCCCCTTTTCTCATTAATTAGGGTTTCATGATTATATAATCTATCCAACCCTTAATTCATTAATTCGTACCTCTGGGGCATTCAAAGATATCATATTTAATTATTCAAGAACATTAATTTCATCATATAGCATTAATGATCATCAATTCAAGGTATGAGTTCATTTCTCATCCTCATCATGGTATGATTATATCATACACATCATTTGGGCTTAACTCCATTCTCAAGGTACATTAATTAACACTCATCAAGGTGCAACAACTCATTACATTTCATTGTAATAGTTGCATAACACACTTCATATGCTTCTTACCCAAATATATTGGATTTGGAGTGTATCCAGGTATATAAACCCTAAAGTGTTGAATGTGATAACTATCATATCTTGATGTATCACTTTCTCATCATTTCAGACTCTCTTGAGTTAACCAACTTATCTTGTATTAAGGTATTTCCCTCTTAATACATTCCATTACTAAACTCTCACCTTTAGCATATAATACATAGGCCACACATTAGAATTGTCCATATATCTTTAATGATATGGGCTTGTCTAATGCTAAAGACATTGTTTACAATTAGGTTACATATAATCAACCACATGAAATGTTCCATATACCTCATTCTAACTTAGGGTTTCTCATAACATAACCCTAGAATAGGGTTTCATTCAATTATTCATAATTAGAGATTCACTATTCATCCCAATTAGGGTTTTACATCTCATTTCTTAAATTGGAGTTTCACACATCACTACCCTAGATTAGGGTTATATCCTCACCCTGGATTAGGGTTACATTTAGAATTGCCTTCAATTAGGGTTGGAATTCAATAACCTTGTCAATTAGGGTATATATTCATGATTAGGGTTTCATGATCTCTCTACTTAAGGATCATACCCTTAATCACCACATGAATTACATTCATGTTATCATGCTAACATCATCTCAACTTGATAAGGTCATATCATCCCTTCAATCAAGTACATACAACTATGAATGACATAGTGTACCAAGTCATTGATCCTATAGGCAATTAGGGTTCATCCCTTAATTGGAATTAACCACTTAGGTACTATTAGGGTTTCAACCTTTGTACCTTCAATGATCATCATTACTAATCATCATTGGATCAATGAATCATTCATCATCTCTATTCTCAAGAGATTCAATCACCTTGGACCTCCATTACATAAGGTATCCAATTGAATTGATCAATTGAGTCCTCAATTACAACAAGTGTCTAAGTGGATTAACCAATTGAGACCTCAATCAACTTTGACTACTTGAGCCCCAAACGGTCTTGGTCCTTCAAGGTTCAAACGGTTTGAAACCGTTTGGTAAAGGTGGTGCTTGAGACCGTTTGCCCAAGCAAGTAGGTGAAGACCGTTTGCCCAAGTTTGACTTTTGAAACCGCATGGGCACAAACGGTTTGGGATTGTTTGGTCCCAAACGGTCTTGAGACCGTTTGGACTCAAATGGTCTTGAGACCATTTGGTCCAAACCTCCTCAAAACCGCATGGACCAAAGATGGTCTCGACTACACCAATCGGTTTAGGGTTCTCAATATTGATTCCTTCAATCATTGAATTCATGGAACCAATCATCAATTGGACCTATCCTCATACTTCAATTGAGTTAAATAGGTCAACCTTCAACTTATTTGACCCTCAATTGACCCTCAATTATTCCTTAATTAGGGTTTGAATCAATTGAATTAGGGTTTGGAATCGATGATCCTTCAACACTAATCAATGCAATATTAGTTACTTTGAAACCATTGAACCATCATCCAAATTGAACATGACCTGACCCCAAACGGTCTTGAGGTCGTTTATATGACCACCAAATGGTCTCGGGACCGTTTTCCCATCACATCATCAAAATCCAAGTCAACCAATTAGGGTTTGGATCATTGGATTGATCACCAAATCAACAATTGATTACACTTTAACTTAGTATCATTGGATCATCAATTGCTTAACCATACTCACCCCTAGACCTCCAAACGGTCTTGGGTGACCTCCAAATGGTCTTGAGACCGTTTGTATGAGCTCCAAACGGTCTTGAGACCGTTTGGCTCATCCAACCCTTGGATTCTAGTGAAAAATCATTAGGGTTTGAGCTATTGAGTTGATCATCAAATCAGTACTTAATTGCAAAGTGATTTGGTACCTTTAGACCTTCAGTTGGTCAACCATGCTTAACCCTAGACCTACAAACGGTCTTGGGTTATCCCGAAATGGTCTTGAGACTGTTTGGGTGATTCCCAAACGGCAATGCAAAATAAGTACTTAGCCGATTAGGGTTAACACCATATATTTTGTCCTTCAATCACTTAACCATATCCAACCCTAGACCTCCAAACAGTCTTGGGTGACCCCCAAACGGTTTTGAGACCATTTGGGTAATCCCCAAATGGTTTTGAAACCGTTTGGGCTAATTAACCCAAAAAGTCAAATCGGTCAAGTTGAAAATCAACACTTAATCCAATTAGGGTTTACCTAATTGATTAGCCTTCAACTCATGATTCCTTTGGAATTAATCCATCAAATTTGGTGGGTCATCAACCAACATAATTAGGAACAGGATTATCAAATGGTCAACCCTTGGTCAACTCTTTCAAATGGTTTTGAAACCGTTTGCCCAAAAAGGCAAATAAATCAAGTTGAAAATCAGCACTTAATCTGATTAGGTTTGCCTAATTGATTAGCCTTCAACTCACGATTCCTTTGGAATTAATCCATCAAATTTGGTGGGTTATTAACCAACACCATTAGGAACAGGAATATCAAACGGTAAACCCTTGGTCAACCCTCTCAAATGGTTTTGAAACCATTTTCTCTCATACGGTTTCAAACTGTTTGCTCTCAAACGGTTTCAAACCGTTTGCTCTCAAACGGTTTGGTGAAACCGCATGAGCAAACATGTTGAAACCGATTAGAACAAGATTTCTTTGGGAAGTATCCAAGATGATGTCATCATCATATACCTTCGTCCCTGAAGTTCTAACAACTTCTGATTTCATGAATTAATCAATTTCAACCAGCAATTAATCAAGATAATGAAGGAATCAATGAAATTGCAAGATTAATGGTTGAATAACAATGAAAAAGGGTTCACATTATAAAATCTGCCTCCAATTGAGCTCCAAAGCTCCATGTCCACGGCAATAATGGTGGATGCAACTCCTTTCACCATTCCAAGGCTCGCCCTCAAGGTTTAAGTGAAAAGAAATGGTTAGAATTGAAGAGGAGATCGAAATAGGAAGAAATCCATAATTTATTTTCGATTTCCACCATGGAATCAAGGTGAAATGGATCAAGAACCTTACCAACAGGTTGGGGGTCGTACTCCTGATCCTACAAAGCTCCCTTGGTCGTTTCCCAAGCAAGGAGAAGAAGTGGGGTCGAAAAGGCCTTCCATTTGGCTTGTAAAGGGTCTTTTTATAAGAAATTCAAGGAGAGAGAAAGTGCCTTATAAAAATTCATTTAATCCCAAAAATGTGGCCGCCTCTTCCCCCTTATCTTCCTTAGGGACGAGGATATCTTGTTTGCCTTTTATCCCTCTCAATTATCCATGATTTAAAGAAAAGCAAATCAATCACCTTAAATCATATTATATTAATATCCATATGTGAGTGGATATTTCTTTTTCTTATAAAATTGTGTGTGAGTTATCCACTCCCTTGGATATTTTTGTGGTCCTTGCAAAGCTCAAGGACGTCACACATACATATGAATCCAACCATTTTAATTTTGGTTGAAGGCCCTTTCATTAATACATTTATTTTTGCCCTAAATCGAATTAGGGTTTCAATTAGGATTAAATCTTGATTATTTTAATATCAAGATTCTCTCTCCTCCAACTTAATTCAAATGAGGCACCCCTCTCATTTTCTTTGCTCTACATGATGAAAAAAAACATTAGGGACCTTATTGAAGTGGTGATTTGCATATTGAACCCTAGGTTTTGGGTAAATTGCACTTTACACCAAAACTAGGTTTTAATGCACAAACATTGATTTATCAGCTCTTTCTTAGTATTTAGGCTTCCATAAGCCATATCTCAGAATCATCTTCACTCTCATGATGCTTCCAAATATGAGGAACATATTATCATGCATAATTTGTACTTAAACCCCTCAACTTGGGTATTTTGCACATTAGTCCAAAACAAACAAAATATTGATTTCAACAATGTTCGAAAAAGACCAGAATTGCAACATAAGTTCCTCTTGAGGCCTATTTACTTTTCATAAGATGAGATTAAGCATTTAATAACATTTCTTAATCAAAACACCTAGGGTTAAAGTATAACCCAGGTCAGGGTTGATACAAATTATAAACCCCTAACAAGGGTTTCATCCTTGAAATCCAGATAAAGGAAGACAGATGTATTTTATTCATCATACTATCTAGTATTCACATAACATCTCCTTATTATGGAGACACCATAAAACTTTGGTTAGTACAAAGTGTTTCCATACAAGATTCTCATAGAATCAACACACAAGGCACATGCTCCACTGTTCCTCATCATTGACTATAGAGTCAACTTTGTGTCAAACAACACTTTTCTTGTTCAGAGAAACATCATATATTCTTTATTAATATCATGTTTATACAGAGCATAAACCCCTAACATATGATGTTCATATTGTTTTATATATTCAGACTAATTTCACAGTTGACCACCCCAGGTAGCCAACCTAACCCATCTGATAACTCTCAGATACCAGAATCTTTCACCTTGGTATGTATCAAATGTGTTGGAAACACATCATATATATCTCTTCCTTTCATCTTGGAACATTAATTATTTGATATGTCCTCATCTTGGGACCAAAGTCCAAGATAACTGATACTTTTCTAAGTATCCATTACATGAACACCTTTATCTTATGCACATCAAGTGTCCTAAGACCCACTTGATTGCCATGACTCTGAAAGGAAAGAAAATAAGGATTCATATTCCTCTTACTAATTCATGTATTTTCAACTATTCTTGAACCATTTACTTTTTATCTCATCCTAGGTTCCTTGCCTTTAGCATTGGAATTTGTAAGGATGATTGCATGTCATTATTCCTTTCTTTATTATTATCTAGCATGTTTATGATCATCTCATGATCTCATCACATTTCCCATTTCCTCATTATGGGAAAGATCTTTATTATGCGGGCAACATTATTGAACAGGGTTCATCTCCCTCATTCTTATTCTTATCTTATGAGGAGTACATTTTTAGTTCCTCATACAACATGCTCATCTGAGATTATCTCAGACTTATCTTTCTTATGCATGGGATATGACACATTTATTCATTCCAGATTTATGATTTCATGATACTCATTAGATTGTCTCAGAATGACTACTTGATCAGAGCAATAAAAAAGACAACAATGTAAGAGTTTCCATACCCACTTTATCATCAATAGTTGTATACCTGGCCAGGGTATATAAATACTGAGATCAAGTGGTATGCACTTTGTATACTATCATATTCCTCCTTTTCATATTATCACAAGCATAAGACTTATCATCCCTGAATTTCATTCAGGCACCTCTTCTGTACCTCATCATTTCTCAAGGAGGTAAGAACAACATAAAACATTTGTAATGTTTTACTATACAAAACATAAGTCCTCATAGGACTAATCAAGGAAAGTTCAATCATTTCCTTTCTCAATTAATCCATGAATTCATAAATTAACATATTTGCATGACATTATCTTGTCTCACTTATCATAATACATGAATTATTCACTGCGTCAGGCTAACTCTGCCTTAAAGGTTGATTCAACATGCTATGGTTGAGCACATACTCAATTTAAGTCCAGAAATTCACCATTTCCTTTTTCTTCAACCTGCTGGTGCTAATTACAAATCTTGTTGATATCTATAACATCATCATTGGGACTGGTAATCTAGGTTACACTGCCAAAACTTGATCCACTATATACATTACTGTTGCCCTAAGTTCTCCAACAGTAATACTTAAAGAAGGATTTTCTTATTATAGTTGGATCAACTAGGGGATTCTCAGGAAATTGTCTCTCTCTTTCCTGTTCCCATGCACCTCTTCTTGGTGCAACATTGCTGCTCTCAGCAGTAATCTCCTCATGTGACCTAGTCATCTTAAAGTTCTTCTTCTCTTATACGAGTAGAAGACATTATCAGATACACTGGATGACACCAGAACAGACTTTACTACCTTAGTCCTATGTCTCTGTAAACTCAACGAACCTAGAGCTCTGATACCACTAATTGTGACGACCGTCTCACGAAAACATGATTAACTAATGCGTAAGCGAATTATTTGCAGCGGAATACTGAAAATCACTGAAAATTAAAACTTTTTCAAAGAGATCCATTCACAGGAAAACTCTTTAACCAAGAACCAAAGTATTTCAAATTCATCCTGGTTCACAAGTATACAACCTGTACCATTCCTTCTCAAAGATTACAACATCAACTGTCTTATAAACATTATATACAGACAGTATACGAATCTCGAGGCATCAAGCCAAAACCTCAGATTGATTCATAAGACATTGACTAAAAACTCCGAGGACCTGAGAGTACAGAGACGACACATAGGACTACTATATGTATGACTAGACAGACAATATCTCCACCTGAGATCTTATTGTTGTCCCTGCTGTTACTATTTTCCTTGTTCTAGGATTTCTGCTTTGCCTCCCATGCATACCTAAAAATGTTCCCCACGGGGGTGAGACAATTGAAAATTTCCCCAGTGAGAGATATAATCTCCGCCAAAAACATTGTTTTACAGTTTATTAAATTAAAACTGAGCAGGGGTTACTTTTACATTATCAGACATGATCATTCATCATAGAACAGAATAAGATAATCTCCATTCTCAAGGAGGTCATTGCATCTACCCATGGTAGATAAGTAATTCATCTATCTACCTTGCAGAGAATATAAAGAAACATAATTAACATTTATCCACTAAGGAATGCACAAAGAAATGCAACATCAACCAATGAATCTCCGTATTCAATCCTTAATCAAACATGCTATACGGCTGATTACATTTTACAATCACACTTATACTCTGAGGAGATGAGGTATACCGCTCATACTCCAACCGACCACTGCTAGGAGTCGAAATCGGTACCATACATAGGTCAATGGAAGAGCCGGACTCCAACACCTCATCTGTCTCGGTCAGTACGAGACAACATGTAGGACATATCGTGTCTCTACTAACTAGCTAGCCAGGGTATACTGGCACCTTTTCTACAGAGTTACAACGTCAACTGCACTCTCATCGCCAATCGAGAGATTTCTTGTTTATCTCCTCGATCTGACATTAAGTATCATTGGGAGATGTGTACACCATCTAACCCAATCATCGGGAGATTCGTGATACATCCATCCCGATATATTCATGAAGGATTGAGAGGTTTCTTGTTTACCTTCCAAAAATATCTTCAAGAGGACGTAAGGATGTTTTCACCCATTTACCCCCACATATTCAAAATATGCACTCTGGGTTTTGCTGCGGGCACCCATTTCACCATCACCTATTCCTGACGATGATGGATCTATGGTCAGAGCACTACATGAATAGATTTCACTTGATTTATTAAGTACATTCTCATATTCTTTTAGCATCAGCCAAGTTCTCAAACAAGATTTATTACAACAATACTGTAAAGAGACATGTATTACTTTCATCAGATACTTATCAGTCTTTCAAAGACCCTGGGAACTCAGTCCCTCATTTCAATACTGGAAATTCTCATCCCTTCACATTCTCATCACCATAATCATATGGCTATGGGTATTTAAGCCCTTCACTCATTATTGAGCATTATTATACCTTTTTCAGGTAACTATCACCTTCAGGTCATCTGACCAAGGCATTCATGATACTTGTTACACAAGCACCACACCTGGATCACAAGGCCATGAAATATCTTATCACCTCTTTCTAGGCAACGGCTTGCTCATATGACTCATAGAATCCTTACACATTGTTACTTTTACTAAGCAACAACAACATTAAGGTTCATAATGCCAATCAACATTTATTATATAAATGTCATAGCTCAAATCTAGCTATGTTCATTATCTCATCATACCTGCATGGTTATTAGGCATGATAACAGTCATACAAGATTTTCATCACATCATGTGATACAATAGTCACACCATTATTCCTTTTCTAGGAATTAGGGTTTACTATCAAACAGGGCTTATCATTCCCTTTACCCAAGTCAGGGTTAGGGTTCCCCTTTTCTCATTAATTAGGGTTTCATGATTATATAATCTATCCAACCCTTAATTCATTAATCCGTACCTCTGGGGCATTCAAAGATATCATATTTAATTATTCAAGAACATTACTTTCATCATATATCATTAATGATCATCAATTCAAGGTATGAGTTCATTTCTCATCCTCATCATGGTATGATTATATCATACACATCATTTGGGCTTAACTCCATTCTCAAGGTACATTAATTAACACTCATCAAGGTGCAAAAACTCATTACATTTCATTGTAATAGTTGCATAACACACTTCATATGTTTCTTACCCAAATATATTGGATTTGGAGTGTATCCAGGTATATAAACCCTGAAGTTTGAATGTGATAACTATCATATCTTGATGTATCACTTTCTCATCATTTCAGACTCTCTTGAGTTAACCAACTTATCTTATATTAAGGTATTTCCCTTTTAATACATTCCATTACTAAACTCTCACCTTTAGCATATAATACATAGGCCACACATTAGAATTTTCCATCTATCTTTAATGATATGGGCTTGTCTAATGCTAAAGACATTGTTTACAATTAGGTTACATATAATCAACCACATGAAATGTTCCATATACCTCATTCTAACTTAGGGTTTCTCATAACATAACCCTAGAATAGGGTTTCATTCAATTATTCATAATTAGAGATTCACTATTCATCCTAATTAGGGTTTTACATCTCATTTCTTAAATTGGAGTTTCACACATCACTACCCTAGATTAGGGTTATATCCTCACCCTGGATTAGGGTTACATTTAGAATTGCCTTCAATTAGGGTTGGAATTAAATAACCCTGTCAATTAGGGTATATATTCATGATTAGGGTTTCATGATCTCTCTACTTAAGGATCATACCCTTAATCACCACATGAATTACATTCATGTTATGAATTCATGCTAACATCATCTCAACTTGATAAGGTCATATCATCCCTTCAATCAAGTACATACAACTATGAATGCCATAGTGTACCAAGTCATTGATCCTATAGGCAATTAGGGTTCATCCCTTAATTGGAATTAACCACTTAGGTACTATTAGGGTTTCAACCTTTGTACCTTAAATGATCATCATTACTAATCATCATTGGATCAATGAATCATTCATCATCTCTATTCTCAAGAGATTCAATCACCTTGGACCTCCATTACATAAGGTAGCCAATTGAATTGATCAATTGAGTCCTCAATTACAACAAGTGTCTAAGTGGATTAACCAATTGAGTCCTCAATCAACTTTGACTACTTGAGCCCCAAACGGTCTTGGTCCTTCAAGGTTCAAACGGTTTGAAACCGTTTGGTAAAGGTGGTGCTTGAGACCGTTTGCCCAAGCAAGTAGGTGAAGACCATTTGCCCAAGTTTGACTTTTGAAACCGCATGGGCATAAACGGTTTGGGATCATTTGGTCCCAAACGGTCTTGAGACCATTTGGACTCAAACGGTCTTGAGACCATTTGGTCCAAACCTCCTCAAAACCGCATGGACCAAAGATGGTCTCGACTACACCAATCAGTTTAGGGTTCTCAATATTGATTCCTTAAATCATTGAATTCATGGAACCAATAATCAATTGGACCTATCCTCATACTTCAATGGAGTTAAATAGGTCAACATTCAACTGATTTGACCCTCAATTGACCCTCAATTAGTCCTTAATTAGGGTTTGAATCAATTGAATTAGGGTTTGGAATCGATGATCCTTCAACACTAATCAATGCAAGATTAGTTACTTTGAAACCATTGAAACATCATCCAAATTGAACATGACCTGACCCCAAACGGTCTTGAGGTCGTTTGGATGACCACCAAACAGTCTTGGGACCGTTTGCCCATCACATCATCAAAATCCAAGTCAACCAATTAGGGTTTGGATCATTGGATTGATCACCAAATCAGCAATTGATTATACTTTAACTTAGTATCATTGGATCATCAATTTCTTAACCATACTCACCCCTAGACCTCCAAACGGTCTTGGGTGACCTCCAAACGGTCTTGAGACCGTTTGGCTCATCCAACCCTTGTATTCTAGTGAAAAATCTAGGGTTTGAGCTATTGAGTTGATCATCAAATTAGTACTTAATTGCAAAGTGATTTGGTACCTTTAGACCTTCAGTTGGTCAACCATGCTTAACCCTAGACCTCCAAACGGTCTTGGGTGATCCTCAAACGGTCTTGAGACCGTTTGGGTGATTCCCAAATGGTTTTGAAACTGTTTGGGTGATTCCCAAACGGCAATGCAAAATCTGTACTTAGCCGATTAGGGTTAACACCATATCTTTTGTCCTTCAATCACTTAACCATATCCAACCCTAGACCTCCAAACGGTCTTGGGTGACCCCTAAACGGTTTTGAGACCGTTTGGGTAATCCCCAAATGGTTTTGAAACCGTTTGGGCTAATTAACCCAAAAAGTCAAATCGGTTAAGTTGAAAATGAGCACTTAATCCAATTAGGGTTTACCTAATTGATTAGCTTTCAACTCATGATTCCTTTGGAATTAATACATAAATTTTGGTGGGTTATAAACCAACATAATTAGGAACAGGATTCTCAAACGGTCAACCCTTGGTCAACTCTTTCAAATGGTTTTGAAACCATTTGCCCAAAAAGGCAAATAAATCAAGTTGAAAATCAGCACTTAATCCGATTAGGTTTGCCTAATTGATTAGCCTTCAACTCACGATTCCTTTGGAATTAATCCATCAAATTTGGTGGGTTATTAACCAACATCATTAGGAACAGGAATATAAAACGTTCAACCCTTGGTCAACCCTCTCAAATGGTTTTGAAACCGTTTGCTCTCAAACGGTTTGGTGAAACCGCATGAGCAAACATGTTGAAACCGATTAGAACAAGATTTCTTTGGGAAAAGTATCCAAGATGATGTCATCATCATCTAAATTCGTCCCTGAAGTTCTAACAACTTCTGATTTCATGAATTAATCAATTTCAACCAGCAATTAATCAAGATAATGAAGGAATCAATGAAATTGCAAGATTAATGGTTGAATAACAATGAAAAAGGGTTCAAGTTATAAAACCCGCCTCCAATTGAGCTCCAAAGCTCCATGTCCACGACAATAATGGTGTATGAAACTCCTTTCACCATTCCAAGGCTCGTCCTCAAGGTTTAAGTGAAAAGAAATGGTTAGAATTGAAGAGGAGATCGAAATAGGAAGAAATCCATAATTTATTTTCGATTTCCACCATGGAATCAAGGTGAAATGGATAAAGATCCTTAACAACAGGTTGGGGGTCGTCCTACTGATCCTCCCAAGATCCCGTGGTAATTTACCAAGCAAGGAGAAGAAGTGGGGTCGAAAAGGCCTTCCTTTTGGCTTGTAAAGGGTCTTTTTATAAGAAATTCAAGGGGAGAGAAAGTGCCTTATAAAAATTCATTTAATCCCAAAAATGTGGCCGCCTCTTCCCCCTTATCTTCCTTAGGGACGAGGCTATATTGTTTTCCTTTTATCCCTCTCAATTATCCATGATTTAAAGAAAAGCAAATCAAGCACCTTAAATCATATTATATTAATATCCATATGTGAGTGGATATTTCTTTTTCTTATAAAATTGTGTGTGATTTATCCACTCCCTTGGATATTTTCCTGGTCCTTGCAAAGCTCAAGGACATCACACATACATATAAATCCAACCATTTTAATTTTGGTTGAAGTCCCTTTCATTAATACATTTATTTTTGCCCTAAATCGAATTAGGGTTTCAATTAGGATTAAATCTTGATTATTTTAATATCAAGATTCTCTCTCCTCCAACTTAATTCAAATGAGGCGCCCCTCTCATTTTATTTGCTTTAAATGATGCCAAAAAAATTAGGGACCTTATTGAAGTGGTAATTTGCATAATGAACCCTAGGTTTTGGGTAAATTGCACTTTACACCAAAACTAGGTTTTAATGCACAAACATTGCTTTATCATCTCTTTCTTGGTATTTAGGCTTCCATAAGCCATACCTCAGCATCATCTTCACTCTCATGATGCTTCCACATATGAGGAACATATTATCATGCACAATTTGCACTTAAACCCCTCAACTTGGGTATTTTGCACATTAGTCCAAAACAAACAAAACATTGATTTCAACAATGTTCAAAAAGGACTAGAATTGCAACATAAGTTCCTCTTAAGGCCTAATTACTTTTCATAAGATGAGATTAATCATTTAATCACATTTCTTAATCAAAACACCTAGGGTTAAAGTATAACCCAGGTCAGGGTTGTTACATAGGCACTCAGCCTTTATCAGGTCAACAAACCTTTCATCATACTGGTGATACATGTTATCTCATCATCAAGGATTATCATCATTCAGTGTTATTCACACACATGTAACTCATAGATCTTATCTGACTATGAATTCATCTGATACACCTGCATGGTTAGTATGCACATCAAGAGAGATAACTTAAATCACCAAACACATATCTTTCTGATTATCATGTTATTAGGTTTACAGATGCACATGTTTGGAACAATCATCCATAATCATAATTACATGAATCATAAAGTTGTATTAATTTCATTATTGTTATAAAACCATGAGAATCCAATATGCCCTAAACTTATAAACATAAACATGTTTCTTATCATCTTAATTAGCATCATCTTTCAGTATCAAACATACCACGGTTCACAACCTATCATCCATATTGCAGCAACAACATAGGTGTGGTTACAAGATAACAAATCACCTACTAGGGTTTCCAGGTTAAACATAACCCTCACCAAAGGTAACATCTACCCTCACTAAAAGCCTATTGGCTGGGGCACTTAGCCACTCATAATGACCAGCCATGTCATGCACCCATGCACCAAGGGCATCGTGCAACCAGGGCTAGTGCTGTGTCATGCAACATGATCCAAGAGTATGTATCGTGCACCCAAAGAGGAAGGGGGTGTATCAGGAAACTAGATGTGTCGGTCAAGACCCTATCACCCATTAGGGTTAAGGTTTCATATCAGGCAGCCATCATCACTATATCAGCCAAGGTCATGGCGCCCAAGCTCAACACTGTATCGCCCAACAAGCCCACTACAACAAATGACACCAAGGCACCGCGAGATGACCTATCGTCCAACTAGGTTAAGCACAACATCTCGGTCACCACTAAGACATCTAACAAGGGTGCACCACCCAAACACCATATCGGGCAACACAAAACCACCCTATGTCTCCCAAGGCACAAAACAGAGGTATCTACTAAACACCATATCGACCAAGGGGCATCTAGGGTTCAACACTCCCAAAACCATCTCGGGCAACAAAGCTAACAGAACTCAACTTAACATATCATCCAAGCAAAAACCCTAGAAGAGAGGTATCATGCAAAGAACAAGGTCCATATCGGTTTGGTCATCACCAACCTCAAGATCACCATCATCAAACCCTAATATATCAAGAGAGTTGGCTCACCTCTCAACAACCAAGAGAGAGGGGTATTGCACAATCTCCATCACATATCAGGCATCAAGGTAGGTCATCCATATCGATTAAACCTTCAACCTCAACTAGGTCATCAACAACCAAGGCTCACCTCTCAAATCCATGGTGAGAGTAGGGTATTGCCCAAGCAACTAGAATATAGACTCACCTCTCAACGAATAAGGAAGAGAGGGGTTTTTCCTACACCACCAAAGCTCAAGCTCACTTCTCAAAATCAAGGAGATAAAGGGGTATTTCCCCAAGGAAAACCTAATCCATAGGTTCGGCCAACAAGGTCCAAGGTCATACAACTATCAACATCATAACCACTAAGTCTGACAAGATTAAAGGTACAAACTAGAGCAAGAAACATATCCAACAAGATGCAAGGCCGATTAAGATCATATATGAACATGCAACATAAAAGAATGTAGTATAGCTGGGGTTAGGAGTTATGTAACCCACCTCAAGAAAGCTCCAAGCTCCCAACACCAAGCTTCCAAGCTCCAAGAACCACCTTTGGCCACCTCAAGAAGAGAAGAAAATCTCATAACCACCATGGCCAAAGATCAAGCAAGAAGGAGAAGAAGGTGCTAAGGAAAGATGGGAAAGATGCTCACCACAAGAAGAGAAGCAAGACACACTCTAGGGTTCGACCACCACTAGAGGAAGAAGAAGACTCCACCAAAGGGGATCAGCCACCAAGCTTGCTCTACCAAGGAGATGTATCATCCACCAAGGAAGAAGGGAAGCAACTAAGGAACTAAAGAGCTAAGAAACTAAAGAGAGGGTTTTATATATACAAGAGGGTCTATGGGGCACCCACCTTGGTGTTTCTCTACATGTGCATGTCCAAGGCACCACTTGTCCAAATCCATGCCACCTTGCTAAACCACATGCTCATGTCATGCCACCAACTAACAAAGGGTTGGCCACTTGTCCAAAGTATGGTGACAAAACAAGGCAAGGTCAAAGTGGTCACCTTGGGTGACACAGCCCACTGGAAACACACCCCATCTGGGCGAAACACCCCATCTGGGCAACACAGGTCACCAAGGTGCTCTTTGCATGACACAAGGCCTCAACAAGGTAAAGCAAAGCAAAGCAAAGCAAAGCCCAATAAAGCTCAACAAGGCCCAAAACTACTCAAGCAACGAGCCCAACACATCCTCTTAACCCTAGAGGATGCAAGGAGAGAGAAAAACATCTCTCAAGGTGACAAACTTACACATCAACCCTAAAACTTGGGTTATTTATAAGTTGCACCTCCAACTCTCAACAATGCACAAACAAACCCTAATCACCATCTCAGGTGATTAGCAAGCATCTAAACACAAGGTTTAGGCAAAAAAAATAGGGTAAACCCAAAACGAAGGCCAGGGTCCTTACAAGCCATAAACCTCTACAAAGGGATTTTGCCCCCAAAATCTGAAGAGAAAAGCGACAAATACTTCCTCCTCATCTCTTCCTCAAGCTCCCACATGGCTCCTCAACGCCACGATGATGCCAAAGAACTTTCACAAGAACTAGGTCCTTCCTCTTCAACTTCTTTACTCTTTTGTCAAGAATCATCACTGGGCCTTCCTCGTAGGTCACATCTTCCTCAAGCTCAACCTCAACTGGCTGTATCACTGTCCCTGTGTCTAGATGACTTTTCTTCAGCATACTAATGTGAAACACCGGATGTAACCTATGCAACTCTGGCGGCAGTTCTAACTTGTAAGATACCTTGCCAACACATGCTATTACTGGATATGGCCCCATATACCTAGGTAACAGCTTGCCTTTCTGGCCAAACCTTAGCACACATTTCCATGGTGAGACCTTGAGATATACTTTGTCTCCCACCTGGAACTCTAAAGGTCATCGGCGATTTTCTGCATACGACTTCTGTCTTTCATGTGCCACTTTCAACTACTGCTGTATCACTTTGATCTTTTCTGTTGTATGCTGCACTAACTCAAGACCCAAAAGCTAATACTCGCCTGACTCATACCAGCATAAAGGAGATCTACACTTCCTGAGATGCTCCGATGGTAACTATTGTTGTACGTGAACTCTATCAAACTGAGATGCACGTCCCAACTACCTAGGAACTACAGAACACAAGCTCAGAGAAGATCCTCCAAAGTATGAATAGTTCTTTCAGACTGTCCATCTGTCTGTGGGTGGAAAGTGGTACTGAACCTCAACTGCGTTCCCAACACTTTGTGCAACTGTTCCCAAAAATGACTCGTGCACTGGGGACCTCTGTCGGAAACTATCATTGCGGGTACACCGTGCAAACACACTGTGTCATCCACATACACTTGAGCAAGCTTCTCTGTTGTATACGTTGTCTTCACATGTATGAAATGAGCATACTTTGTCAACATGTCCACTATCACCCAAATGGAATCATGATTCTTAGCTATCCTTGACAAACCAGCTATGAAATCCATGGTTATATGATCCCATTTCCACTGCGATATCGACATGGGTTGCAATGTACCTGTCGGCTTTTGATGCTCAACCTTGACTTGCTGGCATACCGCACACCTAGCCACAAACTCAGCTACATCTCTCTTCAAGCCAGGCCACCAATATAGATCCTTCAGATTATGATACATCTTGGTGACACCTGGATGCATGACATACATCGATGTGTGTGCTTCCTCGAGCACTAACCTCCTCAAATCATCAACATCGGGGACCGCCATCCTACCATGATAGAAAACTAGTCCATCCTCAGACTCATGGAACCCATCACACTTTTTGCTACCAAACTCTGTTTTGATTAATTGAATGGAAGCATCTGCCTACTGTGCGTCTTTGATCTACAGTCTCAACGTAGGCTTTACTTGCATCTGTGCTAATAGTCCTGCCAACAAGGAGACTTCCAACTGTACATTCATCTGCTACAAAGAGACAAACATATCCCGCCTATGGCATACCAAGGAACTCAACTGTTCCTTCTTCATAGGAAGAGAATAAGACTTTCTGCTAAGCGCATCAGCTACCACGTTCGCCTTACCAGGATGATACTCAATGGTGCAATCATAATCATTGATCATCTCCATCCAGCGATGTTGTCGCATGTTCAGCTCACTCTGTGAGAAGATGTACTTCAAGTTCTTATGATCTGTAAAGATTTGACACACTTCCCCATAAAGATAGTGCCTCCAAATCTTTAGCGCATGGACCACCGCAGCCAGCTCTAAATCATGTGTCATATAGTTCTCCTCATGTTTCTTAAGCTGTCGCGAAGCAAAAGAAACCACATGATCTTCCTGCATCAACACACATCCTAAGCCTTTCTTGGAAGCATTGCAGAAAACAACATAGCCTTTCCCAGGCTCTGGAAGCACTAACATTGGAGCACTAGTCAGCTTCTCCTTCAAACTTTGGAAAGCTTGCTGACAACGATCATCCCAGACAAAATGTACATCCTTCCTGGTCAACTTTGTCAGCGGAAACACGATCGCACTGAAGTTTCTTATAAACCTCCGGTAGTATCCTACTAAACCCAAAAAACTACAAACTTCAGTCGGCGTCTTTGGTTGCTCCCATTCTACAACTGACTCCACCTTCTTAGGGTCCACTCTGACTCCTTCTACAGATATCACATGACCCAAGAAAGTCACTTCTTTCAGCCAGAACTCACACTTACTAAACTTGGCATACAACTGATGTTGGCGTAGAAGAGTCAATGCTTGTCAAAGATGTTATTCATGCTCTTGACTGTCCCAACTATAGATCAAGATGTCATCTATAAAAACCACAACAAATTGGTCTAGAAATGGACGGAACACCCGGTTCATCAGGTCCATAAAAGTAGCAGGCACATTGGTTAGCCCAAACGGCATGACCACGAACTCAAAGTGACCATACCTCATCCTAAAAGTTGACTTTGGTATGTCCTCATCCTTAATCCTCAACTGATGATATCTAGACTGCAGATCGATCTTTGAAAACATTGTAGCACCACACAACTGATCAAACAGATCATCTATCCTCGGTAGCGGGTACTTGTTCTTGATTGTAACTTTGTTCAATTGCCAGTAATCTATGCACAACCACATCGACCCATCTTTCTTCTTTACAAATAAGACTGGAGCACCCCACGACGATGTGCTCGGTCTGATGAAACCTTTATCCAACAACTCCTGTAACTGCTTCTTGAGCTTTTCCATCTCGGCTGGAGCCATCCTGTACGGTGTTTGAGCAACTGGTTGTGTCCCTGACACTAGGTTGATCTCAATGTCAATCTCTCGAGGTGGGGGAACACCAGGGAACTCATCGGGAAACACATCCACAAACTCTCAAATAACATGCACCTCCTCAAGGATAGGACCTTTTGCCTGGTTATCCACAATGTGAGCTAAGAACGTCGTACATCCTTGCCGGAACAACTTATCTGCCACCATAGCTGACACTAAACACGTCAAAACAATCTTCCTATCTCCTTGGAAGATCCACTTCTCACCACCATCCACAAACACTACTTGCTTGGAACCACAGTCCAACACTACCTTATACTTCTCTAAGGTATCCATCCCAAGGATTACATCGAATCTATGCATATCAATTGGTATAAGATCTACTTGTATACTGTGTCCCGAAAAGGATAAGACACAAGACAGACACACCTCTCGAAGCATCGACGAACCATCAAGAGGGGTTTCTAACAATAGACTATCTCTCTTACAACTAATAGGTAAAAGACAGCTATCAAGCATACTACGTGTGATAAAAGAGTGTGTATCACCCGGGTCAACCAGAACAAATATAAAGCAAGAAGAAGACAAATCAGAATGTAATAACTCCATCTAACCTACCACCACTTGTGGGTTGACTATCGCCTTCGACGGACTCATAGCATAGAATCAAGTCGTTGCTTTTTGTCATCCATGCCCTCTGCTTCCTTGGGTAGACGATCCGCTTGCGATGATTGCCTGCGTCCTCACCCTCTGTTACCACTATACTACTGTCTATCTGACCCTTGCTGATTCTGCCTCGGCTGTTGTGTCACTTCAACATCTCTCTTTGGGCAATTTGTCCTGAAATGTCCCGTCTGTCCATAGATATAGCATGCCCTATCCTCAAACTATGGCCTAGATGACCCTGTCACTACCACTGAAGCTGTACTATGGGCTTTGGATGGCAAAAATCCACACCCTCTTCCCTTACTCGAAGACCACTGTGACGGCACACTGAAACCTTGTATCATAGAAGGTGCTGAAAACCTTGGCTTCTTGAAGCCATCAGACCTCTGCCTCGGGAACTGAGCAGGCCTTTTCTTGGTCATGGACTCTCTCTTCTCCTTGACATACCGTTCTATCCTTCAGACATACTCCACAAATGTGGCAAACCGCTCCTGGTTCTCTAAAGCAACAACATGTGTTGTCAACTCAGCGCTCAAACCCTTCTCAAACTGTCTGATTCTCTTGTCATCTTTCGTCACCATGTGAGGACAAAACCTCAACATGTCCATAAACTTAGCTTCATACTCAGGGATGCTCATCGATCCTTGGCACAGGTGCTCAAACTGGTTGATCTTCTCATCCAGATACATCTTCGGGAAGTATTAGCTCATGAACTCCCATCGGAAGAAGTCCCAACAGATCACCTCACTGTGCCACTTCTACTCTTTGATGGCCCACCAATGGCCAACACTACCTTTCAAAAGGTAGACAACGCGCTTGACTTTGTCTGCTTTGGGGATGTCAAGGATCTGGAAGGCCTTCTCAAGACCTGCCAGCCACAGATCTGCATTCGCTGGATCAGTCGTTCCAGCATAATCCCAAGCTTTGACTCGACAAAGTCACTGAAGGTATTCCCAATACCCAATGTTTCACCATGGGAAGTCTGTGCTCTCGGTGGAGGCACTGGCAATCTTTCCACCATGAGATTCATCATAGCCATTAACTGCCCCATAAGATACTGATAGGCAGGGTTTTCAAGAATGGCTGGGTCAAGTTGGGGGACCTCAGGCACCCGATCTTCATGTGCCTACACTCTTGCTCCATCAACTGATGCATCATCACTGCTCTCAGCAGCATGATCTTCATGGTTTCCAGACATCTTTAAGATTTATCTTCCGCTGAGGGTAGAAGGTTATTGTAAGAAAATCTGGAATACTCACAAGAACAGACACAACCCTAGTCCTAGATCCCTGTAGACTCAGTGAACCTAGAGCTCTGATACCAAACTTGTAGCGCCACATCCCGCTATCACAGAGACAATGAGACGTCACGCGAAAACGTGCAGAACTACCATAAACCACATATTACCGAAAACACGGGTTAATTAAAACCAATTTGTAGAAAGTAAATAAAAGAGAACTATTGCAACCAGAACCTCATCCTGCAGAGAAACAAGTTATATAAACATTCATAAGCCTTAATATATTGTTCACATCTTAGAGAAACCAGCTGTCCATGAGACCACAGTTCACCGTCTGTTTATACATATATTACAGACCACATCAGGCCAACAACAGGATATACAAAATTACAACGGCTTATTCATCGTGAAACGTCGTCAAAACACCTCCAAGGACCTGAGAGTACATGGATGACTCTAGGACTCTACTACAAAACAACCAAAACAGTATCATATACATCTCTTGCCTCCTACTGCTCTTCTTGCTGCTCGGTCACAACCTCATGACCACCACCACATCTAGCACGATCACCTAAAAAGGTTGTAAACCAGCGGGGTGAGATACACAGTCCCAACGAGAAACACAACTCCCCGTTGAAACTATAAAACCTCAGAAAGGTTAAAGCAGATAAAGAAGATATCTATTATAAGCAGATTATATGAGTAGGAGCAGGACTTATATTATTTAACAAACTTACTAAGGTATCCAAGAGACATATAACCAGATATTCTTTATGGAACATGATTGACAAGATAATCTTTATAAGAAATTATCACAAAACATAAGGAACATACAATTAACTGCAAGGTATATTTAAATCAACTACACAAGAAAGGCCTCAACCAACGTTCCATGTTTTGCCCTAAGCAATAAATACTATTTGGCTAGATTACGTATTATCATGCCCTGAGGAAGTGAGCCGTACCGCTCAAATCCAACCAACGGATGTGAAGCCCGGAGCTGGTGCCATACAAGGTCAATGAAAGAGCCAGACTCCACGACCTCTCCTCCTCATGGTCAGTGATGAAAACCAAAGTAGGACCGCAATCTCATGCTTAAGTGGCCTCAGCCACAGGGTCAACCCTACAGGCTACCCATATCTCTAGACCGTAGTACAGGTCTCGACGCTAGTATACCTTGAGCCATGAGCCGGTTCACCGTGCTCTGAGCCATGAATGCATTTATGCTCCATCACACTGAGCCATGGTCCTGTTCGCCATGCTCCAACTATCCTGAGTCTGCAACCACAGTTGCACTCAAATCCTCTTATTTTTGGCTAGGAGAGACCCCGCATATTCAACAATATGCGCTCTAGGTAATCCCGCATGATAAACCTATTTCACCATCACCAACTACTGACGATGATGGATCTATGGCCAAAGAAAACTACATGATATGTTCCACTATAATTAATTAGTATATTTTAAGTGGATTTTTGAGGCAACCAATTTGTAAAACATAGACAACATTGAGTTACATTATTACTGCCATGGAATCTCAATCCCTCATCACAAAATGCCACTGCCTCTCAAGGCATCATCATCCTACATCATCATCCTGGGATAGCAATCCCTTATCTCAACATCATAGGATAACACCTCAACTAGGCACTCAACCTTTATCAGGTCCACAAACCTTTCATCATATTGGTGATACATGTTATCTCATCATCAAGGATTATCATCATTAAGTGTTATTCACACACATATGCCTCATAGCTCTTCTCTGGCTATGAATTCATCTGATACACCTGCATGGTTAGTATGCATATCAAGAGAGATAACTTAAGTCACCAAACACATATCTTTCTAATTATCATGTTATTAGGGTTGCAGATGCACATGTTTGGAACAATCATCCATAATCATAATTACATGAAGCATAAAGCTGTTTTAATTTCATTATTGTTATCAAACCATGAGCATCCAATATCCCTAAACTTATAAACATAAACATGTGTCTTATCATCTTAATTAGCATCATCTTTCAGTATCAAACATATCACAGTTCACAACCTATCATCCATATTGCAGCAACAACATAGGTGTGGTTACAAGATAACAAATCACCCACTAGGGTTTCTCAGGTTAAACATAACCCTCACCAAAGGTACCATCTACCCTCACTAAAAGCCTATCGACTGGGGAACTTAGCCACTCATAACGGCCAACCATGTCGTGCACCCATGCACTAAGGGTATCGTGCAACCTGATCCAAGAGTATGTATCATGCACCCAAAGAGCAAGGGGGTGTATCGGGAAACTAGATGTGTCAGACAAGTCCCTATCGCCCATTAGGGTTAAGGTTTCATATCAGGAAGCCATCATCACTATATTGGCCAAGGTCATGGCACCCAAGCTCAACACTGTATCGCCCAACAAGCCCACTACAACAAACGACACCAAGGCACCGCGAGATGACCTATCGTCCAACTAGGTTAAGCACAACATCTCGATCACCGCTAAGGCACCTAACAAGGGTCCACCATCCAAACACCATATCGGACAACACAAAACCACCCTATGTCGCTCAAGGCACAAAATAGAGGTATCTACTAAACACCATATCGGCCAAGGGACATCTAGGGTTCAACACTCCCAAAGCCATCTCGGGCAACAAAGCCAACAGAACTCAACTTAACATATTGTCCAAGCAAAAACCCTAGAATAGGGGTATCGTGCAAAGCACAAGGTCCATATCGGTTTGGTCATCACCAACCTCAAGATCACCATCATCAAACCCTAATAGATCAAGAGAGTTGGCTCACCTCTCAACAACCAAGAGAGAGGGGTATTGCACAACCTCCATCACATATTGGGCATCAAGGTAGGTCATCCATATCGGTCAAACCTTCAACCTCAACTAGGTCATCAACAAGCAAAGGCTCACCTCTCAAATCCATGGTGAGAGTAGAGTATTGCCCAAGCAACTAGAATATAGACTCACCTCTCAACGACTAAGGAAGAGAGGGGTTTTGCCTACACCACTAGAGCTCAAGCTCACTTCTCAAAACCAAGGAGAGAAAGGGGTATTGCCCCAAGGAAAACCTAATCCATAGGTTCGGCCAACAAGGTCCAAGGTCATACAACTATCAACATCATAACCACTAAGTCTGACAAGATTAAAGGTACAAACTAGAGCAAGAAACATATCCAACAAGATGCAAGGCCGATCAAGATCATATATGAACATGCAACATAAAAGAAGGTAGTATACTGGGGTTAGGAGTTATGTAACCCACCTCAAGCAAGCTCCAAGCTCCTAGCACCAAGCTTTCAAGCTCCAAGCACCACCTTCAACCACCTCAAGAAGAGAAGCAAATCTCATAACCACCATGGCCGAAGATAAAGCAAGAAGGAGAAGAAGGTGCTAAGGAAAGAGGGGAAAGATGCTCACCACAAGAAGAGAAGCAAGACACACTCTAGGGTTCGGCCACCACTAGAGTAAGAAGAAGACTCCACCAAAGGGGATCGGCCACCAAGCTTGCTCTACCAAGGAGATGTATGGTCCACCAAGGAAGAAGGGAAAAACTAAGGAACTAAATAGCTAAGCAACTAAAGAGAGGGTTGTATATATACAAGAGGGTCTATGGGGCACCCACCTTGGTGTTGATCCACATGTGCATGTCCAAGGCACCACTTGTCCAAAGCCATGACACCTTGCTAAACCCATGCTCATGTCATTCCACCAACTAACAAAGGGTCAGACACTTGTCTAAGGTATGGTGACAAAAACAAGGCAAGGTCAAAGTGGTCACCTTGGGTGACACAACCCACTGGGCG
Source organism: Alisma plantago-aquatica (assembly GCA_963693085.1). Lineage (NCBI taxonomy): Eukaryota > Viridiplantae > Streptophyta > Magnoliopsida > Alismatales > Alismataceae > Alisma > Alisma plantago-aquatica. The sequence goes on from OY856410.1 coordinate 882,367,593, forward strand.
ACACACCCCATCTAGGCGACACAGGTCACTAAGGTGCTCTTTACACGACACAAGGCCTCAACAAGGCAAAGCAAAGAAAAGCAAATCCCAACAAAGCTCAACAAGGCCCAAAACTACTCAAGCAACAAGCCTAACCCATCCTCTTAACCCTAGAGGATGCAAGGAGAGAGAAAAACATCTTTCAAGGTGACAAACTTGCACATCAACCCTAAAACTTGGGTTATTTACAAGTTGCACCTCCAACTCTTAACAAAGCACAAACAAACCCTAATCACCATCTCAGGTGATTAGCAGGCATCTAAACACAAGGTCTAGGCAAAGCAAACAGGGTAAACCCAAAACAAACGTTAGGGTTCTTACAGGTTGGTTCAAAGTTAGATAAGGAATTCGACCTGGTGGGGTCCGGTAGGAAAACATATATGAAAATGGTCTAAAGAAGAATGTGATCAAGAAACTAAGTGCAAAATAAAATAAAATATGACTCCAAACACCTCTTATTACTTTAATTTGGAGAAAAAGAAGGAGACTAGTCATGATCTAAGAGATTGCATTGAATCCAAATTGGAAACTTGATTTCTCATCAAATCTTTGCATCTTTTTTTGTAAGTTCTTGATTCCATATCCTTTCTCCCTCTTTTACCCTTTTCCATCCCCATGGTTGTAGTTTTCCAGATATTTACATAAACATCCTAGTTCTTCACTTCTTTTGCTGACTTCCTCTCTTTTTATCTCCATATTGGGTCCAATGCTAATGGTTTTATGGACAAATCGAATCTTGGAGGCCTTTGGCGCAATAACCCCATTTTGACCTTGAAGTTGCTTACTTGGGTAGATGATGAGTAATGCAACCCTTGTTTTAAAGTGTTAATCATACCAAAAACATTAGATTGATCAAATTAATGTTCTTTAAATGTAAGTTGGACTAATATAGGGTTTGAGGGAATTTGAGATGACATGTAATGAAATTCAAAATTTATGGACTTATTACAATATTTATTGATGTATAGGAGAAAATTCATTCACATAAACATAAATCACATGGAATTTTTCTATTTTTTCTTAAGTGTGTCAACTTCGATCTATTACTTTTTACAAAATGATATTTGTTGTTCTTGTTTCTCATAAAACTTCTTGAGATGACCAAATATCACTAAATTTTGTTATTATTATAGATAATTATGATTTGTGAACTCTAAGTATAAAGTGATCCCTTATCGTGGAAAAAGGGGTTGATTCCATGAAAATGGCCTAGAATGACTTCAAAGAGGCTCAACTTAGGGTTTTATCTAGGGATGGCAATGGTGCTACAAAAAAAAAGTATATATGTGGATAAATGCATGACATAGTTGCACCAAGTGGTTATGGTTTTAACTTTTCAAAACCATTTTGGTGTGATGTGGTTATGTCTCTAGAGAAATACCATGGATGGAAATCATACCTCAAATAATTTAATAAACATACATCTAGAAATCAATCTTAACAACATAAGTTATTATTATTTTTGTCTAGATTCGTAGATATCTATTTTTTGATAGCATTGAATATACCAAAAATAGAAGTAGGAAAGTCAATTATGTACAATTAGTATGCACATTATAGTCCCTTTTGTAAATTAGTAAACATGTGTGCCCCTTGTATGTTTTACTATGATATATGTTGCATTTAGTGTTTATATATTTATATTCACAGCTTATGTACTCTCGTGATAATGATTGTAGATGGAGTCAGGGTGATTCTAGGAATCATCTAGTATATTATGTTTATTTTTATGGAATTATTTGGACCTCGTGTAAAATGTAAAAAATGAGAAAAGGGGAGAGAAAAGATTAAGGTGAAATTTGTGTTTCTTAGAATAAGTCATTATTATTTGTTGATTGGGTGGTGTAGTTTTTAGTGAAGAAAAAATCAAGTTAAGAAAAGTAATTAGGAGTAAAACCAATACGAAATATAGAATAGAGAGAGAGAGTGAAAATTAAATCATTACATCTAATTATCATTATTTCTTTCTCCATTAGGAATTTAAATATTCTACCACCCTCCTATAGTAATCATTTATATTTCTCCCTCCCTCTCTAATATAAAGGATCATTACATATATTCTAATATATTATCTCACTTCTCTCTTTTTATAAATAAGTATAAAGTGAAAAGAAATATAGTTACATGCTTAAAAACCAAGATAAATCGCAATGGGGGAGAAGGAAAGTAATCAAGATCGGAAAATTAATGAGGGCGACTTAATATGGGAGAAAGACTTGAGGTGCCATTAGAAGTGGAATATTATTATTTGTAAATCAAAGAATGTAAACTTTGTAATACGGGAGAGAGAGTCAATTTATTGTTCCAAAAGAGGATGATGTTTGTAATTTCAATGGACAAGAATGTGTAGTTGGAAAAGTAAGAGTGTCAATTGCTGTGAGAACAACTTGTCCATGATGTGGTGAAGTGTGTTGAATTGCAATGCGGTAAACTGTGGGTTTTCGCAATATGGATATGATTTCTAATATTATAAATTGTAGTGGATATGGTGTCTAGTTTTCATATCGTGGTGCAGATATGGGTTTGGTTCAAATTACACCATATCCGCACCACTGACATCCCTAGTTTTATCAGATGTTGGAATCTAATGAGTGTACATTACATAATTGAATCCAGATATTTTGGTATTATTATTTTAGACCCATATATTCTTGAATTATATTGAATCCTCAAGGGTTATTCACTCAAATTGTATATATATTGGGTACCACCAAGATCTCTAGTTATTGTTTAATACCCCCACTCTACTAGATTTGTAGCATGATACCTTCCCAATTTGTGTTGGGCACACTCTACTAAACTAAACTTCCATCATACCTAAAATGTTTCATTGGTACACCACCTATCTATTATGGGTTACATCCTCCTCTATTTGATATTTAGTATCTCATATCACCCACCCTATTACATAGCTCTCTGGAAAATCTCTACTTTGTTAAAGCTATCTAGTTATCACTATTTTTTCTATTACTACTCATTGAGAATTGAAGCTGCCTGACTGCATTGACTATTAGAATAGAATACCCACTCAACTAACCATTTTCAAAAATTGATTGAGAATGTAGAATTTATTAGAACTGAATGTTTAGAGCTATAGAGACAAGGAAAACCTCATAACACCCAATGCCCTAGAGGGTGGTACTAGAGTTTTCTTCATGGACACAAACTAGGGATGCACCATAAATATAATATAGTCAATATCTTTAAGTATATTTGTGTTTCTCAAATAGTGAAAGAAAAACACACTGTAAAACCAAAATTCAAAGTATAAAAAAAGATATACAAAAAGAAATCATGGATGTCACATGCCAAGAAATATCATTTATATGAGATATAAAGCATCCAATCAAGATAATCATATAGCAAACAATTGAACCCAGCGGGCCCCCGAGCTCATATCAAAAGGAGTTAGTCCAACATTCCCAAATCCAAAAGCCTCATAAATCTGGTAGTAAAACATATAGTCACAACCATATATTAGATACATAAACTTAATGTTACTTATGAACCAATTAACATGTTTATGTATGATGAGGTCATCCTAAACCAAACCGTTGACCCCAATTCATATTACATATCACAAAAGTCATCACTTAAGTTTTTCTAACATAGTAAGGGTCTATAAGATCAACTTCATGCAAGATTACAACAAGGTAGAAAAATCAGCGATACTACCAATTAGTAAACATCATCACAGTCAAAAGGCTCAATTTTGACATCTCACCCCCAAAACACATCATGTATCCTCATTATGCATGACAAAACAATATATGCGTCTTTCCTGTAGAAGTTAGAATAACAATAGATTCAAAATAACATTGTAAGGCTACAAGGTTGTAGGTCTTGTTTTCCAGATAAAAAAATATAAAGGCTTAAAATATTTAGACAATCCTAGCATAAGTTAGGAGTTCCGTAAATCTATTATTAAGATGATAAAATACCTTTGGTCAAAGGAAGAGGTCGTTGGAACATGGGCATGTGTGTGTGGTCTGGCCGCACCATGCTTGGGAGTGGGTCTTACCATGGTACACCCAGGCTCTAGGCCGGACAGGATGACTGAGGCTACTTACCCCCTCTTACATGAAATAAATCCATATATTATTTTCATATAACTGGCTTTTTATTAAACACATTTAATATATCTCAAGAAGATCATTGTTATAGTTTAATAAGACAAACACTCAAAAAAATATCTTACACCTATCAAATAATAGTGATTCTAAAAGTTATTATTTATAAAACTATGGTTATTTAGTGAAAAGGGCCCTAAAGGTCAAGATGTTACACATGTGCAACCAAAACATCATGACAAAATAATTTTACATTGTTTGCTACACCTTCCATAGACTATCTTCTTTTAAGATTCTTCTATCAAAAGCACTTATTTCCCTCACTTAATGTTCATTCATTTGGTTCCTCAATATTACTTATCATTGTTCTTATGAAAATATTTAAGACATGCAATTTCATCTCAAAAGAAGATTGACTAGATCTTAGTGTTATTATTTAAAGATTCACTCTTCATATTAATAGATGAAATTGCTATCACTTCATTTTAAAGTCTAAAATTTGATAGGCAGGATGTAGAGACGTTCTACATTTTTCTTCTTACTAGAACCTTCTCCACTATAAATGCCCTCTTCATAGAGAGTTGGAGGGGTAGAAGTATTTAAAAGCAGTATGCATTGTACGTCCCAAGAGTTCACTAAATAGAGTATATGTAGTATGCATGGGTATACATGGGAGTATATGTATTTTTTGTCTTTTAGTTATTATATCTATATAAATACATAATAATCATACACCATATTTAATATTTATAATTACATACTTTAGATGCAATCATACAAATATTCAATCAAACACAACTTAAATGTATAGATATATACGATGATGAGCTAAATATAAAACAACCATATATGAATGTAATGTAAAAAAAGAGGAAGGTAGGCTGATTATAAGTGATGGTTTTAGTTACATTAAGAATAGGGGATGACGTTAAAATTTGTCATCTTAGTAGTTTAACCATTTAAAAAAGGTGATTAGCTGGCCTTATATGCGGCCTTGAGGTCATGGTTCACTTATGCAGTTTGTTCAAGGGTCCAAACAATATATGCTGCCGATGGATGATTTTTTAAACATTGATGGGAAGAGAAGGATTTCTGGTGGATTATATTTTCAGACTACTCTGTACATTGATGGGACCTAACACAATATAATCATGATATTCTCTATCTGAAGTTTTATCATAGGATGACAAGTTGTATATTTTGAAAGATATAGAGGGGGTGTGAATAGAGATTTTGGTACTTTAAAATTTAATTAAAAACTTAAAGCAAAGGAGGAGGAAACAAGGAAGACACTTCAATTTAGAGTGGTTCCAACCTTTGAATCAAAGGTTGTTAGTTTACTACCCAATTATTTCCAATTGAGATTGTGGCAATGATTTATTTTATTTACCTCGTAAGGATGTTGCAACAAAATACAATCACCTTCCACCTCCTTGAAGTACCCTTCACCTTGAAGTAGCCTCAACCTCCTTGAAGAAGCCTTCTTGAAGTAACCTCAAGTCCTTAGAGCAGCCTTCACCTCCTTGAAGTCAATCCACCACCTTGAGATAGCCTTCACCTAGAAGTAGCTTCAACCTCCCTTTGAAGCATCCTTCTTGAAGTAACCTCAAGCACACCTTGGAGCAACCTTCATCTCCTTGAAGTAGCTCCAAATAACCTCCTTTCAACAACCTCCAACCCTAGGATTAGTTAAGGAGAACAAAATACAATATAAAAGAAATAGATTGGAAAAAAGAAATACTTAACCATTATGAAGTACAACGCCTTGATTCCTATATCAAGCATTTAGACCTTCCTAGTGGATGATGATGAATGTTGGAGCAGTTCATTAGAAGGTTGAAGCTAAGAGATGAAGATTGCAAGTGAGTTCAAGCTTGTAGTTCTTTCTCAATTGATAGCTCAAGTATACCAAGTGTATCTTGAGTGTCCTTAGGCCTATCCTATTTTTAGGAATGGTTTACAAGTGATTAGAGACGTTGTAAGAAGTGCCTAAAGTGTTCTTAGTGCTTAACTAGCCGTTAGGTAGAAAGTAGTTAGGTTGTAATGGCTAAAGTGTTCAAGTTTAGAAGAAAAATCTAGAACCCAGTTCGGTCGATGAGTTTGTCGACCGACCATGTCTCGATCGAGAATTTCTTTTACCAAGCCTGAGTTGAATGCAAGTCTATTTCAACGTCTATCCCTAACTCCTGACTGCTCGGTCTAACAGTCATATGATTTGGACCGAAGATGTGTCAGTCGACCATATTTTTGATCGAAAATGACTTAGAGCACAATATGTATAAATTTTTGACCGGTGCTCTAAATGCTCGACTGAGGTGGTTCTCAGTCGATAATAACTTTGACCGAAGGTGTCTCGGTCGACTAGTTTCTCAACCGAGAGTATCACTGGTGCAAATTTTTGAACCACCTATCAAATGTTTGTTCTGATGAAGGATAATGGCTCTAATATCTAGGGAGATCCTAGCTAAGGGTTATGAGTGGATAGAGAAGATCTAACACTTGAATTACATGATATCTAAGTACTTTTACATTATATACTTGTACACATTTTTACATTGAGTACAACCATGAAAATATTAAGCATTTAAGCACATTGATCTTCAGTTATCCACATGGTATGATCTCCTCATCTTCTTGAACCCTGAAATACTCAAGTAGCACGTTAGATCTAAAAGAATGAAATGTTTGTCATCATAAAAAATAGAGGATAAACTAATGTCCAATTTATCCAACAATCTCCCAATTTTTTGAAGATGGAAGACATTTCTAAAATATAAGAAAAATAATATAAAGATGAAAACCTGAGAAAAATAGATCCTTGAGGGCATAAAAATGTGTGATAATATGTTTAGAGAGATATGGAACATAATATCCATCTCGTAAAGCAATTTCACATCAAAATTATTGTTTTCCAAGAGTAAGATTGTGTAACCATCGTGAAACTCAAGGATTATTTTGCTTTATATTTTATACCCTCGATCAAAGTTATTGCCGACCAAGAACCACCCCGTTCGAGTATTTAGAGCATTGGTCAAAAACTTACACATATTGTGATCTCCTTGTCTTCTTGAACCCTAAAATACTCAAGTAGCACGTTAGATCCAAAAGAATGAAATGTTTGTCATCATCAAAAATAGAGGATAAGCTAATGTTCAATTTAGCCAACATATTTTTGGTGGATATAGTGGATTAATTCTACTACACCAATAGAAGAATAATAACTATGTCTCATTTTTTGATTTACAGGCTTATTGATATGTGAGACTACATCACTGAACAATCGCATGTCACCTTATTTTACTTGTAGGAGTTTCATGATTTTTATCTAGAGTTGTTTCACAATAGAATCCCTTTTCAAGATCATCTTTAAAATTGTTTCAGAAGGTGACTCGATCAAAAATAAGTATATGGCATTTATTTTGGAACATAACCCCAAAATGCAAATTTCTAGAAAGATCAAACACTCTGCTAAAACTCCTTTTATATGACATGGATATGTAAACATGCAGTTTTTACTAATGGAACTAGCCATAAGAAAATAACACAACTAAAACAACTATATGTAATGAAGATGAGGAGAAGTTCATATGTTGACATTGCATTCAACAATTCCTCTTCTATAGGAATTTCCACCAAGGATTAAATTTAACCAATTTAGATAAGAACAATTGTAATACATACCCAGGTATGAAGAAAAACTTCTCATAGAATTTAAAGACTTACATAAATTTCAAAATGTATAATCTTTGAGTGTAGACACCCCATTTTTTGCTACATGTCCAGGATTGAAAATGGCTAAAGGATGTCCAAGTCCATTCTATACCCATCCATCATAACACCCTAAAACCATACACAACCCATCAATTAGTAATCAAACTTGACTTTTACAACCTATTTACATAGGTGTGGATTACTTGGATGCTTGCACAAACATTCAAATTTATCATTGGACTATCACATTGCCAAAACCATACAAAATTTCTACTCCGATAGAATTCAACAATAGGTGTGCATATGATATATGCCTATACAAGGAAACCAAAAATACCTACACACAACATCTACAAAAACCCCAATTCAATTACAGCTAATCCAACATTGAGCTCAAAGTCCAACATACGCAGGATCCACTACATGCCTTAGTATTTTATGGACATATTCAAGATATTTTGATAGCTGAAAAAAGCTCAGTCGAACTTAGAAAATCCTCGCACAAGCTCCTAGCTATAGCCCCCATCTATAAATAAGGTGCTACCTCAACCCTAAATTAGGATTTTTCTGAAGACTTTTGCACCTAGAGACGCCAGATGAATCTCATAGCATTAGGTGTTCATAACCTTAGTGTCCATGCTCTCCTTCGATGGTCGCCAGAGATTCACCCATCCACAGTCACCCCTTTGCTTCCCTAATGGTGACAAAATTCAAGAGGACTTCATAAAAGAGCTATTGAGCCCCATGCAAAGCAAGGTAGTAGAACAAAATGGCTTATTGTACCATTTTCTTCTCTTTTGTAACATCCAAATAAGACACATGTATCTGAATGTCAAGGATCATGTTTCTACTATCAATAATTTATCATCTCACTCCTCTACCTTAATATTCTTAATATATCACACTTTCTTAAGCATAAGTGCCTGTTTTCTCAATTTCATGTGCTCATTTTCCCTTCCAATATAGGCACTACCATGAGAATGTATGCGATAGGGTGCCTGACACCATCCTACTACATAACATAAGGCCTTCCCCAAAATATCAAATCTTATATAGTACCTCAACCACAAAATTTTCAAATTTTGATTCTAATTTTTTATGCTTTCCAAGATTGACTTAGTGACGACTCCATTCTCTTGATTTTATGCCCAAAATAGGACCCCAAGGGTTTGTCCTTATCACATGTCTCATACAGTGATGACTTCACTAGGGACAACATTTGAGTTTCTAACTACCTTGGCAAACGAACCCAAAAGTAATTTCTTTGCGTTTTTCAAAACTGTCGCATGGAACCAATTCGCACATATGTCAGCACATCTGGGATGTGTTCATTTAAGAGCACACATCCCCTAATTTTTTTGTATGTTGAGAAACATGCATACGTAGGTGTGTAACCGATACAAACCTAAGTATGACACTGTCACATCATTACAATCACTGACTTGTCTAAGTTTTGATTGATTGACCTACATTATATGCATGTAACTATTACTTGCCTATGCATGGCTCGAATTTATGGGTTGTTAGAAGAGTAGTTCAAGAAATTGTTAGCACATTCTCCCACTACCAGACAAGGAATTTACATGTCAAGTGTTCCATACTCTAGTGTAGTTGGTAGTGTCGTGTATAATTTACCTAGCATGTTCCAGAATAATGTACACATCATTATAAGGAGAGAAATTATGTGTCCAAATATTATACACATCTACAATAAGGTAAATTACCAAGCACGTAGGAGCATTTTTAGGGTATTGAATGATACACCTTGAAATGTGTAAAGCTTTGCAAACACAAGAACTATTCTATGGGTTAGTGTTCTATATATTACTATGAATTCCGATAAAGACAATCTAGCATCAAAATACTTGTCTTTTTGTGATTTGGAAATTTATGCTATAGCCAAAACTGGCATTGCCTCCTTTAGAATCTAAGTACATGGCTTGGACTATAGCCATTGACAAAGCAAATTTGAGGATCAACATTTATCATAATAAATGATGATCATTGTGACAAACAAAGCGGTATACATACTATTAAAGATCACATGCATTACGAAAAAGAAACACATCAAGTTGAATACTACTTCATCATAAGGGTGATAGCATGGGAGAACATTGTTGTAAATTATAAAGTCTCCTACGTATGTAGTGCTAATGTCATTGCCAACGGTTAGGTTTTGGATATGCTTGGATACGGTGAGCAATCATAGTTTGCAATGACAGCCTTAAGAGGGGTTGAAGAAATTAAAGACTACGATTTTATTTGTTAAGGGATAATGAACTTGAGGCAGTGTGATATGTTGATTTGCCGAACATATTGTAACCCAGCAATTTATGCGTATCCAAATCTAAATGGCACTTTTTCAACGTGAGGAAACAATGTGGCGACGTTTTACTCTCCATATCGGTGTAAATTCGATACCCTGTAATCAATACCTGGGTAAAATTGACACGTCTACGTGTACATACACCCAGTCTGGTGTTGTCTATGATTTGGAAGCAACTAATTGATTCCCTTCCCTTTGAGGTGACTGCATTACGATGACAACGCTCTATGGTCTTGTTTTTGGACATCTCACTCAGAAGATCCCTTTGTGGCTATTATAGTGAAACTTTCCCTCCTAGATAAGCAGGTGAAAATAACCACACTGCTTCCCTCAATTTGTTGATTGATAATAAAATGGATATATACAGCACATCAAAACTAAAAATGTATGGAGTAATCATTTCTTTATATATACTGCCCGATAAATAATTGCCTTTGTACGTGAATTGTATATCATTATAGCATATACTAACTCATATATTTATGTAGTTTGTTTCAGTTGTCATAACAACCATTTGATGACCCTATTACCCTCTGAAATTATTGAATGTTATAGCACGTCACGCTAGGAGATGATAGCTATTCTTTTATCAAATAGTGGAATTTTTATGTGTTCATTGGATCTTCCCATACCTGTTTCCTTTCGCTGCTCCAGAGTACATCGACATGACACAATTCCCAGCAGCAGTTAAACTAGAAACGTTGAATAAAAAAAAAAGTAGAAACGTATTTGCGATGTTCGATGGAAGCCATCAGGCCAACGCCTGAATGAAGTGAAATATAATACAGCCCCGAAAATGTTTCAATGCCAGATAGCTACTTTTGGAATATATGCGTAATGCTTTTATCACACAAAGAAATGACACTTAGCTAGCCAATGATGAAATTCAAATTATGGCTTTGGATTACACAGTGAGCACCGCTTTTGAGATTGACCTATATCCACATAATCAGGAAGTGGTAGGTGCCTAGTTAATAGTGGCCTCAAACGTATTATCTTCAAGATGCCATGAACTTCAAATTGGAGGTAAGGCAAAGATTCATAGCTGGTACGAAGAGGTTCTATTTCATAGGAACTTCTGCTTAATACATGTGCAGATGGCACCAATACCGATTAGGCAGTACAACTGTCATAATTACATAATGTAGTGAAACTCAATCATATTAAGTCCACAATACAGATGGACAATGCGGAACACTTCATATACGCCAATGTCCCATAATTACTACAAAAAGATTAATTCGAAGCTATCCAAGAGTCTCCCTCATCCGAATTAAGTGGAAAGTGCGTTGATCAACTAGATCACAACAGCCTAGGCATAGCAAGCATGCACGAAAATGTTGCGGACAATAGAGATATGAATGCTTGTCAGTTAGAACTAAAATTTTCCAACACACCAATTTGAGCAGCCTTTACAAAAATCTTGCGCCAATCAATGCTAATTGCAAATGGTCGTTACAGGAGCTTGAGTCCACCAGTAACATCGTCCACTATGTCTGCAGGCCCTAGAAAATCCAGAATAACATACCCAAGATAAGTAAATTCATACTGACACCCAAGTAGAATCTGTATTCCATCACTTTACTAGAAAGATCTGATGCATCTGATGGATGTTGGCAAAAAGCTTAAGATTTTTGATAAGTTATATACTACACTATATATTTGAGCAAATTGGGAGAATGACGTCAATATCAGCGTGAGAGATTAAAGCAAGAAAAATATCTGAAATGCATCTAGGGACATCAAATAAACACATTTCTCCTGTAAGTTTGCATAGGTGAAGTTGCCAGTTTGAAAGCACATTTACTCCACTTATTGTGCTATGTTAAGCGATATAAGCCAGACAGACCAGAACTACTCATCTCTAAAAGTTTTTGAGTGCAGTTTTATAAAATAAAGCTTTTAGCTGAAAAAAGTTACGTCCAACAACTAATACTTTTCGGGGTTCACACCAATGATTTTAAAAAGAACTCTGTTTATTGACAGTCCTTGGATATTTTCCAAACTTGTTCAAGGTATCCATATATTATATCATAGACAATTAGTCGGTTAAGATCACAGAATAAGTACCAATATAGGCTGACAGCCTGACACCTCATAGTAAGTTTTCACGTTCCATGCTTAGGACCATTCTATGCTACTCAGGCTGGTAGAAGACTCATTGGTATAAAGTTGTTTATTGTAAGCGACCTTAGGGTATTATTTGAGGCACTTCTTCTGCATTTCAAGATAGGCCCATCATTTACAAGTAACTTCATGTGAATTTTCAACAAGACAATTGAATAATCTCATTAACTGCTGACCGTTCCTGATTTGGATTCAGAGAAACCAATAGCAAACTCGTTAGAGACAAAACTAGCGGTACATGGAAAGAGTCATGACCTACTCCGACGTATCTCCCAACTCTCCCACATAATTGTGTTAACTATTATCTTGTATAGGTATTCCCTACACTTCACAGCATCACCCTGTATGATATCGTTTACCCAATTTCATAACTTTGATACCTATATCCAGAGAAATTTTGCTTAGCAGACTTTTTATTTCTAGCACTTGGAAGTTGCTTATTTAAGAGGAGCCCATACTGTCTCTTATTAATACCAAATAACCACAATAAAATCGAAACAAGTAGCAAATATTGAAAGATGGTTAGCCTCTAAGGAAATCTAGCTAGCATTATACATTTCTATTAACCAATGCTTTTACCCTTGAAACTAGGATTTTATAAAAACCCATCATGGAAAATTTCCTCCATCAATACCAATACCACTGATGTAGGACAAGCTGCACATCCCTTTCTCCAGGACTCAGCATCCACGGAGAGAGCCTGATATGCCCTATTAATCTCAACTCTAACTGTTTTCGTATTTTAATATCTTATTTAATTCCAAAGACTTGGCTGTATATAACAAGTTTTGATATGTTATTCCAATTTTATCCGAGCTAAGTTATTACTTAGCCAGTTCTGCAGGATTACCCAAGTCATAAGGTCTTGGTCATCTATTAATGTATATCGTCCATTTGGATGTGTCGAACCAGAATTTGATAATGTATTTGAGCACTCGAGATGTGGTTCTCCATCAGTTGGTATCTGAGCCAAAAGCCTAAACTCTAGATCTAGATCTACCCTAGAACCTACCATCGCACATCTGATTCCCAAACATTCCCTAAACAGAAGGAGAGAGAATCATAATCAGCATCAAAATAAATAAAGAAAATATTGTCCTATTGTTCATAATAACAAGTCTCCGAATTTTACAAAAAAATGGTGATTTTTTGCGATTTTATAGGCTCCCTCCCCAATATTCACCACGTTTAGTACGGTAGTCACCGATTTTTCACGATTTATACGTTTTTTCACGATTCTTCATGACTTTTCACCCTTTTTCACGATTTTTCACTTTTAATTCGTTTTCCCTTTTTTTTACCGAACCATGTACACAACTCCTAATATACACTAAACCTCCAACCCCTCCACTCTCTCGATAGTCCATTCTTATTATTCAACTATTCTTCAATTCTTTTCCTACTTCATTCACTCAATAAGATTGTATGTCTAGTGACCTTATTAATTACACTTGCATCTGATATGTATGTATATACACATACATATATATGTGTGTATATATTTATATATACATACATGTATATATATGTGTATACAAGTATATATAGGTATATATCTATACTACTATAAAAAGAGGGAGTTTGTCCAATAAATTACAAAAATTACCACTGACCAATCAAATTGTTCTATTTCAAAATAGAGCACTCTCCTGAACTCTCTCTCTTCTCTCCTTTTTTCAAGGATTTCTTATCATTTATTCTAAACAACTTCCTGTTGTGTTCGTTCATCCCTTTCACTTCTCCACCCCACCCCACTTTCTCGCACCATTACTCTCCTATAAAACTGATCGTCTCCATAATCAGCATCCACATGCATGCAGTTTGTTTGACCATGATTTCCTCTCCCCCCACTAACTCGATACGACCATAACCACCACAGTTTTACACTCTTTTTTTGCGCATCCAGTTAACCCACCTCCACAATTTCCTCCTTCATCCTCTCTCCCACTTTCCATCTATTTCAACAACTGCTTCCATCTATATCTCCACTTCTGCACATCCCTAAAAACGTAGACACACAGCAAAATCACAACAGAGAGAACACATGGAAACAGTCTTGCCGCGGTTGTTTGGATTCTTTGCCTAAACCTCATCCAGAAAGTATACATTAATGATTTGTTGACTCTCACATCAGGTAATATATATTTTTTTGGATTCTTTGCCTAAACCTCATCCAGAAAGTATACATTAATGATTTGTTAACTCTCAGGTCAGGTAATATATATTTCCACCTTGATGATTACTGGCTCATGCCCGTATTAGTCATCCTCACTCTCGGTATCCTCTACATTGATGTTGTCGTGGAGGCAAGAGTTGTCATAGACTCATAGTACTCAGATATTGAGGAACCGACATCTCCTCTGGTTCTATCCAAAACACATCTCTCATAAAAGGGAAAAATGGCCATAGAAGGAAGGGGAGAGACTAATTGTGGCAGGAAGTCAACTGAGCACGCTGCCATGCAGGAGATTCGAGAAACCAAACAAAATTAGTCAAACAAGATATCGATGAAGGAGGAAGAGGGGATAGGGGGCAGATTCTTTGGTCCAATCAAGCATTTACTCAACTAAAGCAACTTGCCATATGTGAGAACACTAGATTTCGTTACTATCGATGGTTTTTGTTTTGAACATATGAATGTCGCTCCTCTCTGCTTGCTACTCTTTGGCCATTGTTTTCTCAGATTTTGTTTTCTTTTTTATCATCACATTCATGACCAATGCATTCGTTTTTTATTTCTTTATTTGTTTTTATTTGTCTTAGCACTTGATACGAGATGTCCTTGCTATCGATGGTATTTGTTTTGAACATATGAATGTCTCACCTCTCTGCTTTCTATAATTTGGCGATACTACTAATTGGCCATTCTTTTCCCAGATTTTGTTTTCTTTTCTGACCAAAATTTATGATAAATAAGTTCGTTTTCTAATTTCTTTATTTGTATTTATTAGGCTTTGCACTTGATACGTGATGTCTTTGCTATGGATGGTTTTGTTTTGGACATATGAATGTCTCAAACTCTCTTTGCTTACTATCATTTGGCCATTTTTTTTCTTAGATTATTTTTCCTTTTCAGATCATCACATTCATGATCAATACATTCGTTTTCAAATTTTGATACTTGTTTTAATTTTCCTTAGCAACTATGTTATACAGATAGACCTAGGTTGAAGTGTTATGGCTATTTCTACAAGCATCAATTGATCTGTCCAATATTGTTTTTCCCAATATATTAACTGATGGTTTTTATTTACATAATGAAAGAATATGAAAACTTTAAAGGTGACTGTATACATTTCCTTGCGGTTTTTGCAGTACCTATATTACTTGATTTATTGATTTTGCAGTGGTTACCATAGACGTAAAACTGCAAGCTGCTCTATCTTTTCACTCTTATTTTTTTCTAATTAAATATCACTGTTTGTTTGTCATTTAAGTACATGCTAATAGGCATCATCTTGGAACTACATTTAATGGATCACTTGAATGACAATGCGCATGAGCATATTTTAGGTATTTCTTATAAAATTTTATTACAGACAATGTGCGTCAAAATATCAATACACAATTGCTTGATAGGGCCAGACATATTTATTCTTTCCATTTCTCCTCTATTTATCTTACATGCCAAATTATTTTTAGCAGATTTCACACATGATGGGAAGTTTCCTGTATGCACTCAGAGCATTTTGTTAGACAAGAAGGGATTTTTTGCAGAAATAAAGTATTGAAAAAGCAAGGCATTAATGCAAACATTTACTGTCTTGAGATTTGATTTCATCTTTATTAGGAATGTTGACATATTAGTAACATACAGATTTTCAAGTAAACTAAATTTAACATTCATTTCATTCTAATAACGTACAGGAGTTTGATTCCTACTGATATTGTCATACTGGCTATGAATATAGACTTCCATCACATATGTAACAAATTGAATTTCACAACATATTTTTATAATAAAATGGCTATAATATGATGATTACATTTTTAATCAAAGTTTTCTTTTGTTTTGAAAATGACCATTTTCAAATTGCTGAATATTTAAAAGTGTAACGTATCTCCAACTTATTGTTTGAGTTTATTGTGATCTTACTGTAAGTTACCAACCAACAAAAAAACCTTTTACACCCTCATCGATCTCTCCTCTATCCTTTTGACGGTACGTATTTCTGAAATAAACATATGTAATTTGATCATATGTCCCTATCAAATTCATTCCCATGCCTATTTAGTAACTTAATGATAATCATGCCTTCTTTCTTAATTCGATTTTACATGTTTTCTCCCCCCTACAAATATGCGTTCAATTATATCTTACATAATATTTTAAAATATTCACTATAGTTTCATAAGGTTATCTCATTTATTTTCTACCCAAGCAATTAAGATTTTGATTTTCTCATTCGTCTCTCCTATAATCCCGCTAAACCATCTTATTAACTCTCGACCAACAACCCCTTTAAATTACGTTCTCCTTGATTTTTGTTTATCCCTTTCATTATCTTTTCCTAAGACCATATTTTTAGTTTAAATCATAACTTGAACTCCTGCACCTCCCTCCATAAACACATATTCTGTTCAAAAGCTTGTTTTATATAAAACATACCAATTATCATTGTCCTGGTCATTAAGGATATCCACAAGTCTTCCTATCTTGGATCAGTCTTGAATTCTCTCCAATGTTATCCTTGTTTTTCTCTTCCTACATCTTAATGGTCTAAATATATACATATCCTCTGTATAATTATATTTGACCTAGAAATTATCACGCAATTTCGTTTATAATAGTTCATATAATATGCCATAAATTCCTCAAAGTCTTCATTTGTAAGTATTAAATATCTTATTATTTGTCATGTATTTTTAGTAGAATATTTTTTTATCATAAATTTTAAGGTAATACACCAACTCTATTTTATACTAAACTTGTGTGTTTCTCTTAATAAGCTTCACAACAATGTTAAAAATATGTTATCTAAAAACATGATCATGATCCCTCGACGATCGTTTTTGTGAAATTTTAAATTTTTCTTCGTTTTTCTATAATTAAAACAAACATTAGTTGAATACATACAACAAGTACATAGAGGTATAAAATATAAATTTGAAAAACCATCCAAGATAAATGTAACAAATTTATGAAGACACGTGCATGGGCACGTGTGTGCTAACTAGTATACATATATAGCCGACTTATTCTCGCTTATTTCCGAATAGTTGTCCGAACTTTGACCAAAATATATTGATTTTTTTTCACGATTTTTCCGTTTTTTCCGAATTCTGATTTTTTCCAACCAACTGAAAAGTTGTCGAATCCCGAATTTGTCACTATGCTATTGTTCACCATCCACCCCTATAGGTCGTTGTTGTTGTCATTCCACATCCTTAGTTATCCCACCCCTCCAAAAAGCGCATCTTCATTACTTTCTTATCCTTCTTGTTATTCTTTCCTCCTTTGTTCTACATTCCTTCTATCACCCAACCGATGCTACAAATACTATCACACTGGGTAGAAGAGTTGTCACCACTTCTTGTTGTAGAAATCGTGGCCAAAAACACCTGCACCAATACCCCCTAAACCCTAGTGATAGACAAGCAGGATTTTGGCCACTGACAAATATACTTCGGCTTCGTCAAAAAAACATGTTTAAACACACAAATTTTCCCATTTATGAAGCGGTCAAATAACTCCCAATTAGGGGTGAGCAGAATTTGGTTAATAACCGTTTAACCGAACGGTTAATTTTATTGGGTCAATTTGGTTAATTTATTTCTGGTTAATCAGTTAAATGGTTATTTTGACGGTTAAAGATATTTTTGATTTGGTTAACCGAATAGTCAGAATTTATCCTACACATGCATATATACATATATAGTTGTACTTTTATTTCAAAATACTTCCCCATATATATAGTAATCAAGTTTTTACGAGCCATACAGAATTCAATTTACAACAATACTACTATAATATAACAATTGTTCCAAATTCTATGAGTATTTCAAATAATATTATTACACGAGTGTTATTTGGTTAACCAAATTAACCATTAACCGATTGGACAATAACCGAATCAACCGACTCAATTTAGTTCGGTTAATGGTTAAAATCTTAAACCACAAATTAACTGTTTAACCGAACCGAATTAACCGTAACCGGCCGAATTAACCGAATGCTCACCCCTCCCAGTTCCTAAATATTACATTTTGTTCTCATATTATTAAAAAATTACGTGCTTTATGTTTTTCCCATTTCATACCTTTTCTCCCACATTTTCTCATTTTATATTGTTTAAAACTTGGACTTGGTTTGAGTGCATTCTAGCCTGACACACAATCTCTCTCTCTCTATATATATATATATACATATATTTATAGAGTCAGGCTAGAATACACTCGAGTTCACACAGATACACTCATGTGCGCTTGCATATCAAGACTATTTTTTGCAAAACGTAAACCATTGATCTTCACCGTCATACTATAACTAGGCTACATACAAATTTTGAGCCCATTTGGATGAGTGTATGACACTCATCCGAGGACAACAAATTCGACGCGCGAAATTAATTTGAAATGCATAATTTTTGCGATCTTTATAACATGACCTATAAATGTCCAAATGTGACAGGCTAGAATACACTCGAGTGTATTCAGAGCAGAATACACTCAAGTAGTTTTTCATGATGCAATATCTTTTTCAAAAATCTAATCCGTTGATCTTCTTAAACATCTTGTGAATAGCTCATACACAAAATTTGAGCACATTTGGACATTTATAGGTCATGTTATAAAGACCGCAAAAATTATGCATTTCAAATTAGTTTCGCACGTCGATTTTGTTGTCCTCGGACGAGTGTCATACACTCATCCAAATGGGCTCAAAATTTTTATGTAGCCTAGTTATAGTATGACGGTGGAGATCAATGGTTTATGTTTTGCAAAAAATAGTCTTGATATGCAAGCACATTTGAGTGTATCCGTGCGATCTGTACACTCGAGTGTATTCTAGCCTGACTCTCTCTCTCTCTCTCTCTATATATATATATATATATATATATATATATATATATATATATATTCTTTCAAAATGTGTATGTATATATATGTGTTACATGTATGTGCTAGGTTTTGGAAAGCGGGAAGCGAGCAGCTCAATCTCCTAGGACGCTTAAGCGTGAAGCGGGTTTTGAACGGACACTTTACGAAAAAGTGGATACCTTATCCAAAACAATGTAGAAGTTATATTTTAAGATACCAGATTGGTTAATTAGAGGTTAACTTATTACAATTTTTAGAGTAATCAATATACAATACTCTGAACGTTCTAAACATCTCAAGTTGCATAATAGGTAAACTTCAAAGCAGCAACTATTCAGTAGCTCAATAGTAATTAACAATATTAGGGAACGTCCAAAAGTAGTAAACTACCACTGAATGATAACTTGGGAGTCGGACTTGGAGTAAATAATTTGCTACCCCTTATAATACCAAGAAAAGTTGAAACTTGGACTTGAAAATATTTTTTGTTAAATATTCAATAACAATTAATGATTCAAGAAAAGAAACCAAACAACAATGCCAAGCTACTAGAAAAGATTACTGAGACAAGATTGCATTAAAAAAAAATTAGAAGTTATTGTGGGAACAGATGTATAATACATCTATTAAACTAATACATAATGTACTACAATATTAATTTGTTGTTTGCTTCTGTATTCTAAAATTTATTTAGTGTAAGAACAAATTGCAAATTATTGTTTGCTTCTGAATTCCAAAATTTGTTTAATATAAGAATAAATTGCAGCAAGACAGTAAAGAGGAAGACAGTAAGAAATAACAATTGTATATGGTAAAAAGTGACAGCATACGGCATAAGCAAACGTATTTGGTAACATTTAGCATTAATAATAATATGCAGTACCAGTTAAAAGAATCGATACAATAGGAGTATAGCACATACTGCCGACTCAACAACTTTTCGGACAAGCTGCTTTGCTTAAGCGGTCTAAAGCGGTCCGAAGCACCCACTTCACTAACAATCCTCTCAGCATGCCACTTAAACTCTAATTCCTATGTGGCTACTGGACTGACCGCTTAAGTGCTGAGCGAACTACTTTTTTAATCAATGTGTGTGTTTGCAATATATATGCACATATATATCCTCCAATTTTTTTTCCGATTTTGGTCGGAATCATTGATCTTGTTTTTATCCTACGCTAAACCCTTTTAGCCAAATTTTCCGCATAATTCCTGAATTCCAAACTTTTAGCCTATTCGAACATATACCAAATTTGTGACTTTGATTTCCATGCATTGCCAGGACGTTTAGAGGGTGTGGCACTTCCTCCATTCAACGGGCGTTGACTGCAGGGCGGCACTGTGCCTTTCCTAGGAGGGGCTTGTGCCCCATAAAAAACTCCTAGAAGAGCTTTTAGGCTCCCTGACTCTTCCCAAAGGGTCATTGTGGAGGGTAAAACTCTCCCTAGTGGTCAGTATTGGCGCAACACTGTAGCAACATGGTATGTTTCCTAAAATCATATATTGTTGTTATTTTCTCTCTCCATCTCCTCATCCCAATATTCTTATTCCTTACGGTGCATCATTGGTTACAGTTGACTCTATGTTAACTACCATGTGAGTTTTGTTACGTCCACAAACCCAAGTTGCACCAATTTTTGGTGTATGGATCTACCTCCACCACACTAGAAAATGCCCCATGGTGTGTAACAAGGACTTCAACGCCAAGGTGGCTGAGATAGATCATTCGGCCGTGTACGACATTAAATCAGTGAAAGTCAAAGCAACATTGATTGATCTAAGCAAAAAGTTCAATTGGCTTCTCTTGCAGCACGACAAAACCACATTTGTCCTCAACACAACACCTTGACGCTAATCCTCGCCCACTACACAATCAATCACTCAAGATCAACATTTAAAACTTCCATGATATGGGCCATTCTGACTTGTTCTACAACTGGATGCATAGTATTCAAACCTTCTTCAATTGGCACCAGTTGTCTAAGGGGCGATACATGTTTCTTGTTGAGGCTAAACAAGGAACAATGCTCGTGTGGTGGAAGTGACTTCGCACCATCACCGCATGCACGCCTGGACTGACATGAAAGTAGACGTAGCCCTTCATCCTAATCACTAAAAATTGCAGTTTGCCTAAAATTGTCTAACTTAGCAAGGTGCATGCTAAGTCAAGGAGTCCATGTGCAAGTTTTATGACTTTGTATACAAGTCTGAGATTATCTAGATAAAATTATGACAATCACCATGTATCGTTGTGGCCTCTCCACATCACACCACGTCATGCATCTATAACATGGAAGATGATGTTCATGTTAACAACAAAGATCGAGCATAAGTAGCAGAATGGGGCTTCTGGCATAGAGCAAGCCACCTGGAGACACTGGTCGACCAGTATCTCGACTCTTGCACCATGAATGCCATGCCAACTACATCTATGAAAGCCACTTCAATATCTAGCAATAAGACCGGTAAATGGATATCCGGAATCCGCACATTCAATCCGGATTCGAGTCCAAAATTTTGAAAGAAAAAAATTCGACAACTGCATAATCCGGAATGGATTTAGGATATCAAATTTCATATCTGAAAATTTCGGATAGGATATGGATATGGCTATATCCGCTCTGAAAAAATCTGAATCAGACAAATACATACATATATTATTAAATATATATTATCTATATATAAAAATATGAAAATATAGATATTTATCATATATATTCATAGTAATATCAATATTTTCTATATATAATATATTTATTAAAAATAAATGTATGATTTTGGGTTCAGATTGGATATTTATTCGAATTCAGATATTATTCGTTCTGATCGGATTATTATTACATAATATCCATCAGATATCGGATTGGATATCAGATCGAATTTGATATCAGATCGATTTTTTTTCCGGATTTGGATATAGGATATAGCAGTATTCGCTTCGAATTCGATCCGTTTACAGGTCTACAAGGTACAAAGCTTCTCATATTTAGGCTACAATCATCGCTCGAATCCATACCCCAGTCAATTGATGATGGTATCTCCAAACTCGAAAAACAAAGATGAATGCGAGGATCAAATGTAGCTTGTCCTAGTTCTACAAATATCGGGGCTCCCCATCCTGACCCCCACTAGAACAACTTCTTCAGCTCATGATTGAGATTGCATGGCGCAAATACATGGTTATCATTGAAAACGACAGTGCCACTAATATCATATATGGATAGTCGTATAGGTTTTACTGTTTTAGGGTTATGTACATAACCTCTTCTAACAATATACCACATCTACAAGATCAACAACACCAATCAATGTATCAGGCATAGATGTTTCATCATCTTTCATATCATGGTGTCTACATCGATGTGGTGTTACATTATGTGTTATCTTATAGGTTAGCACACCTCATTATAAGTCGGTCATGGCAATATGAGTGTCGAGTCCAGTATGACTGCTTTATGTATTCTTTTAGGACTTTTAGTGGGCTCTACTTATGGTGCCTCAGTAGGCTACACCTCTACAACGCACTTTACACCACATGCTCCTTGTGGCAACTTGGAACAAGATATGTGAGTTGACACCTGACTCGCTAAACGCTCATCTTTCTCAGTCGAGATGAGGTTATGTAGGGCAAGTTGCACATTTTGTCCCTCTTCAAGCTTGATATCCCCCCTAGAGAGACTGGTTAGTCTCATTTATAACTATTTTAGTATTTATTAAACTGCAACAATTTCGTAGAACATTTAAATTATAAGACACCACTAGTTTTATTTAGGTATTACCTAGTCATTGAGGTTGCAATTAGTTTCTTTATATATACTAGCCATGCGGTATTTATTTGTGCACTTTTTGTGTTAATTTAAATTTGAAAAATCAAGAATTATTCAACAAACCTATGCAAAGTGTAAAACTTGAGGCAGCCCATTTTCCCTTCAATTAAGAACAAGTTCAACAACCAAGGTGTATATGAGAATCTAAATGATAAGCTAGAACTTAGAAGTAGGCTTTGTAGTCCCTGTGCTAGTGACTGGAGATTGATATGCATTAGCTAAGAGTATCAGAGGAAAGGATTACTGTTGTGAAATACCAGAGAACGGGTCGGCGTTTTCAGTGATGTGCGTTGTAGGACCAGAATCAATAATCAATTTATATTCATTACCATAGGAAGGAGTGGAGATAAAACAGACTATTGTCAGTGTTGAAATTCTTGCAGTAGTGACGCTTATAAGCCGATCCAAGTCAACCTTAGATTACACAACATGATCCTCAGGGGCAGTAGTAGAGGTTTCATCAGTAGGATCTTTTGTAGTCTCTGAGACTTGATTGGCCCATATCAGCTAGCCATGTTTGAGTCAACACTTCTCTTCAACATGTGCACTTACAATAATAGCAGTAGCAAGGACCATTGGGTTGACCACATCCACTTCCAATACCTCCCGTGGAATGACCACATCCTTGAGAAGGTCCACGACCACATCTGCCTCCAGCAAGACAAATAGATTCAAAAAGGGATGCAACAAGTGCGAAGTTTGTGGTAAGGTGTTGCAGGCATTTGAAAACTTCATCAACAGAAGGGAGTGGATCACTCCCAAGGTTTGAATAGCCAGACAGACCACATGAATCGAACTAGTTGAAGGTCTTTCCTTTAATTTACAGAGGGTGAAGGTCAGTAGACAGGGAATGATGCTCCTCAAGATCTCCACATAGAGATTTGAAAAATGCATAATGATATTCAAGGTCAGCGCTAGGAGACAACTTCTGGTTGGCAGATGCTAGATGAATGAGAGAGGAGCTACTCTATCGTTCAAAGTTGTTTTGAATCCAACTTTCAACAAGAGAACGTCCTTCCGGGTGGTGTAGGCGCTTGTGACGGTAGATGCGGCCTTAGCATCCTGTACAATAGGAGAAACATTAGTCAGATGAGAGGCTTTATCTTGGAAGTACGCATATATCTTGAGCAATTTATGTCACGTTCAAACATACGGAGATGACGAGAAATATCCATCGGAGCAGCCATGAAAACTACATCCAGAGATAGAAGACAAGCACAAGATCTAGACGGCCAGAGATCAGGTGCCAGACAAATGGGACACCTTGTTAGACATGCATAACATCAGCAGATGAAGCTCGTATCATGGGTAGCAAATGGCAAAACAAGGAGCTGTCACAGTGTCATTAGACAGACACATGACGCCTCAGAATGGGGGGTTGAAGAAAGAAGATTCTCGATAGGAATAGGGGTTAGGAGGCTATGTGTCACCTACGTTAGCAAACATGGATAGGATTAGGCTAGGGTGGTTGAGGGTGGTGCATGGGATAGGGTATGGCAGGGAGATAGGACAAGAAGGAAGAGGGTTGAGGAAGAAAAAAGGCAATAATAGGAGGGCAAGAAGGGTGAGGGCGGCGATAGGGGCAAGGGAGGAAAGGGTGGCAGCGGGGATTAGGGGACGAGAGGGGGTTGTCGACGGCAACAATAGGGTTAAGAGGAGGCAGTGACAACAAGACTGAGGGAAGGGATGGCGACAACAACAGTGAGGGGGAGTGCAAAGACTAGGGGCAGCAGTGGCAATGGGGCGGTAGGGAGGGCAGGGCCAGTGACAAGGGTGGAAAGCAAGGAAGGGCAATAGAGTTTTAGGATGAACGGTTAGGGTCGACTGGAATTTCATGGAGGATCACAGCTTTCTAATACCACATAGCAAAATAGCCTATATTGAGATGATTTGAATGGCACAATATGCATCTCCTAATATAGGACGGAGAGACATTAGATAAGAGATGTCCCAATAGTATGGGACTATATAAAAAACAAAACGGGACAATAAATGACAAATAACACAACATTAAGCAAGTCAAGATATTAACACAAACCATGAGGGTTATTTATTTTCCTCATACAAGACTCACTTTTAGTCCATGGAATGTGGACTGTGAGAAAAACACTAGGTATACATGCAATATGAGGACCACAGTCCACACCAAAATTATATCTAATTCTAAAAAATTGATTGGAGAGTGGGAGCATCTAGCTACTTGAGATGGCCTACTTTACATACTTGTTCAGTTGATCAAGTAGTCGTCGCCTAGTCACTGGTTGGTTGGCTAGTCGCCACGGGGATGGCCACCTAGCTAGTTGCCCATAAATGCACTTTGGCTTGACACCCGCCTAAGCCAACTAGGCGGCCCTAGCCAAGCCCGAGCCCACGAACAATAAGTTTGCTTGATTTTTTTGCAATCTAACTCCCCCCACTCCTTGTACCTGACTCCACGACGCAAACGACCCTGCCACGTATCTTTGGGAGTCCCTACTCGACACAGATGGAAGCCGCAAACTTGCGAGGTCTTCTCCCGTCGTGGCTCCTCCTTGGTTATCAAGGCGCCTGTAAGGCAGGTCGCCTCAAACTGGGCGCCTAAGGCGCCCAAATTAAGACACTTCAAGGCTAATTTAGCATAAATTAGGTGTGCATTTGAACAAGTTGAGTCATTTTATGGTTGAAATGGGTCTGATTTATCCAAGATGTGGCCGAATTAGGGTAAAATAGGCCTGATTTTGGGGAAAGCATGCATGATTTGGGGGAAGTAAGTTTAATTTGGGGAATTAGGCCCGATTGGCCATGTAAGACCTCATTTAGATCATTATAGGAAAAATTAGGGCTAGTTAGTTATGATTAGGTCATGTTATGGAAATTAGGTTTGATTTTTGGCCAAATTATGTCAAATTTAAGCAAATTAGGTCTAGTTTGGGAAAACAAGTTTGATTTGGGGGAGATGGGTCTAATTTGGTGACATTAGGTCTGATTTGGCCAAACTAGATCTTGTTTAGGTCAACATAGGGAAAATTTGGGGAAGTTTGTTCTGGTTGGGTCATATTATGTAAAATTCGTTAAATTTAGGCCGAATCATGTCAATATTGGGCACATTAGGTCTAATTTGGGGAAACAAGTATGATTTGGGGGAAATAGTTATAACCTGGGACGATTGGGTCTGATTTGGCCAAATTTGGTCTCATTTAGGTCAACATATGAAATTTAGGGAAATTGGGTCTGATTATGTCATATTTTATAAATTAGGTCTGGTTTAGGCCAAATTAGTCTAAACTAGGTCAAATTAGATCAAATTTGGATCAAATGAACTCAAATTAGGGCTAGTCAGCTCTAATTTAGGTCATGTTAGGTGTGATTTAGCCTAAATTATATGTTATACTATGCAATAATGTCATTATTTAATAATAACATAAATAAAATGTGAATGTAAATATAGAACATCATTATTTGCAAAAAAGTAAAACGCCTAGAAACACCAGGGTACTCCCTCAGGAACACCTAGCACCTGGCTGCTGCCTTAACAACTATGGGCTCCTCTCTCCGACTCTCTTTTGTGGCGGCTCCTCTATCTACTCCCTTTGTTGGCATCAACCCCTCATTTTCATTCTCCTCCATGGCGGCTTTCTCCCCTGCTCTATATCTCCAACCATAGTCACAATATAGTCACATTTAAAACACGAATTTTTTTGCTAGACGTATGAAACTCCCAAATAAATCTCAATTTCCGAATATTATGTATTATTCACATATTTCTTGCAAATTGATCATGTTTAATGTTTTTCCCATTTTATACATTCTCTTCCCGTATTATACTGATTAAAACTCTAACCTAGTTTTGAGTGTATATATGTGTATGTACATGCATATATGTGTGTGTGCGTATGTAATATATGTATATCTATATGTAAGTAATAGTTATAGATATATGTATGCAAAATATATATTTACATATATATGTGCAAAACATATCTATACATACATCTGTATGCAATATAAGTATATATCCTCTGATTTTTTCTCGACTTTTTCCTGAACAGTTGACCGTACTTTTACCGTATGTTGCCGCTTTTGACCTGATTTTCCCACATAATTGCCGAATTCCAAACTTTTCAACTCAACCGAACGTATCTCGAATACCGAATTTGTGACTATGTCTCCAACGCTAATAGTTAACTGACGACTTTTGTAGAGTTGACTCTTGGCTCCACGTAGTCCAACATTTATGGTTCCTCCTCGACTATTTGGTGATCATAGTTGTACCGACCCATTGTAGTCATTCTTTCACCATGACGGAAGGCAACGGTAAGCCTATGTGCAGCCTGTTTTGCTTTTGCAATTCATTATATTTTGTATATAGTCTACATATTTATCGTGTTAGAAAACAAAAGACGTTATACTGTATTATTTGATAAGAGGAATCCGTTCATTTATATAGGAGAAGGGGGGAGTGTACATACTTTAGACTAAACCCTAATGGGCCAAGACACACTTGGGCCCATATACAAATAGACTCAAATAACGTAACAAACTTTATTTATCAGACTCTCCATTACTCCCCCTCAAGACGAAGCTTGTGGAATCCCAAATCAGCTTGCAAACAGAAAGATGAAACAAAAAGAAACAAAATAAAAAGATACACCAAGCCCTTGCAAGAATTTCGTCTCCACAAGATTACAATGAAACGCTCATTCCTCAAATACACCCCTCACATAGATATCTAAAGAAGGTATGCAAGAAGGTCAAATCTAAATCTAAAGCATGTTGCAAGTCGTAGGTGCAAATCGCAAATATGTAGCAAACGCTTCTTGATAAAAAAGACATGGCATCAAGAGTAATAGCATACAACAACAAGAAGGCGTTAGACTCTTCATCACAGTCGCTACCATGACAGTCCAGAAGAGTGTCGGTTCATAGTAGAAAAGTCTAGAGAATGTTGGTTCACAGTAGGAAAGTCCAAAAAGTTCTTGTTCATGAGTCCAGAGAGTGTTGGTTCACAAAAAGTCTAGAGAGTGATGGTTCAGTGTTAGTTCACACAATCCAGAGTATATTGGTTCACAAAGTCCAGAGCGTGCTGGTTCACGAATAGGAAAGTGCAGAGAGTGGTTGTTCACGAGTAGAAAAGTCCAAAGAGTGTTGGTTCACAATTTGAGAAGACAATGTGCACAAGGCACAGACAATGTCAACTTGCAAATAAAGCACAAACAAAAAGTAGA
Organism: Alisma plantago-aquatica; assembly: GCA_963693085.1. Classification (NCBI taxonomy): domain Eukaryota; kingdom Viridiplantae; phylum Streptophyta; class Magnoliopsida; order Alismatales; family Alismataceae; genus Alisma; species Alisma plantago-aquatica. The sequence goes on from OY856410.1 coordinate 882,395,938, forward strand.
AAGTAGAATCGACGTAGCCGGACAGAAGACCATTAGCTTGAAAAAGCAAGCAGTAGACATGAAGCTCCAGAAAATAAGTGTTCCTAAAAGTATATAATTAGCAAAAGACTTTCAGATGTAAATATCAATAGTAGTAGTCCACAAACTCTCCAAGAAGCGCATAAAGATCCATAAATATATATACAAGAAAAATAAACTTCATCTCTTCATCTCATCTCGAATCTATTCCTCCCCCTCACACCAACCACTAAAAAAACCAAGAGTGATTGGGGGTGGACAATGATAATGAAGCCTTTCAGAGAACAAAAAATAGGTAGTAGCACTACCGGGGTTTGGGGGCGCGACCCCTCAATTAAGACGATGAGGTAGTTGTGTTTCCTGTTGATGAGACATCAAAAGCAATAGATACAGGCAGGGAATGCATAGCTGCAATTATGGCTTTGTGAGAAGGGGCAAAGTTAGTAGCATTGAGACCCATTGTGACTAGCATGACAGAAGTCGAGCTACCAGTTACAGATGAAGAGGAAACATTCGCAAGGAAGGTTGCCTGAGCATGAGGCGGCAACGATGAGATTGTAAGTGGAAGATCACAAGCCCACGAAAAGATTACGAAAGTGCCAACTAATCAAATTTACCCAAAACTAATTTTAAATGGCAAGAAAATGGATTTTCCTTTGCAATCAAACTGATTTTAGAGGGTATTCGCATGCAAGTTGTACGATCTGGCTGTCTTAGTGGGTGGATGCGAGAAATGAAACCACCAAAAATACTGCAAATATCTCATTGGATGTGTGAAGATGGAAAACTGTGCAATCCTAGTGGACGACAAAGTCATGGACATCCAATTATGGTTTTGTGAGAAGGGGCAAAGTTAGTAGCATTGAAACGCATTGTGACTAGCATGACAGAAGTCGAACTACCAGTTACAGATGAAGAGGAAACATCTGCAAGGAAGGCTGCCTGAGCATGAAGCGGCAACGATGAGATTGTAAGTGGAAGATCACAAGCCCACGAAAAGATTACAAAAGTGGCAACTAATCAAATTTACCCAAAACTATTTTAAATGGCAAGAAAATGGATTTTCCTTTGCAATCAAACTGATTTTAGAGGGCATTCACATGCGAGTTGTGTGATCTGACTGTCTTAGTGGGTGGATGCGAGAAATGAAACCACCAAAAATACTGCAAATATCTCATTGGATGTGTGAAGATGGAAAATTGTGCAATCCTAGTAGACGGTAAAGTCCTGGAGTTGCAAGGTCGTCGGTACAACGTGAAGCACGGCCAAGTTCAAAACAGCAGGGGATCCAGACATGAAGGACAAAGCACTAGTTGTCGGGCGTTGGGGTGATCGTCCCTTGTGCAACGCAAGGATGCAACAACACAGGCAACAACATATGATTGAATTGTCGCTGCATAGTGGATTTGTCGATAGACGCGATCGGGATGGCATGGGGAACGACAAAGGAGTTACTATGGGAGTAAGGGTGAGCGATTGCTTTGGGATGATGTGCTCATCAAGCTGGGTGGAGATAAACATGGTGACGCTGAGGGACACCATGGCAGAAGGATTGCTGAGAAGGTATTGGGCTACCATGTCCACATTCAAATCCTCGAGGAAAGTACCAACCGCATCGTGGATAGAAGGTGGTGGGGGCAAATCTGGGGCTACTGACGCAATCAAACCATTTCTGGCAACAGAAGGCAGATAAGGAGTTGGGATCAGTGATGGGGTTGATCGTCGTGTTGTTGTTTAAGGATGGAATATCATAAAATAAGATAAATAGGAGAGGATCAGCAACGTGAGGAGTCAAAGGCACTCGCGGATTGTGAAGAACTGGCTGTGAAGGTTTATGTAGCCATGGAGAGTGGACATATACCTGGCGGCAACCAAGTCAAAAAGTGACAGTTATCGCCCGCAGGAAGAGGCTCTCCTGCTTGCTCTTTAGGGTTAGGTTTAGGATCTATGCTCTAATACCATGTCAGAAAGTAAGTAAAGGCTAATTGATCTATTGATAAGACACAACTTTGCTCCTATATATAGGAAAATAAGGAAGCTTAAAAACTCAAACTACCCTAATGGGCCAAGACATACTTGGGACCATAATACAAAGAAACTAAATAACATAAGTAAACATGACTCTCTATCACTCCCCGCAAGTTGAAGCTTGGGAGAGTCCCAAGTTAACTTGCAAAAAAAGAGGCAGACTAAAAACAAAGACAGAATAAAAGGATAAACCAAGTCCATACAAAAAAATTCTCCCCTCAATATTACAATAAAGCGCTCAAATACTCAAACAAACCCCCTCAAGTAGATACTCCATAGTAGGCAAGCAGGTTGCAGGAGCTTCTCGGTCATAATGGTGTTATCTGGAGCAGAAGTAAGCAACAAAGAATCATGGTCTTCATCGCAGTTGCTAATGTCGCAGCCCAGAGAATACTAGATCAGTAGCAATAGTAATCTACGTGCAAATAGAGCACGGACGAACCAGAGAGTGTTAGATCACAGTAGTGAAAGTCAATATTACTGTGAAAGTCAACATGCACACAAAGCATGGACAAGTAAAGAGTCAACATGCACAAAGGATGGACAAGCCAGAGAGTGCTGGCACACAGCACCAGAAAGTCGATGTGCATTAGGCACGGAAAAAGTCAACGTGCAAATAAAGCACAGACAAATAGCAAGATGCAATACGTAACTGGATAGAAAACCATCAACGCAAATCCGTATCCAACAAATAACTTCAAGATGCAGTAATAGAAATTGAAGTTCCTAAAACCATACAAATATATAGAGCAGGAAGATCCTCATAGATAGCAACAGAGATAAATCTCATCTCTTCATCTTTTCCTCTCTCCTATTTCTCCCCTTCAAACCAACCACAGAGAAGATCAAGGGTTGGGGTGGACAAACACAAGTTCAATTGGATTCAAGGAATCAAACTACAAAAACGGTGCAAGTGGTGTAAAAACCTCACACATAATCAATATGTAGACCATGGAGCACGGATTATCCAAGGAGGCAGCCATCTTAGCAGTGTAGCAACAATAGCACTAGAGCAGTAGCAGTGACATAAATAAATGGCACTAGTAGCAGCAGCAAAATGGGAAAATTGCAGCAATGCAATTGCAGCAGCAGTAGAGGGCTTAAAGGCCAAAGTATTTCAAACCAGTAGCAGAAAAAGAGAGAACCTCAACAATGAAAACATTAGGAAAAAGAATACCATGCAGCAGACATGCTGCGACAATACCAGCGGCAGCATAGAGGTCAGAAAATGAAGTCCAGCTCCTCCAAAGACATTTGATGGTTTGGCAGCTAGGGTAGGAGATGCTCAAGACAAAGATGGCCCAAATGGAGCAGATCCTAAGGATAGGCGACACCTTGGTAGGCCGTAATGGAGCCGGAGATAAAGAGCAGGGACATGTCCGTACAGACGGCCAAAAGAAGACGCAATAACTCCTTCTCCAAGGCATGCGAAAAACTCTCTCCCTCTCCTAGATGCCACTAAGGGGTCGAGGAAGAGAAAGGGGCCACTGGAGGCAGGCAGAAACCATGAAGGAAAGGGTTGGAAACTCCCAAAATCCCGCATGCTACAGTAGCGTACTGTAGCAATACATCAGAATTGAAGGAATAGGAAACCATACGCAACATCAAATGAAAGGGAGCATCAACAACAACAAAAAGGAGAGGAAGGAGCAATAGAAGTCGTAGAATGAAAGAGTGCACAAAGCCTGCATGCGGCCAAGAAAGAAGAAGGGGTAGCCGACGCCACGTTGTGGCTCTCTCTTTTCTCCCTATTACTTGACAGCTAGGGTTTTGGATCTCTACTCTAATACCGTGTTAGAAATTAAAAGACGGTTATATTGTATATTCGATAAGAGGAATCCCCCTCCTTTATATAGGAGGAGGAAGCGCACAAACTTTAGACTAAACCCTAATGGGGCAAGACACACTTGGGTCCATATACAAATAAACTCAAATAACTTAGTTAACTAAATTAATCAGACTCTCTAATAGTGTTTGCTTTTGTGTTTTTTGGTATTATATGAGAAACAAAATCATGGAAGGTGAAGCAGAAGTTCCAACTCTGGTAGGGGAGGTTTTGCCATGATTTTAGGAGTTGGCAAACGACCCCACAGGTAAGGAAAAAAATCCAAGGACCCGGGTTGGCCAAACTTGTCATATAAGAGCAAAGTACAATGTGCATTGTGCGCTCATGTGAGCAGTGCTGGGATTAACCATTTAAAGCATCATCTTATAGTCGGGTTTTCTGATAAAGTCAAATGTACAAGATGTTCTCAAGTATACATGATAAGTTGAGGGACTACAGAGAACATAACAAGAAGAACATGGTTGACATGGGCTTCAATTTAGGCGGCACCAACAATGTTGTTAAACTAGAGGATGATGATGTGAGAAATCCTATTGCACCGACTATCAGTGGTAGTTGAACAAAAGCTAATCCATTCTCCCTAGCATCTAACGGGAAAACTGCTATGAAGAGCTTTACAGAGAGTTTTGTCATTCTTAGTCATGTTGAGTATGTAGCACATAGGAAGGCAGGAAAAGTGTAGAACAACATTGAGTCTACTTTCAAGGAAGCTTTACAGGTTGCATATGCTAGTATTTCTGCTTTTTTTATGATGTGTATACCATTCAATGTAGTGAAGGGTTATCAGAATCAAACTGAACCAACCGGTTCACCCGATTGAATCGATTAGTGTAGCAGTTTGGTCTGAGCTCAGATCTGCAAATGAAGTTTGACCGGCCATTAATCGGTACCCTGTTAGTTCAACCGCTAAACCGGCCGAGTTTTCGCCCAACCGGCCAATCTGTTCTCAGTCACTTATCCGCCTCCCACCTTCACGGGTCAGAGGAAAAACCTTAATTGTACCTTGATAACCCCCAACCTTAGCAGACAAGAGGTGATGGCTTCGTTGTTTGACCCTCCCTGAGCCGCTGCAAGTCGGCCTCCTATCGCCCATCAATGATATATCTCCTACTGTCGGTCACCATTATGCCTCCTTCGCTGACCACCACTGCTACTCCTATCGATGACTACTACACTGCCTCCCTCTGACGATCACCACTCTTCTTGATAATACGATTGTGCTTCTCCTCAACTGTTGCATAGCTACTTACCTTCGCCCTTTGGTATGTCTTCTAATTCCTCCATTTCTTCTACTATTCTCCTTCATCAGTTGAACATCATCTTCTTCCTCTATTACTTCCCTACCTCCATTCCTCTCCGCCTCCTTGTCTTTTGCTTCTTCTACATCTTCTCCCAAGTACTCGTATTAGTCTATGCCCGCTCCTTGTTGTTAACTTCTTCTTTTTCCCCTACTCCTTCCTTTCTTTTACTTGTCTTCTTCTTAGATTCATTGCCTTCTTCCTATACACATCTTATTCCTATTCTCTTCTTCTTCCTCTACTACGTCTACCCTTGTTTCGTTCACATGTTTTTCCTAATCAGTTAATTCTTTTCCTATAATTCCCATGTATCATCCCCCCTTGGTCACACAACTATCATGTTGAGATGCTACAACTAGCAAATGAACGTACTATTGTTGCCGTTGTTACTTCTTGGCTGATGGGTGGTTGCAATATTTTGTTCTTCACTTGCTTCACTGGTAATACTTCTCTTTTCCATCTACAAATCACTGATCTAGTAATCTGATTACTACATTTTATTTTTCATTGATTATACTAGTATCTACATTCTAGAATTTATTAATTTGATTGCCATGTTTATTTTACATTGTAATATTCAGCACTCGATATTCCCAATTGATTAATACATATTATGGCATCAGAGACTTTTAGTAGATTTCGTTAATTATGGTTAACTCATTGTGGTGGGTTGTATTCTCAATGAATTAGTTAATTCATTCGGGATACTATATGTTGTGCCAATGTCGGTATATGTAAGTCCATAAGTCTAATGATATTTTTTACTTGGTTTGTGAATTAATTTTATTATGAACAATTTTGCTATTGTCTGTGTTTCATTTGCAAATTTCTTGTGAGTATCATATATATATATATATATATATATATATATATATATATATATATATATATATATATAACCAAGATTTCTACTAATTGTTCTTCTTTTAGAGGTTGAGGTAGATGAAGAGAAATAGCAATTAGACTTTTCTTTAAAGACTACTTGACCTGAAGCTTTGAAAAGTTGTCAAGAACTATGTTAACAACTCTTGCTTATGCAATTGAAGCTTTAGCAAAAAGGAGTATATCATCTGCGAAACAAACATGATTTACTGTAAACCTCCACAAGTAATAATCACGGGTTTCCAATTATTCTCTTAGATATAATTTGCAATAGCTTGACTTAATCGTTCCATACATAGTACAAAACATAGGGCTAACAAGGTTCCCTTGTCTTGCATCCTGAGGCATTTTGAAAGGTTCAAGTGAAATTCCTTCCCAAAAGATAGAAGTTTGCCCACTGGTGATGATCTGCATGATTAGAGAGATGATTTTTGAAGGCATTAACGATTCTGTAAAGAGTGTCATGAATAAAGGCCCAATTCGCTCTATCAAAGGCTTTCGAGAAGTTAAGCTTGATGCACACTCATTTCTTCCTCGAATTTTTATTCTAATTGAATGTATGACCTTTTAAGCTAGGGGGATATGTTCACTAATCCTCTGGTCTGGCATGAAGTTGGATTGAGTGAGGGAAATCCATGCATTAAGGAATTGTTTGATGCTTTCCACAAGAATCTTGGAAAGGAGTTTAAAGCAAACCATTATTCAATGATATTGGACGTCGATAACTACATCTTAGAGGAGCATTTATCCTCACTATAAGAACCATATATGAGCCACCAATATTGGAATCAACATTCTCAGTTCTAAAGACATCATAATTGACTTGATTAACGAGGGGCCAACTTGTTGACAATTACCTAGAATGAAGTCATTTTAAACACAATCTGGGCTAGGATCTTCAGACGGAGCTATCATGAACATTAGTTCTTTTATCTCTTGAGATGTAGGGCACAATCCAATATGTAGTTGTTGCACAGGTGTAAGCTCAAGAAAGTGTCAGGGTAGTTCCTTATAGAAGAGAAGCTAGGGTTGTAGACATTTGACATGAGATTGAGGAAGAAACTTCGGATATGTATATGTAGCTCTTTAGAGGTTGAGATCCAGATGCCTTGATCGTCTTTTCGTCTTGTGATTTTTGTAAAAGTGTCTTATAGCTTTAATAAATGATTGAAAATATCTGGTATTGTCATCACCATATTTGAGTCGGTAAATGTAGGCTCTTTATTGTCAATCAACCTCCTCACATAGGAGTTGATTATATTCCTCCCAGAGTCCAATAGAAAGATTGACATTAACATAAGAAGGACAAGATTGAGAGAGTACTTGAATCGTGTCAATACAAGGCAGCAAGGAACGCTTCTCTTTATGTTGTTAGTTCATATCCCATTTCATATGTTGCTTGGAAATTTGAGAAAGCGCCAATGAAGGATTTGTTCTTATTCTAGCAACTCAACTTGAAATTCAGGGATGTGTTTCCAACAAGCTTCCTTTTACAAACATGAGGCCACCTGCAGATGAAGTTGTCTAGAGATTAGAATGAGAATGTGGTCAGAATAGACCCAAGAAGCATTGTTATTGAGATTTTATTGAAGGACTTGAGCCAATCTTCTTTAGCAATAACTCTGTCTAGTTTCTCATGCATGGCATTAAGTTTGAACGTGAATAAATTGGCTTGGGATTTCATATCATTTAGACATGTATTGATAAGCACTTCGTTAAATTGGGCACATGCATGTTTGTCAAAGGTTTTGCCTTCTTTCTTTTCATTTATATGCAACATTGTGTTGAAATCCCCAAGGACTATCCATACCACATATGTACCAAATCATAGTTCTTCAAGTCTATCCCATAAGTATTTGCATTATGTTGGATTGGGGTTGGTATAAACCACTTTTTGGATACCTGCTCCCATCAATGTTGCAATGTATCAATTGACGATGGTTGAGAAAGATTTCCACTGAACATCTAGTTTTCTTCCAAAATAGCCACTAGCCAGATACCACCAGAAAACCCAATAGCTTTGACTCAATGAGATGATGAAAATTTGATTTTCTTAATTATGTCATCAACAATAGCACTAATGTGTCAAGGTTCAATAATTGCAAGAACTTGCAATTGATGAGATTGTTTAAATCTTTCATAACGCGAATTTTCATGTTTGAGCACGTACCTTGTACAGTCCAACAGTAAATCTTCAAAAAAGCACAGTTGGAAAGAAAGCAACTCTTATATAAAGGGTTGTGCGCAGTCCAACCCACTACTCTTATGATTCAGATTGCATGATATCTTCAGTGGGCATGGTTTCCAGTGGCTCATGGAAATCAAGGGTCTTTTTGACACCAATGGATGGTGCATGTTCCCCTTCCTCTAGTGCATTGTCCTCCTTAATTGGATGATTTGTGTTACCCTTCTTCCTAAGTTCATAACCCTATTCAGGCTTTGGACAGTTTAGTATATGATTTTTTTGTTCCTCGACATTACATAGCCACTAGCTCTTGTCTCGTGCCTTACTTTTGCTTGACGAGGAGGGTCATGCTTGTCAGTAGCTTTGGAAGTGTTAAATAGTGTTTTATTAAGTCCTTTAAATTCTCTTGTTATTTATCTATTCTATGTTGACTTATATGTAATTGTTTCTTTTATAAATATATTGGGTACACACATTGTGCACCCTAACCCTTCCGGGCAACCCTGTTAAGATGGTATCAGACCAGGGATCGTAATTCCCCTTTGCGCCGCCGCCCCCCCTCTCTCCTCTCCCCGTCAGCCTCCGTCGGCGTCGTCATCTTCCGTCGACGCCCTCCCTGCCTGCCGCCAGCCCCTCCCTGCCCCGTGCGGCTAGCCGCCACCTAGACCTGTCAAACTGGGTCAAAATCCGCGGGCGCCCATGGGTCGACCCGTTTAAGTTGGGTTTGGGTGGCAAAATTTGCCACCCGCTGAAAATCACCCAAACCCATACCCACCCGTTTATTAAGCGGGTTTCGCGGGTGATCCGCGGGCACCCGCGGGTGACCCAGTTAATTGAAGCAAATATATTCATATACATAATATACACATACACCTATTAAAAGATGTTGCTTGTTTTGTACAAGTTAATTCTTTACCTTTACCAACAACAATTGTATTCTCTTCATTTTGTGTTTGCAATAGGCAATAACAAGTACTTGTAATATTAGGAATGCCTAATGTTACATGACAAAATTATGTATTTTTCTTGTGATATTTATCTATGAAAACTACATCGATTTTCCTAATTTATATCAACATACAACTAGCTGCTACTTTTTCATATATCAAAAACTAATTGTATAGTTTGACGTCAAACATAGTAGTTGGTTGGTTCTTTTGCACTATATGGTTGGTTCTTTTGCACCAATAGTTACAAGCTGTTTCAAATGTTGTTTTTTGTGTTAAAGAAAGTAACTGGTAACTTATTGTTGATTGTACACATTTTATATGGGCATCTGCGGGCAACCCGCAACCCGCTGGGTCGGGTTTGGGTGTGCTTTTCTTCCACCCATTTAGAAGTGTATCTTTTTGACCCGCACCCGCAATGACCCAAACCAAACCCAATCCACCCACCCGTTTGACAGGTCTACCGCCACCGTTGTGGGTTGTTGTCGGCCGCCCCTACTCCGGCGGGCTAGCTGCTAGCAGTCTTCGGTCTGTTGCTGGCTCCTAATCCGGAACCTTGAGTTTCCAGAGGCTTCCCGTCCTATCTGCCGGCGTCGGCCCTTGAGCCGTCGGGTAACTTGCTACGCCTCGGCGTAGTTTTCAAATAAATGGTCTATCCAGTCTATCTTCTCTGTCTGCTGCTGCCTAAGACGAGGATCTAGGTAGTTCTATACTACTTCTTTTCGCTATTGTGTTGGACTCTGTCTTTTTTATCATGGCTTCCTCCCATGATGATCATTGTCGTCAAGTTACTACTATGAAACTGGATGGGCGCAACTGTCAACATTGGGTTTGCTCCATGGAGATCTTTGTCAAATCACAAGGCAAGCATTCCCACCTGATATGTGATCCACCTCCAGCGCCAACCTCTACTGCCGAGTCCAAGGATATCAAGGCTTATGATGATTGGGTCAAGGACGATTCTACTGTGATGACATGGATCCTCAACAGTAGTGAAACCCAGATCAGTGTCATTTTACTTCGTCTACCGACTACCAAGGAGATGTGGGATCAACTGGCCAGTACTTATTCTCACAGCAAAAATCCAAAGAAGGTGTTTGGTTTGAACAAGCAATAGACTCGCCTGCAATTTTTAGGGCCAAACATTGTTGATTACTTTTCCTCTTTCAAAGGCATCTGGGCTGAACTTGAGAGTTATCATACTGTGTACTGATTTAGCCACCATGCAACGCCAACGTCAGGAACTTCAGGTGGTTCAGTTCTTGTGTGGCCTTCCTAAGTCGTATCTGGAGTAGTTGATCAGATTCTTGCTAGTGATCCACTACCGACGTTAGAGAGTGTGTATCAGCATCTTCAAGGTCTGTCAGCTTCTTCATCTACTGTGCATTCTGACACTGGTGATACTACTGCTCTTACTGCCATGGTCGGCCGAGGCCGTGGACGCGGTCGAGGTCGGTTTCAGGACAACCGTCCCCCTGATACTGGTAGAGGATGTGGGTCCCTTGGCCGTGGTTCATCTGCTGATGCTTCTGGTAGTACCGCTGCTCAGCGTTATTGTGAGTTTTGTGGTCGCTCCAACCACACTGAGGACAGGTGCTAGAAGAAGCATGGCACACCTGTGTGGGCCAATGTTGCGTCTGAGGGTGCTTCTCAAACTCCTGTTGTTGATACTTTGAGCCCCTCCACTGCGGAGTTCATTCGCTCAGAAGTGGAACGACTCCTGCTAGAGAAAACTGACACTTCTTCTATTGTTGTTGAGTCTAGAGCTCATGCTGCAACTTACACTAGTTGTGATTCTGCCTTTCTGAGTGTTGCCTCTTCTGGTACTGGAAATACAATATGGGTGATTGATTCTGGAGCCTCTTCACACATATCTGGAAATCGTTCTCTTTTTTCTAAATTATTTAAACCCTATCCTAAATTAGCTGTTATGCTTGCTGACGGATCTAAATCTGCTGTGTCTGGGATAGGTGATATTTATGCTCGCTTCCTTCTGAGATCCGCTCTATATGTGCCAAATTTTCTTTTGAATATGTTATTTGTCAATAAAATTGTACGTAGCTTGAACTGCAGTTTGACCTTTGTACCGGGTACTTGTATTTTTCAGGATCTTCGCACGAGGATGAAGATTGGTGGGGGCATGAAGGACCAGATGGACTCTACTATCTGGATGATTTAAAAAGAATCAGCACTACAGCTCTTGCTTCAGCATTATCTTCTTTTGTGTCTGCATTACAGTGGCACTATAGACTTGTGCATCCATCTACTGATAAATTGAAACATGTTATTTCTGGTGTAGGAACGCAGAGTTTTCAGTGCGAGTCATGTCAGTTAAGCAAACAGTCCAGAACTATCTTTCCTAAAAAATCTCAGATCGGTAGTAAAAACATTTTTGATTTAGTTCATACTGATGTATGGGGTCCTTGTCATGTTCCAAGTTTGTCAGGCAATAAATATTTTATTTTGTCCATTGATGATTTCTCCTGTGCTACTTGGTTGTTTTTGATGAAAGATAGATCACAAGTTTTGCCTATTATTAAGTTCTTTTTTGCTGAAATTAAAACCCAATTCTCTATGCCTATTAAGATTATGCGCACTGATAATGCCTTGGAATTTGTTCAAAAACATGTTGAATAATTTTGTCGTTCTGTTGGTACCATTCATCAGACATCCTGTGCCTACACACCTCAACAGAACAGAGTTGTTGAAAGGAAAAATAGGCATTTACTTGAAGTTACTAAAACTATAATGTTGCACTCTAATGTTTTGATTAATCGCATTTACTTGAAATAGGCACATTTACTTGAAATAGGCATTTTTGGTTGTTCTCACTGCCTGTTTTCTGATTAATCACATTCCATCGTCTGTTATTGGGAACAAAATTCATGTCCAAGTCCTACAACCCCACATTCCCTTTTTTTCTGTTCCTCCAAAGATTTTTGGGTCAACTTGTTTTGTTCGTTTGCTTGGACCAACTCAGGACAAGTTGTCTCCTACAGCTGAAAAATATATTTTTCTGGGATATTCACGTACTCAGAAAGGATATCATTGTCATAGTCCTATTACTAAGTGGTTCACGAGTAGTGATGTGGTTTTCTTTGAGGACACTCCTTTCTACTCCACAAAAGGGAACACTTTTGAGTTCAGATATTATTTCAGCATGTCTGCCTGTTATATGCGTTGTAGCCTGCTGAGACTACGTGTCCTCTTATTGTTTACCAACGCAAGAATCAGCCGCCGCAATCTACTCCTGCCCAAGAACCCCCTACAGAAAACCAATCTTCTCCTTCAGAAGGTCATGCACCTGCCGCGGTAACTTCTGATCTAGATTTACATATTGCTCTCAGGAAAAGCACTCGCTTATGTACCTCTCATAGTATTGCTAACTATATTTCTAGTTTCTACTGCACATCTTAGTGTCCATGTTAGTAATTTTGTTGTTGCCCTTTCTGTTGTTTCTGTTCCTAAAAATGTTCATGATGCTTTACAAAGTACGGTCTGGACACATGCCATGACTGAGGAGATGACTGCTCTTACTGAAAGAGGTACTTGGGATTTGGTGGATCCTCCATCTGATTGCAAGCCAATTGGATGTCGTTGGGTGTACACTGTGAAGTATCATCCTGATGGGACTGTTGAACACCTAAAGGCCTGCCTAGTGGCCAAAGGGTACACTGAAACCTATGGTATTGATTATTTTGAAACTTTTTCCCCTGTTGTCAGGCTAAATTATGTGTGGGTTCTTCTCTCTGTTGCAATCAATCTGGATTGGCCCCTTATACAGCTCGATGTCAAGAATGCCTTTCTTTATGGTGATCTGTAAGAGGAAGTTTATATGGAGCAACCACCTGGGTTTGTTGCTCAGGGGAGTCACACAAGGTTTGTCGCCTCAAAAAGTCCATTTACGGACTCAAGCAGAGGCACTGTTCGGCACAGTGACTAAACTCGTCGCTACTCACTTTGTCAAAAAGATCTGGTGAATTTCATCACCGCCTGCCGCTCTAATTACATAGAAAATTCAATTTGTTTAGGACTTTATTAGCGGTGAAGTCCATCGTTGTTAGGTCAGCAAACGTTTCATCTGCTCGTATTCTAGTAATGTTTGTCCGCGTTTAAGGATCATTGCCGCACGCTCCATCACGTTTTGCCGAACAAAGTCAGAGTCCATGTGCCTGGTTTGATAAACTGAGCAAGATTTTGTCTACTTATGGCTTTCTGAGATCTCATGTTGATCACTCTGTCTTTATTAAGAAGACTTCCTCTGGTATTGTTGTTCTGAATGTGTATGTCGATGATATTATTTTATCTGGCAGTGATCTTTCTGAAATCCACACTACCAAATCCTATTTATGCAAGCACTTTGCCACTAAAGACTTGGGAAAGCTAAGATTTTTTTCTAGGAATTGAAGTCTCCAGGACATCTATTACTCTTGTTTTGTCCCAAAGGAAGTATGTTCTAGATCTTCTACAGGAGACAGGGATGCTTGGAGCTCGAGCTGCTAATACTCCTCTAGGCCTTAATGTAAATTGGGATGATGATGAATCTCCCATGTATCCTGACAGTAAACGATATAGGAGACTGGTTGGAAAGCTAATCTATTTGACTATTACTAGAGCTGATATTTCTACTGCAGTTGGTCTTGCTAGCAGGTATCTTGACAAACCTAGACAGTGTCACTGGGAAACACTATGTCATATTATGAGGTATCTTAAGAAATCTCCTGGTAAAGGCCTTTTCTATAGGAAACATGGCCATTGCTCTCTTGAAGGCATTCTGATTCTGACTATGCTAGAAGTAAGATTGACAGAAAATCCACTTCTGGCTACTACACATTTGTTGGTGAATATCTTGTCACCTGGAGGAGCAAAAAGCAGAATGTTGTTGCTAGATCTAGTGCTGAGGCCGAGTACCAGGCTATAGCTCACACAACTTGTGAACTTTTTTGGGTACATTCCCTCCTAAAAGACTTTGGTGTGGGGTCTTCTGTTCCTATTCCCACGCATTGTGATAATAAAGCAGCTATCTTTATAGCCAATAATCCTATTTATCATGAGCGGACTAAGCACATTTAAGTTGACTGCCACTTCATCAGAGAAGCCATCCTGACTAGTCACATCTGCACTCCTTTTACTCGCTCAAAAGATCAAGTTGTTGATATCTTCACAAAGTTGTTGGCCAAGAAACATTTCAGCTCTCTTGTGGACAAGTTGGGCATTATTGATATCTATGCTCCAACTTGAGAGGGAGCGTTATGTAGTGTTTTATTCAATCCTTTATATTCTCTTGTTATTTTCATATTCTATGTGGACTTATATGTAATTGTTTCTTTTATAAATATATGGGGTACACACATTGTGCACCCTAACCCTTTCGGGAAACCCTGTTAAGAGGAAGCATGAAAATTATAAGAGTTAGGTTCTTCACCGGGGTCAAGCATGTCCTTACTCATTTCATTCTCAACCAGAGATACAACAGTGCCATCACGGTGATTGTTTGACAGAGATTGTTTGTGTGCATGTGGCTTGTTATGAACTTTCTTCTTTTGTTGTTTGTTCTGTGCTATGGTGAAGTTATCTTCCTCATTGGGTCCTGCCAAGATCCTCAGACTTAACAATCAGTTTATCTCCTTAGTTTACCTAGTTCTTATTCTTGCTGACACTCTTTCATGATTCAAGAACAGAGAACATATAGCATGTGCACTACATAAGAAGAATCAATAGAATGTAAATAGAACAAGAGGCAATTGAGAAGATCGAGGAATACGATGATCATGTTATAACAAATAATGCAACTAACTATAGAGAAGAAGTTGATACAAAAGAGGAGACATTTAATTTGGACACCATATGATGCACATCGTGTAGATATGATGCTGGAAGATATATGAAAGACGAGAAAATATGCCCACATTATCACAAAGGCAAGGAAGTGTTTGCCTACATATAATAGCATATTACAATGCATTTCTCAAGAAGAATAAGAACAATATTGAGATGATGCAACAAGGGTGACAAGATTTGCTACTTATGCTCCAGAGCATGCTAGGCCATAGTGATACTTTATTTTCCTTGTTTAATTCAATTGCATGGGAGGAGAGCAGATGGTCAACAACAAGTGTAGGGAAGATGGCATATGCAACTTGTCACTCACAGGCATTTTAGAATGCATTTCATGATTTAATTAGATCTTTGCAACCCCTCATGCAAGTTTTGAGACTTGTAAATGTAGATGAGAAGCCTCCTATGGGATACATTACAACTGCTATTGAGAAAAGAAAAGAAGATCAAGCTGAATTTCGCACAATGAGAATGGGATTACAAGCCTATCATAGATATTGTTGAGAAGAGATGGGCATATCAGATGTCTTGACCTCGTTATGGAGCGGGTTCTTAACCCCTCATTGCTGTGATACTTTTCTTAGCATATATGATTTTGAGTTTGTAAATTGTCTAGTAAAGAAGGTTGATGACACAACACTCCTAAGACAAAATTCAGATGAGTTATATTCTTACAAGGAGACTCATGGGATGTTCAATAAAGAGATTGCAATTCGACATAGGATTGTAAAGACACCACATAAGAAATTTAATTTTATGGGTGTACTTTTATATTGTTGTACTTATTGCTCAATAATAGTGATGGGTATATGCTCCAGTTGCTTGGTGGCATGCATATAGGAGCAGAATTAAATCTTCAATGGATGGCTAAGTGCATACTAGCCACTAGGGCTTTGTTGCACATCCTCTGCTGCAGAGACAGTTTGGAGCACTTTGACATTATCAATGTTCTTGGCAATTATGTGTATATGAAATAAGATTTGTAACTTCATATGTTTGTTATTTTTTTATATGGATTGAGCATGGGATGAGATATTGAAGGTATCGTCGGTATGCCGACCGGTGTACCGATATCGACGCCATCAGTCATCAATTTGAGCAAATCTGCCGCTGGGATTGCAAATATCGGTAATCCGGTGGACTTACCGGTAAAACCGCCTAATATCGGCGAATATCGGGGGCGTTGCATGCAAAAACCCCACTTAAGGGTGGTATCGGCGGTATGCTGCCTCGACATACCGGTTTTTGCAAGCCTACTGTTGTTGTTGTTGTTTGAGTGGAGAAACTTGGAGATTTGGGGTGATTTCTTTCCTTGGAGCTCAAATCAGCCCTAATCAAGGTATGTTTTCTTAATTTCTTTCATTTCTCATCATTTCCAACCCCTCCCCTCTCTATTTCCTTCTATTTTCACCATAGAAGTTCTCCAAAATTCTTTAAATACACCCAAATCCTAGATCTACTCCAAAAAACTTGGGATTAATGCTATTTAACAATAGATCTATGATTATATTATGTCGATCTACTAATGTATCACCAGATTTACTACTATTAATTAATATTATCATATAATTTCATTAATTAATATTAAATTCGTAATAATACAACAAGTACTATTAATAATAGGTATCTAACTTAGGTTTAGTAGAAGAAGTTGTACCAAATACTAATATGAACAAATACAAACAAAAATATAGTTAAAATATTTATATTTTTTGAATTTTCATTTATTAAAAATGCTGAAAATAAAAAAATTACATTTCTTTTATTTTTTTCTACAAAAATATGTGTGTTAGTGCTCTACAAGATGGAATGAGTACAACACATCACTTGCCTTAACACTAGATAAATATCAAATTTTATATTTTTTAAATAATTTCAGACTTTTATTTTTTTATTTAACCCTTTTTCTTGGTAATAAAAATCTTAAAAATATTATTTGATTCTATGAATACATTTAACATTTATACACTTAAAGTATTGTGTTTGATTCTATAATACATCAAATAGATTAATTTCTTGCAACTTAATGGTTTTGATTTCATACACCTAATTTTTTTGTCTTTGTCTTTTTGCAGTGTTGACTTTTGACTTTTGAGAAGATGTCTTCAAGCGATGGTGAGGGTGTTGGGGCCGGTAATGTTGGAGCTAAGGATGCGGATTTTGCATGGAATCACTGCATGCCTGTTGACGTGAACAGGGGAAAGATAATTTGCAATTACTACAAGAAGACAATTGGTGGAGGGGGGATTACTAGATTTAAACGTCACATTACTGGTGGTGACAAAAATGTGGCAATGTACCAAAAGTGTCCCCAAAGTGTTAGGGATGATTTCAAGAAACTTATGGGTGCAAAGAAACAAAAACAACAAAAGATGAAGGAGGTTGACAGGGCTTACACAAATACATTGTTTGATGTTAGGCCCACAGGTTCTTCTGCTGAATCGGATGATGATATTGGGTATCCTCTTGAATGCGATACAGCCTATTCACGTCGTATGTATAGACGTGCTATCAGAGAATCTCACAGAAGTGATTGGGAAAGGGAGGAGGCAGCTCAGATTACAAGAAGGCATGGGCCATCTGGTGCAGGTGGAGACAGTGGGACTGCACGCATTCCTGTTGTTGACCTAGTGGACGATGAAAACAAGCTGGTCATGGTTAAAGGAAGAAAGGAGGCATTGATACACTTTTCCGTTCTGCTAGTGTGAGATTGAGGAATGTTGATGAGCCAGGGGTTAGGAAGCCAGAGGCTAGGCAAAAAAAGCCTCAAAGCAATGTTCGCTGGTGCAAAAGATAAGGTTGCCAAGGCAGTGGGCAAGTTCTTCTTTGCTCATGGTATACCTGCACATGTTACAACTGAACCCTATCTGCAGCAAATGGTAGATGTGATAGGGGAGTCTGGTAGGGGCATCAAGGCCCCCAGTTCATATGAATTAATGAACAAGTATCTTCCACTAGAGAAGAAGGATCTACGAGCATGGATTTCAGACCAAAAACATGTGGTCTAAATATGGCGTCACACTTATGTGTGATGGGTGGACTAGTGGAAATAGAAGACAAATTATCAACTTTCTTGCACATTGTCATGGATCCACAGTTTTTCTAGACTCTGTTGATGCTTCAGGTGAGGTCAGGAACAACGGATACATAAAAAGACTAATGAAGACATACATGAAGCAGGTTGGTGTGGAGAATGTGGTGCAGATAGTTACTGATAATGCTTCTGCCTTCAAGAAGGACGGCGAGAGTTTAATGAAGAAATATCCGGTCTATTGGGCACCATGTGCTGCCCACTGCATAGATCTCATTCTTAAGGACATGGGCTCAATTGATTTCATCAAATCTGTTGTCATTGATGGTAGTTTGATCGCAGTATTCATCTACAACCATTCTTTTCTACTAAATGCAATGAGGCAGCCTGAGTATTGTGGTGGTGATCTAATTAAAACAGGGGCAACTAGATTTGCAACAAATTTTCTTGTCTGACAATCGTTAAAGTCCAAAACGGATGGACTTAGGAGGCTCTTCAATGGAGTGAAGTGGACCTCCATGAAGAAGCACAACACCCCGGTTGGCAGAAGAATTGAGGAGTTGATTGCCAACCGACCTTTTTGGGATAAGGTTACTCGAGTGTTGTGAATAATGGAACCCATTTTCAAAGTATTGAGGCTTGTAGATGGTGACCAAACTGCCACAATGCCTTTCCTATATGATGCAATGACCTCAATGGTAGACAATATCAAATAAGCAGCTCCTAGGTCCAATGAGCAATACATAAGAATTTATGAGAACCGTTGGACAAATATGCTTTTGCATCCATTGCATAAAGCAGGTATATATCTCAATTATATTCTAACTTCTAAGTTATTGGTCTAACTCATGGTCTACAAATAAAATGTCATTCTTATTTCCTTAATTACATTTTGTGACAGCTTACTGTTTGAATCTGAGGTTTCAATACTCACGAATACTAGGCTTGAATGCGCCTCTAATGAATGCAGTGAGAGATGTCACTAACAAGTTCATTACCTCTCCAGAAGAGCGACTGCTAGTACTGGAAGAGGTATATAAATATATTACTTACATTCTTAATTTCTCATTAGTCTTTCCTTTGATTTCATCATCTTAATATCGTATATATTATTTTTGCAGTTGCGCCGATTTCGTGAAAGAACTGGAAGCTTTGGCCATCCAAATGTGGTTGCTGACCACGAGGCAGGTAATCCTTGTGAGTGGTGGGTTTGGAATGGAACAGGTGCCCCCCATTTAAGAAAAGTGGCTATTCGCATCTTTGCTCAAACAATTTCTGCAGGAGGTTGTGAAAGAAATTGGAGCACTTTCAATTTGATACACTCAAAGAGAAGGAACAGGCTTGGTGCAAACAAGTTGAGGGATCTTGTCTACGTTCACAACATGCGGTTGAGGGCTAGAGCAATACAAGATGCCAACTACAAGGAAGTGGATTTTGTTGTTGTCCATGATCCCATTGACACTGCATATACTTTTAACACAGAAAGACGTAGAGGACTGGAGGATGATTCAGAAAATCCTTTAGAGGAATGGATGAAGCTGAATTTTGCACAATGAGAATGGGATTACAAGCCTATCATAGATATTGTTGAGAAGAGATGGGCATATCAGATGTCTTGACCTCATTATGGAGCGGGTTCTTAACCCCTCATTGCTGTGATACTTTTCTTAGCATATATGATTTTGAGTTTGTAAATTGTCTAGTATAGAAGGTTGATGACACAACACTCCTAAGACAAAATTCAGATGAGTTATATTCTTACAAGGAGACTCATGGGATGTTCAATAAAGAGATTGCAATTCGACATAGGATTGTGAAGACACCACATAAGAAATTTAATTTTATGGGTGTACTTTTATATTGTTGTACTTATTGCTCAATAATAGTGATGGGTATATGCTCCAGTTGCTTGGTGGGATGCATATAGGGGCAGAATTAAATCTTCAATGGATGGCTAAGTGCATACTAGCCACTAGGGCTTTGTTGCACATCCTCTGCTGCAGAGACAGTTTGGAGCACTTTGACATTATCAATGTTCTTGGCAATTATGTGTATATGAAATAAGATTTGTAACTTCATATGTTTGTTATTTTTTTATATGGATTGAGCATGGGATGAGATATTGAAGGTATCGTCGGTATGCCGACCGGTGTACCGATATCGACGCCATCGGTCATCAATTTGAGCAAATCTGCCGCTGGGATTGCAAATATTGGTAAACCGGTGGACTTACCGGTAAAACCGCCTGATATCGGCGAATATCGGGGGTGTTGCATGCAAAAACCCCACTTAAGGGTGGTATCGGCGGTATGTTGCCTCGACATACCTGTTTTTGCAAGCCTACTGTTGTTGCTGCTGTTTGAGTGGAGAAACTTGGAGATTTGGGGTGATTTCTTTCCTTGGAGCTCAAATCAGCCCTAATCAAGGTATGTTTTCTTAATTTCTTTCATTTCTCATCATTTCCAACCCCTCCCCTCTCTATTTCCTTCTATTTTCACCATAGAAGTTCTCCAAAATTCTTTAAATACACCCAAATCCTAGATCTACTCCAAAAAACTTAGGATTAATGCTATTTAACAATAGATCTATGATTATATTATGTAGATCTACTAATGTATCACTAGATTTACTACTATTAATTAATATTATCATATAATTTCATTAATTAATATTAAATTCGTAATAATACAATAAGTACTATTAATAATAGGTATCTAACTTAGGTTTAGTAGAAGAAGTTGTACCAAATACTAATATGAACAAATACAAACAAAAATATAGTTAAAATATTTATATTTTTTGAATTTTCATTTATTAAAAATGCTGAAAATAAAAAAATTACATTTCTTTTATTTTTTTCTACAAAAATATGTGTTAGTGCTCTACAAGATGGAATGAGTACAACACATCACTTGCCTTAATACTAGATAAATATCAAATTTTATATTTTTTTAAATAATTTCAGACTTTTATTTTTTTATTTAACCCTTTTTCTTGGTAATAAAAATCTTAAAAATATTATTTGATTCTATGAATACATTTAACATTTATACACTTAAAGTATTGTGTTTGATTCTATAATACATCAAATAGATTAATTTCTTGCAACTTAATGGTTTTGATTTCATACACCTAATTTTTTTGTCTTTGTCTTTTTGCAGTGTTGACTTTTGACTTTTGAGAAGATGTCTTCAAGCGATGGGGAGGGTGTTCGGGCCGGTAATGTTGGAGCTAAGGATGCGGATTTTGCATGGAATCACTGCATGCCTGTTGACGTGAACAGGGGAAAGATAATTTGCAATTACTACAAGAAGACAATTGGTGGAGGGGGGATTACTAGATTTAAACGTCACAATACTGGTGGTGACAAAAATGTGGCAATGTACCAAAGGTGTCCCCAAAGTGTTAGGGATGATTTCAAGAAACTTATGGGTGCAAAGAAACAAAAACAACAAAAGATGAAGGAGGTTGACAGGGCTTACACAAATACATTGTTTGATGTTAGGCCCACAGGTTCTTCTGCTAAATCGGATGATGATATTGGGTATCCTCTTGAATGCGATACAGCCTATTCACGTCGTATGTATAGACGTGCTATCAGAGAATCTCACAGAAGTGATTGGGAAAGGGAGGAGGCAGCTCAGATTACAAGAAGGCATGGGCCATCTGGTGCAGGTGGAGACAGTGGGACTGCACGCATTCCTGTTGTTGACCTAGTGGACGATGAAAACCAAGCTGGTCATGGTTAAAGGAAGAAAGGAGGCATTGATACACTTTTTCGTTATGCTAGTGTGAGATTGAGGAATGTTGATGAGCCAGGGGTTAGGAAGCCAGAGGCTAGGCAAAAAAAGCCTCAAAGCAATGTTCGCTGGTGCAAAAGATAAGGTTGGCAAGGCAGTGGGCAAGTTCTTCTTTGCTCATGGTATACATGCACATGTTGCAACTGAACCCTATCTGCAGCATATGGTAGATGTGATAGGGGAGTCTGGTAGGGGCATCAAGGCCCCCAGTTCATATGAATTAATGAACAAGTATCTTCCACTAGAGAAGAAGGATCTACGAGCATGGATTTCAAACCAAAAACATGTGGTCTAAATATGGCGTCACACTTATGTGTGATGGGTGGACTAGTGGAAATAGAAGACAAATTATCAACTTTCTTGCACATTGTCATGGATCCACAGTTTTTCTAGACTTTGTTGATGCTTCAGGTGAGGTCAGGAACCACGGATACATAAAAAGACTAATGAAGACATACATGAAGCAGGTTGGTGTGGAGAATGTGGTGCAGATAGTTACTGATAATGCTTCTGCCTTCAAGAAGGACGGCGAGAGTTTAATGAAGAAATATCCGGTCTATTGGGCACCATGTGCTGCCCACTGCATAGATCTCATTCTTAAGGACATGGGCTCAATTGATTTCATCAAATCTGTTGTCATTGATGGTAGTTTGATCGCAGTATTCATCTACAACCATTCTTTTCTGCTAAATGCAATGAGGCGGCTTGAGTATTGTGGTGGTGATCTAATTAAAACAGGGGCAACTAGATTTGCAACAAATTTTCTTGTCTGACAATCGTTAAAGTCCAAAACGGATGGACTTAGGAGGCTCTTCAATGGAGTGAAGTGGACCTCCATGAAGAAGCACAACACCCCGGTTGGCAGAAGAATTGAGGAGTTGATTGCCAACCGACCTTTTTGGGATAAGGTTACTAGAGTGTTGTGAATAATGGAACCCATTTTCAAAGTATTGAGGCTTGTTGATGGTGACCAAACTGCCACAATGCCTTTCCTATATGATGCAATGACCTCAATGGTAGACAATATCAAATAAGCACCTCCTAGGTCCAATGAGCAATACATAAGAATTTATGAGAACCGTTGGACAAATATGCTTTTGCATCGATTGCATAAAGCAGGTATATATCTCAATTATATTCTAACTTCTAAGTTATTGGTCTAACTCATGGTCTACAAATAAAATACCATTATTATTTCCTTAATTACATTTTGTGACAGCTTACTATTTGAATCTGAGGTTTCAATACTCACGAACACTAGGCTTGAATGCGCCTCTAATGAATGCAGTGAGAGATGTCACTAACAAGTTCATTACCTCTCCAGAAGAGCGACTGCTAGTACTGGAAGAGGTATATAAATATATTACTTACATTCTTAATTTCTCATTAGTCTTTCCTTTGATTTCATCATCTCAATATCGTATATATTATTTTTGCAGTTGCGCCGATTTCGTGAAAGAACTGGAAGCTTTGGCCATCCAAATGTGGTTGCTGACCACGAGGCAGGTAATCCTTGTGAGTGGTGGGTTTGGAATGGAACAGGTGCCCCCCATTTAAGAAAAGTGGCTATTCGCATCCTTGCTCAAACAATTTCTGCAGGAGGTTGTGAAAGAAATTGGAGCACTTTCAATTTGATACACTCAAAGAGAAGGAACAGGCTTGGTGCAAACAGGTTGAGGGATCTTGTCTACGTTCACAACATGCGGTTGAGGGCTAGAGCAATACAAGATGCCAACTACAAGGAAGTGGATTTTGTTGTTGTCCATGATCCCATTGACACTGCATATACTTTTAACACAGAAAGACGTAGAGGACTGGAGGATGATTCAGAAAATCCTTTAGAGGAATGGATGAATGAGATAGGTCGTCGTGTTCTTGATAATTTAGATGGACGTCCAGATCCATATATAGAAGAGCAATTTGATGCAAATAATGGTGATGATATTATTATTGATACCCCACCAGAAAGACTTGATCCTGAAGCTGCACATGTTAATATTGATATGGAAATCAATAGAGAAGTGGAAGAACAATTAGGTAGCTCAGATTCTTCTTCTTCTACATCTGGTTCCAAATCTAAGTCTGATGATGGTGGCAACGATGGTGATAATCGCAGCCAACGCTCTCCAGAATATCCTCGAGCTGTTAATCCTCAAAATGATGATCGACCTTATGTTAGTCATGTTACTAGGGTTGCACCTCCACCAGAACAGGAATATCCCATGGCTGATAAAACATTTCAAAGGAGAAAAACTCGAACTGGAAAGATTACAGCGGTGCACCTCCACCACAACCACAATAACAGAGTCAAAGTGATTATTATTCTGATCTTGCTGATTCAATGGATACCATGAGCATATCTGACTATCAATTTCAGCATTCATTTGGAGATATGTTATTTGGGCAGACACTTCCATACCCATCTCAGTCCCAACATGGGTATTCTGGATATCAAGTTGAACCACCACCAAGATTAGAAGTAGGCTTGGGATATCACGAAGCATACTCTGTCCGTAGCCCTTAAGGATGCTTTCGGGTGAACACCGAAGCATACTCTGGTGATGGAGGTCAAACATGGAGTGGTGGGCATACTACAGTTTATCCTTATTACCGCTGTACCATTACAACCTCCTTTTCTTCAACCTCAAGCTCCTCGAGCACGGGCACCTCCTCTTGCTTCTACTCAACCTCAAGCTCCTCAACATCAAGCTCCTCGAGCATGGGCACCTCCTGCTTCTACTCAACCTCCATTCATTTCAGCAACCAAGGAAAAACATCTCAAAGATTTGGAAGAACATTTTCCAATGTTTGGGATGATACAGTTTGTCAATCCTGAAGTGTATGAGGAGCATGTTGTTTCATACAAAAAGTCTTACAGAAGTTACATGACATGGGAGCAATATGTGGCCCATATCAACAACATAATGTATAGAGAACCAGCGCACCACTCAACATACAACTGATGTGAGTTAGTAATTTACTATGTTGTTATATGTTTATTGTAAATTGAATATTATTGCATAAGTGTCTAAACATGAGTTTATGGATTGTGCTAGTAAAATTTCAGATCTTAATTCTTGCATTTTGTCATCGAAATCTCCAAAAAACAGGACAGAATCCTTACCTCCCACATGATGACCCCCCCCCACATACCCAATATAGAATTTTATTGCATAAAATGTTGCATCTAGGTGTTGAGACCGCGCCTGTAAAATTTCATGATTTAATTCGTTTGTTTTGGCGTCGATATGGCCAGGATTGCATATGTCGATATTTCTGTCGGTATACCGGTAAATATATATATCCAAGCTGTCGAAACGGCATCAGTATCAGTCATTAAATTCCTTGAGATTAGCAGAAGAGCAGTAATGACTGATAGGATGTTTAGTGCAGGAGTGAACACCTTTGCGCAGACTGATAGGAAGGTGCAAGTCAGAAGTTACCTCAATGTTTGTTTGATCAGCGTGTCTTTGGTCGGCGTTTGTATACTTGCAAAGGGCGACCTTCAGGTTGGTCAGAATAAGGCAAGTCCTCAACGACATCTGGTAGAGGCGTGGGTGCCAACATATCACTAGAGAGTGTTGCCCCATCATCAGAAAAACAGGGCATATGCTCAAAAAAGATCACATCCGTACTGACAAACCATTGCTTGAGAATCGGATCAAAGCAGTGATAACCTTTCTGGGTTCTAGAATATCCCAAAAAGATGCATTTAATGGAGCGAGGATCAAGCTTTGTAATCCCTGGGCGTAAATTTTTGACAAAACAGGTACACCCAAAAATACGAGGAGGAACAGAGAACAGAGGTGCATCAGGAAACAGAATGGTGTAAGGGATACGATGTTGTAAAACAGAGGATGGCATACGGTTTATAAGATAGCATGTCGTAGAAACCGCCTCAGGCCAAAAACATTGAGGAACTTTATAATGAAGAAAAAGAGTGCGAGTTGCATAAATTCTAGGGCATTATCGGTACGGAAAATTTTGATAGGTTTATTGAACTGGGTCTTGTCCAAAACAGTGCTACGATCTTTTGAGTAAAAAAAAATCAAGTAGCACGGGAATAATCATCAATAAAAGTCAGAAAATATTTAACATCAGAGTGACCCGAAACAGAGCATGGACCCGAGATGTCCGCATGAACAATATCAAAAAGTGTTTTAGAATCAATTTCTTTTTTAGCAGAAAATACAAACCATGTTTGTTTTCCCAAAACACAAGATGCACAAGAAAAAGTTTTTTCAGATAATGCAGGAAATAAATGCTTCAACTTTGTAGCAGACGGATGACCCAGCCGAAAGTGTCACTAAAGTCATGTGACTGATGTAGACAAAAGAGCAGATGATGCAGGCGGTCCCATCCAAATAGTAGTCCATCTGGTCCTTCATGGCCTGAACCAATCATCGTCTTCGTGCGGAGATCCTTCAAAACACAACCAGAAGGATCAAATTTAATAGAGCATTGAAGCTATTTTATAGTTTTACTGACAGATAATAAATTAACAGGAAATTGTGGCATGTATATAACAGATTGGAGATGCAGCTTTCGAGACAAAGGAACAATGTCAATGCCATGAACAGGAATCTTAGAGCCATTCGCAACAATGACAAATGGAATATTAGAGGTTTTAGTCAGAGCAGAAAATAATTGGATGTCGCCAGCCATATGGACAGACGCACCAGAATCAGTGCACCATTTATTGTTACCAGCAGAAGGAGAGGCAAGCATGGCAGAGGAACCCGCAATAGATGTCAAAGGTAGTTGAGTCATGCGCTCCTAAAAAAACTTCTCGAACTCCGAGCGAAGCCATTCAGTAGATGGAGGGGCAGATTGTTGGTTGGATGCAGTGTCAGTCGAGGTTTCTGTAGATGTTGGGGTTAGCCCAGGCTGGTTTACCATGCTTGATCCAATATTAATCTTTTTTGTGGTTATCACGACCACACCAGTTGCAAAAGCAAGACCCAATAGCTTGGCCTCGACCAGGAGCAGGAGAGGAGTTGCGTCCACTAGTAGGAGGTAGACGTCCGCCATGGCCACGGCCACGTCCAGAGTCAGTAGTGCGAACAGCTAGAGCAGGATGCTCAATAACAGGATTGGAGGTCATCGACGGAAGTCTTTGAACTCGCTTTAGAACATCGCGAAGAGTAGGCAGGGGGTCGCTAGATAGAATCTGATCGACCACACCAGAGAAAGATGCAGGAAGGGCAACCATAAACTGGATAATCTTTGATGTCGGCTGTTAAGGGATGGTAGATTTCGTACTCATTCCAAAGAGCGAAGCACTGGTTGTAGAAGTCCTCGATAGAAGTGTCAGAAGAAAACTCCTTAGCCAGGTTTTTAAAAATTTCAAAAACATGTTTAAGATTCTGTTGATGGGAATAGACATGGGAGAGTTGGTCCTACACTGCCTTAGCATCATGAAGGCATAACAAGGACTGACTTATTCGCGGCTCGGTGCTATTAAGAAGCCAGGACATAACACCAGAGTCGTCTTTAGACCATTGTGCATAAGTTTGCTTGTTTTATTCATCCGCAGTAGCAACAGGAGGATCAGTAGTAAGATATGAGTATCGACCTTGGGCCTTGACATAGAGGACGAAGGACGTCGACCACCATCGAGCTTGACAGTGGTAACACACAAAGAACGAGGAGGCTCAACAGAAGCCATAATTAGCAGAGACAGGGAAGTTGTAAAGAGGCAGCGCAACAGCAACAAGCAGTGGATAAAGAACCCGCTATAGGGCAGTAGCAGCACCAGAGATCTAACGCATCAGATCAGAAGAGACCCGTGTCGGGCAGATAGACTGATAAATGAACATACGTCGTAATGAGGAAGATCAATATTCCGTCATGAGGCACAGGCAGAGAAACCCAGAGAGATAGGAAACTCTCAATATGTGGTGGCTATGGCTGTCCGGGTGTTTTGCACGTACGGAAATGAGCGGAAGGAAGCAAGAGAGGAGGAGAACAGCAGTAGGAGTGGGCAGGAGCAGGTGGGCGGCGGTGGGCTTAGGGAGGAAGAGGGGCGGCGGCGGGTGGTGGGGTGGGAGACGGCGGGCGGGGAGGTAGCGGCAGGAGGGGGGAAGAGGAGGGTGGCGGTTGCAGCGGCGGCGGGGGGGAAGGGGGTTGCAGCGGCGGCGGCGGCGGGGGGAACTAGGGCATAGGGGCAGGGCAGGAAATTGTAACTCGGGGAACCGGACCTGCGCATGATACCATATAGATAAAATGGGAATTGCTTATTGAATAATTTAACAAGTGTAGAGTACAGTCTCTTATATAACAGAAGAGAGTAGAGACTAAAGCAGAGATAAGCAATATGGGACTAAACTACTGAAGTAAAAACATAAGTGAGGCACATGTTAGGCACATGACACTCAACAAAACACAACATATCTCTATAGTGAATATTCATTGCCAAAACAGCCTATTGATTCAACTTGTTAAGGCAACAGGGGGGGAGGGGGGGGGAATACCAGCGATCAAAGTTCTAGATGAATGTGGGCCAGGATCCACTAAAACTCACATATTTCACATGGTGAGCTTCCTCTCGAAGTTTGTCAACAACAGAAAAACTACGGGGTTCAGCATATAATCCAGAAAGGCACTAGTCATATATTTCGGCAGAAGTGTACACAGATGCGCATGCAATTACTATATGAATTTATGCGAAAAAGATATGGGAGGCCGAAAATTTTGTGAACTGACGACATGATGCATGGTTCAAGGCACCTACTATGAGCTATATTGTAGGATGATGCAAACGCTAGACAGAGAGGAGCCCTGCACTTTAAATTCCTTGGCATGAGCAGTGTAAACATGCCATGACTCCTGGTGAAGCAACTATTTAACACTATACACCAAAGGTGAAGGACAAAGCCACGGGATTTATCCGCCTAGTCAAAGAACATATGATATACTCAGCAGAAGCCTATACCAAGAAGTACCCGAAGCCAGCCCAACAGAACAAGGTAAAGATGGCTAAATTTAAAACAGATGCAGCAACTTTTCCAGATGGGTCACCATCCTTGGTAGCGGTGATCTGCAATGAAGATGGTTGTGATGATACAATGGCTGTCAGAAGGTGAAGTGAATACGGAACCCAGAGAAAGCATGATATTCAGTGGCCGAGTATGGAGTTCAAATAGCTATTATGAAAAGAAATCAAAAACTTGATGAAGTGTTTGTAAAAGTCTAACCCAGGAGTTTACATTCCAAACAGAAGATAGAGGCATGCGCGAGGAATTGAATGAAGATATTAGAAGCTTAATTTGTAAATTTTATGGATCTGTCTTCTTTAGCGTTGGACAGAATGGGTACAGGGCAGCTCATTTTGTAACACGGTTACAGCAAAGAGCAAATAAATAATTCTATTAATGGCTTTGCAACTGAAATTTCCCTGGGCATCATGTCTTGGGCAATGCTGATTTAAATTAATCTAATAGAAGCTGCTTTACCCTAAAAATATTCAAGCAAAAAACCTAAGCAATTCAAGAATATATTCACATACACACCAAAACCATTTGGTAAACACATCAATGCATAGATTAAGCTGAAAGAAGACTGACAAGTTAGTGTATCAACATGATACATGAAAACAAAATTGACATACCTAAGATGGCCATGACTGTCCTAGAATCTGCAGAGACCAAACAGAGTAAGAATTAGCTAATGCTTGATATTTACTGATTCAGATAGCATATGACATGGGCACATGGAAGGCTTGTAGGACAAACAAGAGTCTATAATTCTATATAAGTATATATTATACTAAATCCACTTTCATTAATTTCATTAAACTAAAAAGTCAACGATATGCTTCTTGAATTTCTCTTTATCTCTACCGATCATATGAAGAGGGTTGAGCAACAATCAATGCTCTTTCTTCAGCTGAAGCTAAGTAGAGTAAACAAAAATGAAGGTCCACTTAAGATCAGTACATTTAGCCTGGTGTACTTTTCTCTAATATGATTGAAGGCTAATTTAACTATCATTCAACGATAGAATCATAGAAGAGCTTACATCATAAACCTTGCAGCCATTTGTTGAACATTTTATTCAAGGAGCAGGATAAGAGAGTCAACACTTATTTGTTTCATGCAATATGGATCATGCTTTCAACCAGGTCAGAGTTAAGACAATTCTTGGATTTAAATTTATCTGTAATTATAGAATATGTTTACGTCCCCCCCCCCACCCTTTCAATAATATGTTTATTCAGAAATTAAAAGCAAGCAGTAAATATATTTTTAAATCGTTTTTTTAAATTATAAAATAATTCCTACATTTTGGTATTTTTCTTGTCCACTTAAGTAAAGAATGTTTTATTCAAGGAGTGGAATAAGAGAGTCACAATACTAATTTATTTCATGTAATGATTTTTACATCAGAGCATGCTTCCAAGTTCCAACCAGGTTAGAGTTTAAATAATTCTTCAATTTGAGAATTTTCTGTATTATTATTTATCAACATATTGATATTATTCAAAATAAAGAGCAAGAAGTAACATATTTTTGAATAATTTTTTCTTTTATATTTCAACTAGTACATTTTGATATTCTTTTATCCACTTCATCATCATCATCTAAGTCTCAATCCCAACCATGTTGAGGCTGGATACATGGATCCTTCTTTTCCAATTAGTGTTGTTATGGGATTTTTAGTGTCCACTTGAATAAAAATAATTCAAGCTTGAAGGAGGTATCTAATTTTGATATCATGTGACAGTGTAGAAAGGGAAATTTATGAAATATTTTGATAGGAATTTGACAAACACAATCCCAGTTGTTTCGATGCCAAAATGAATGGATTGAGCCATGAAATTTTACAGACGCGATCTCTACTCTTATATACTCTTTATGCCATTATTTTATATGGGGTACGTGGGGTGTCTTCATCCATATGTGAGGTACGAAAACCGAGCTTTATCCTAGGGATTTGATGGGAGTTTTCAATAACCACATTAATGATTTGAGTTATGAAATCTTGCAAGGACAAGTTATATACATGCAAAACAATTATGATATACTATAAGTAGTGTTATCAAAACCCGGTTGGACTGTTCGGTCCGACCGTGAACCGACACTCCTACCGGTTCGGTTATTGTATAAACCCAGTAAAATCAGTCCAACCAGTAAGATGGCCGGTCTAAATGGTCAAAACTGACCAGTCCACTGGTTAACCGGTTGCATCGGTTTGATTAACATGAACTTCAATCTCAGCCATTTAGTGGATGACTATAATTTCCTCCCCACCTCTAAACATGCGACCCATTTTTGGGCATAGACAAAAAGTCACACCCCTAATTTTCCCAACCCCAACGCTCATTTGAACTTTCTTTCCACTTCATGTAAAGGGGTCGAATTATGTTTAGCATCGTATTGTGTTAATGAAGTTTGGATCTTGAATTACAATTTTGTATCAAACATTAGTATTTTGTGATGTATGAGATTATGACTTTATTGTGGGTTCTAAGAATTCTACTTATACCCCTCTCATTGTCAAACTAGTTCATAATTTTCCTATATTGTCTATATCTAACCATACTCATATTATTTTTATACATTGTTGACTTCACCGGACGGACCGGTTCAACCACAGGTCAAACCGGTTAACCGGGAACCAATAGCCTCACCAGTTCAGTCACCGGTCCGGTCCTGATGACGCTATGGTTAGCAAAACAAGACCCGACCCTAATGAATCGACCCGAACCCGAAATTTTTAAGCGGGTTAGGGTATAAGGTTTTTCAACCCGGCCCGAAATTGACCCGAAGAACCCCAATTTAAATTAGGGTCGGGTCCGGGTTTGGACTTTAGACCCGAATTGACCTGATTGACCCGAAATTCACACTTCAATATTCAAATAAAATAAAACATACTAAACTTTAAGACAGTTGGTGCCTGGTGGCTTATTAAATTACTAATCCATTGGTCATGAAGTTTATTTTACAATTCTACATGGTTTTGTATTGGCTTGTATGATTTATTATGTTAATTGTTGTATGAATTTGTGTTTAAAGTGCTCAAGCAAACTAACAACAAGCTTTATATGAGTTTCTCAATCACATTGAAAGATTGTCACAATGAAATTTGTTGATTACACTTGGAAATCATCAATGATTAGACAATCATAGCATTTTTTTGAATTGTTCTCTTTTATTAGGATTTGCGAGTCAGACCCGATAGACCTGAAATTATTTACAGGTCGGGTTAGGGTCAAGGATTTCGACCTGAAAATCCATCTTTTGCAAGTTTAGGGTCTAGCCAAAAAGTGTTGATCCGAAATAAAACCCGCTCAACCCGAACATGATTGCCACCCCTAGATAACATTGACTATAAGTATACACAAGGTGTGAGTACCATAGAATCCATCACACAATTCTCAAACATTTTTAAGTCGGAATTAATTTTCTAATAAAAATAAGCAGTAACAACAATTTTTATATATAGTAGTACTAATGTTTTCGGGTATTAATCAATAACAAATATCACATTAACAAGCAAATTTACCCAAAAAAAAGTAATTTCATTTTTTATGTAAGTTTCAAATTTATAAACATTAATTAATTATGTAGCAAATATTTTAATCTGACATTATACTATTTTTTGTGTGTCCTTTTTAGCATTTTATTACAAGCTCTTCAACTGAACTTAATTGAAATAACTAACTATATAACACATATATTGATTATTCTAATAGTAGTACTAATGATCTAATATATATATTTATCCAGTGCTATCAAAACCGGATTGGACCATCTGGTCCGACCAGTCGGACCGTGAACCGGCACCCCTACCGGTTCGGTTATTGTATAAAACTCGGTAATCATGGTTCAACTTGTCAAATGGCCGGTCCAACTGGTCAAAACTGACCAATCCACTGGTTAACCAGTTGCACCGGTTTGATTAACCAGAACTACGATCTCAGCCATTTAGTGGATGACTATAATTTCCTCCCCACCTCTAAACATGTGACCCATTTTGGGCATTGACAAAAACCCACACCCCTGATTTTCCCAACCTGAACTCACATCGCAACTTTCTTTCCACTTGACGTGAAGGGGTCTAATTATGTTTAGCATTGCATTGTGTTAATGAAATTTGGATTTTGAAGTACAATTTTGTATCAAACATTAATATTTTTTTATGTATGAGGTTATGCCTTTTATTGTGGGTTCTAAGAATTCTATTTCTACTTATACCTTCCTCATTGTCGAACTAGTTCATATTTTTCCTATAATGTCTATATCAGCATACTCATATTGTTTTTATACATTGTTGACGTCACTGGTTGAACCAGTTCAACCACAGGTCAAACCGGTTAATCAGGAACCAATAGCCTCACCGCATCTGTGACCGGTCCGATCCTGATAACGTTGTATATATCATAGTTAATAGTATAGAGCCTTAGATGTGTCAATCTATGTCTAAAATAAAGAAATTCTATCAGTATCAAGGAAGATCAAACATCTAGTGTGTATTAAGTAAAGGTATGGAAAATAGAGAAAGAGGGGTTTTAAATGATAGAGACATGGTTGTATAGGCGGCTAGGTGTTCCATATGGACGCCTAGGCAGCCTAGAAGCCCAGGCGAAGGCTCAAGCATATAGAGCCCTCCTACCTAGAGAGCATGAGAGCCTTTTTAATAAATACAAATTTAAAACATTTATTACAAATCCAACTGTATGGATGTGAAAAGCAACATTGCCATTAGCTTCACACAAAACATTATCATGATCGAACATTGTTTGCTCATCCATATATGCAATTTATATATATTGCATCCAACGGTCAGCCCAGAATTCAATATAGAACGTTAAAAATTATTCTATTACCACGGGCAATTCGTAAGTCCGATGAATATGGAACTTTTTGGGTAGGTAAATACAATGATATATTTTCAATCCATATGGTTGGATTAGAAAAAATGGATCATCTTTGGGATTTATTCAAAGGGCTCTCATGCTCTCACCATCTTAGGGCTCTCACTGCAACATTCTTCTATATATATTGCTTTAGTATATATATGTATATTTAAATAGATATATCTAAATTGCATATATAGTAAAAATAGTACATTCAAAAACCTGAATTTATAGTACTTTTAGGAGATATTTGCCATTTTCCTTTATTGGGCTTGTGTAAAGCCGATTTGAGTTAATCACAAATTGGTTACTCATAAATCAGAAATCAGAAATGTTAACTATATTTGTATTTCTATTCATGAGGCAGTACATTGATAAAACAACACAGTAGATTAATAAAGTCAAATAGTAGATGTGATGAAGTGGATTTTGGCTTAATTTCGAGGTATATGGAGGAGTGAAGAGAGGGAGCAAGCCGCCCTGTTCCATGGTCTCTCCATCCTTTTTCACAGTAGATGGTCGTAGATAGGAGATGGGGATAGAAGGCAGTTCGGAGGAAGTTAAGTTGGAGAAAGCGAATTAGGGATCAGAGGAGCCGATCCCGGACGCTTACTGGTCATTCCGACGTGGGTAACTTGCTTCCGACCTTGGGTTAGCCGAAGAATGAAGGCAGAGCTCAGGGTCTTTGAATAGGTGACTTATGTTGCGTTTGAATGATAGGGAGGAGTTCCTGGATGCTTCTAGCTCTTCTTCACGCCTTTAATCCTTCACGAGGAGGATCTGAGACTGTTTCCCCCTTTCTGTACCACCATGGCGGCGGCAACCTCCTCGAGCTCACGAGGAGGAGCTCTAGGAAGAAGGGCGAGTGGTCGGCGGCGGCGAGGGAGACAGTCCGAAGCTCGGGGGAGTGTAATTATTTTGCGAGGAGCGCTGAAGGGTGACTGGTTGCTCGCCAGAACAGAGGCCCAACAGCGGCGCTCTATTCCAGGTCCACGCGCTCGCGTTGTGCGAGAACGGGGGGAGAGCGGACAGCCCCGACCCGGGTTATCGGATCCTTGGATCCACGGGTCTGACCAATGACCCGGATAACGCGGGCTCCAGTGACAAAAGAAGAGTCGCGCCAGCCACGTGTCGCCTTCCGTTTGGCTGTAAGAGGTAATAATCCTTGTATATGATCATATCTTCAATAATTCATAGTAATTAGCTCGAGCATCAGAAAAATACAAACAACGTACCGTTTTTCTCAGAAAAATGCGTAGAATAACATGAAACCATAATATCAGGCTTTTTATGCACGTATAACAGTGATATCATGTAAGATGTGAAATGCTCATTTGATGGATAATAAATATCAAATGATGGCCTAAAATCATGATAAAATGTTAGTAAATCCATAATCATGTTTATAATGCATATGATGTCAGATATGGTCATGTTGATGCACGAAAGCATATAACTTGAGTAATATGGCTAATTAGGGCTAATAACACTAAAGATAATGCAATTAATGCATACATGCTCAATAAATGTTGAAATATTCAGTATAAGCTCATATCAGTAAGTAAAAGATAATATGTAATTTTGAGATCACGATGATACCCATAATCCATGTTATATGATGATGTTTGGTCTTAATGAGATATGAAACCCTAATTTAGGTTAATGATGTAACCTAGGGTTAGTGTGTGCCATAATGTTAATATGTTCACCTAATGATGGAAAACACAAATATCAGTTAATGAACAATAATCTGGAATATAAGATCAGTAAAATAATCCGAAGACAAGAATACAAGTAACAATGAAAATATCCCAATGAGATAAGCAAACCCTAATGAACACGATTAGGGTTAAGATGAGATGTAAGATGATGTGAACCTGATGATGGTACATGATCTTGTCTTAATCAGGGTTGACTAAGGATGTAGTTGACTCTTGGATATATGTGATTAGGTTTGTCTCTCTTGATAAAGGTACGTCATTGCCTCTTACTTGGCTTATTTTACAATATGCTTGTGTTATATGTGTAGTAAAATACTTGGCATATGATATAGGATGAAATGATTGTTCTTGTATGATATGTTGCTTGATTTTTTCCATAACTATGGCTATGAACACATGAAACATAAAATATCCAATCCATCATATGATAGCACTAAACTCTTTGGTAGTATAGTGCATTGAAGTGGTCACAAACTCCTTGGGGGTAGATCACATGTTTAATGATCACAAACTCCTCGGGGGTAGATCATAAGGCCTAAAAATCAAAGCCCTTGGGGGCAGATGTACGAGATATATGATGGAAATGTGCTTAAAATATGTGTTCTCTTTTGTTAATGAACATCTTTGTGCAAGTATATGATTTTCTTATATTTCTTTATAGCTGCTAAGTATTAGTTTTATCTTATTGCCAAGATATGATGAGAGGTATATAAAAGACACATAGGCGTACTCAGTACAATATTCTTGAATATTGTGCTGACGTGTACCACATGTAATCTTTTGTTTAGGTTGTGGACATATGATCTTGAAGATCCAGGATAGTTGAGAGTTGTGTGGCGAGCTGATGTACAGGCAAGGAATTAAATGACCGATACCGACGCCGTTTCGACAGCTTGGGTATAGATATTTACAGGTATACCGACGGAAATATCGACAGATGCAATCCTGGCCATACCGACGCCAAAATGAACGAATTAAATCATGAAATTTTACAGGCGTGGTCTCAACACCTAGATGCAACGTTTTATGCAATAAAATTCTATATTGGGTATGTGGGGGGGGGGGGGGTTGTCCATCATGTGGGAGGTAGGGAACCTGTCCTGTTTTTTGCATATTTCAATGAAGGATTTCGATGACAAAATATTGGAATTAAGATTTGGAAATTTACTAGCACAATCCATAAACATAAACACTCATACTTATGCAATAATATCCAATTTACAACACATGAATAACATAGTAACTTACTAACTCATATCAGTTGTATGTCGAGTTACACACTGATTATCCATACAAGATTGAGTTGATATGGTTGACTTATTGCTCCCCTGACATGTACATTATGTAAGGTTGGTGATATGAAGTTACATGTTGCTCAGACACGTGTACAATTAAGATTTGGAATTTTACTAGCACAATCCATAAACATAAACAGACACACTTATGCAATAATATCCAATTTACAACACATGAATAACATGGTAACTTACTAACTCATATCAATTGTATGTCGAGTTACACACTGATTATCCATACAAGATTGAGTTGATATGGTTGACATATTGCTCCCATCACATGTACATTATGTAAGTTTGTTGATATGAAGTTACGTGTTGCTCAGACACGTCATGTACAATACTATATAAGTGTATAATACTCATTCGTATTATGTAATTAAACATGATATGTTTAAGAATTTTACAGTACTATGTCTCCATATGCATCATATTAGATTCTGCAAGAAAATATACACAAGGGCTTTCTATTGCTCTTCTTCAATGTGTGACTTTGACAATTAATTTCATGATTGTCGAGGAAGTTAAGCACCATCACTATTGTGACACCTTTTCTCCGTTGTTGTTTGTACCACATGATCTTGATGTGCGGTAGTGAGATTCTCCATGGATTATGCACAATAGAGGGATAAGTATAAAAGCCATTATTACCATGCCCATTATATGCATATCGTGGGGATGCAATAATATAAAAGTGTAGTTAATATGTCAACCATGTCCATGTTGTGCGATATATGTAGCAAGTGTCATATATCAACAAATATAAGACTAGAAAATTACAAAATCTATATTTTTTACAATATTTGTTTGTTATGTTGCGAAGTAGTACATTTTCTTACTTTGTATGATAAAAATACTAGTAAGAAGATCATATGTATACAAATTAGCTTACTACTAAAAATGATAGCAAATTATACTGATATTTTGTGAATTATTTAGGTATATAACTATGATTATAATGTAGATTATGAGAAAGTGTTGTCGATCTAAGAACACATACAATCGGGAGGACATAAAAAAGCAGATGGTGAGATCTTTGCCAATTTAAGGCATTTTGGTACGAATTTACATTTAATTGAGATAGATGGTGTAAATGAGAGAAATGGTAGAAAACATAAAGGCATACCTTAGATTAGACTTATCTGAGCCCTAGTTGTCGAGATCCCTTTGCTCCAACATTTCCTCCTCTCAAACAACAGAAACTGACTCAAGCACACAAAAAATCGGTATTTTTGTCAGTATATCGGTACATTTCGTCGAAATTTGGCGAAATTTGGCGGTATTTGGCGGTATTTGGCGATATTTGTCGATATTTGGCGGTATTTGGCGGTATACCATCGGTATACCGATATTTGCAATCCCAGCGATACGTTTGTGTGAACCGATGACCGATGCCGTCGATATCGGTATACCGGTCGATATATCGACGATATCGCCGATATCTCTTTCATTGTGTACAGGTGGACCTGTTGTCTTAAGATCTTGTTGTTTAGATGTAGTACATGTATATGTATAAGTTTGTTATTCACTATGTATTATCAAATGTTGTAATAATTCATGTTGTAATTATATGTTGAACAGTGAACATGTGTTGTATGATTTTATTATTGTTCATGTGCATGTGCTACTGGTCGTTTCCTTTTGACTTCCTCTGATTTTCTTCTTCTTAGCCTAGTGTGGGGTGTTTAAATTGGGATTCTCGCTGAGGTGAGGCTTTCAATTTGGACGTCACACATCAGATTAAGTTTTAGAAAATCCGAGGACGTGACAGTAGACAAGTTAAAACAGTACATTAATACTAATCAGTAAATAGATAGATAGATAAATAAATAATAATAGTAGATAATAAATACAAATCAGTAGATAAGTAAATACTAATCAGTAGATAAATAAATACAAATCAGTAGATAAAAAAATCAAAACATTAGATAAGTGAATACAAATCAGTACATAAATAAATACAAAGCATTAGATAAGTAAATACAAATCAGTAGATAACAAAATTCAAAGGATTAGATAAGTAAACTCAAAGCATTAGATAAATAAATACTAATCAGTAGATAAACAAATACAAAGCATTAGATAAAAAAGTACAACTTAGTTGATAAATAAAAATATAAATCAGTAGATCGTTAAATAATTTTAAAAAGTAGATGAACAAATACAAAGCCCTAACTTTAAATAATGTGATGAATCAAAAATCAGTAGATGAACAAATCAGTAGATAAGTAAATACAAATCAGTAGATAAGTAAATTCAAATCAGTAGATAAGTAAATACAAATCAGTAGATAAGTATATACAAATCAGTAGATAAATAAATACAAATCAGCAGATAAGTAAATACAAATCAGCAGATAAGTAAATACAAATCAGTAGATAAGTAAATATTAATCAGTTGATAGAAATCGGTAAAATTAAAAGCTTACTGATGTAGGACAGGCCCCACCTTTACGCACTTATGAGCGTAGGCGTCGCCGTGTCATTAGTTAGGCTTTATTGACATGTTTTATTTTATTATGTCTTTTCTCTTCTTATGGGTTTTTGTAAAGTCATGTGGTTTTAGTCCCACATTGGCTATCGTGTGTTTAGTCTTTCTTTTAGAAGCCTATATAAAGGCTCTATGGGCATCCATGTAGAGACACAGTTTATGAATGAGAATCATCATTTTGGTCATTGCCTAGTTTATTTTTAAATAGCCATAGTTTTACATTAAGTGGTATCAGAGCCTAACCCTAAAAGCATTAGGGTTAGGTCTTGCCCAACCGTCATCCTCCATCCTCCAGTTGTCACCCTCCAGCTGTCATCCTCCACCTTCACCAAACCTGCTGCCATCGCCACTGCTACCAAACCCCGCCCGCTGCCCTCTCCGCCTGTCGACGTCGTCCGTTGCTGCTTCTTCTGTCACCCCTGCTACTGCTGACGCCCCTGCTACGGCTGTCGCTTCTACTGTCGCCCCTGCTACGGCTATCGTCGCCGCCCCTGCTGTTGCAGTCGTCGCCCCCTGCTGTTGTTGCCGCTGTCGTCCCCTGTTGTTGCCGCCGTCACTGGCTGTTGCTACCGTCGTTGTTGCCGCCGCCGGCCGCTGCTGACATACCGTCGTCGTTGTTGTTGTCTGCGACAACCGACCACCCAAGCCACTAGTAGGATCTGCGAAAGTTGTGGTCGGATCGACGTCCTCCACAAAGACGACAACCTCTTCTACACAAAGGAAAGGGTATTCGATATCTACAATTTGGGTAAGGTCTTTCCATTGTTATTGTACCTTGTTCTTCTTCTGCATTTCTAGTACATTCGCAAAAGGATCTATAGGGAGTTTTGATTCCTCCACCGCAAAATTGCCAAGTCCTATTTTTGTGAGAGGTTTTTCTTTGTTTAGCGCACTATTTACTTTCATATATCTGTCTGCATTTTTTTCTAGAAGTTTTTTTTTCACGTTGTACATCTCAGAAACTAAGTTTTCCTTTGGCACAATAATTTGTGGTTGTTTCGTTGCAATTCATTATGTCGGATCATAGGTATCATAGCCCCGTGTTGGAACCCACTCCGGAAGCAGCCCCTGCGTCTTCCCAAACCCCCCTTTAACCTGGATACTCTTGGTCAAACACTCAAAGCCATCATGACTGAGCTTCGCACAATCCGCCAAACGCATACCCTCCAGGCCGGTCAGAATCCCGCACCTTATTTGGGATATGGCATGTCACCAAATATAGGGAATGCACATCTATCCCCATTATCTCTTACTCCCCTGCAAATCTGTGCACCACAACCCCAAGAGATCCCCGGCTACCAAAACTTAGGGGCCACTGACCCTTTCGCTAAACATGACCCTTACTCCCTACATGCCTATGACGAAAACCACCACTACTACCCACTGTATTATCAAACTCCCAATTATATGCCTCAACCCGCTGCTCCACACACAAACCTTGCACGGAGATACCCCCTCAACGCAATGCCCCTGACCCCCAATTCGTTCCTGCAAATCATTATCCACATCCTCAACAACCAATGGCTCCGCCTTATCATCCCATCCACCCTCCTGTGCCACGTCCTCGTCCCCCTGGACATGATGCTTTTCACACCCCTACGTAGCCCAGCCTTTCCCCAAAATCCTTACGGTCACTACCACCCAGGACACCCACCTCAGGATGATATCACCTGCCAAGTTAAGGTAGATGCACCTACTTTTGATGGAAAACTTGACCCTAAGGCTTTTCTCGATTGGATTGCCAGTTTGGAAGATTATTTCGACTGGTATAACATGACAGATGCTCAACGCATTAGGTTTGCCAAAATGAAACTCGAAGGGTCTGCCAAGAGGTATTAGCAAGGCGTCCAACGTGACATGGAGCGTGTGGTCAGCCTCTTATTCTATTTTGGGATGAGATGAAAACCAAGCTACGTGAACGCTATGTACCCTCCCAATACCAAAGACAACTTCTTTCCGACTGGATGGCCCTTAGCCAAGGGACATCTTCAGTTCAGGAGTACATGGAATGGTTTGAAGAGGCTAAAAATCGTTGTGCTCACAATGACTCGGACTGGCAATTATCCGCTCGCTTTGTGCATCGTCTACACCCTGATATTAAGCGAGAAATGCAATTGCAACAATATGACTCCTTAGACGATGCTTTTCACCGCGCCCAACAGGTCGAGAGTTACCTACAACCCGCTTCTCGTGGTCCTTCATTTTCTCATTTTGGCCAATGTACTCGATCAACTAGTAATCTGATCACCGCCTCGTCTCGTCCGGCCTATCCTCCGCCCCAACCATCTCATCAGGGTTCTTCACTCCCTTCAGCCAGTAAAGGTAAGGAGATAATGTCCACTCCAATCTGACCTCCTCCAAGAGGTCGTGAATGTTTTCATTGTCATAGCACGACTCACTTAGCTGCCCAATGCCCTCGTCGTGCTCTTTTTTGTCCTCGGACTCTCCTGATACCACCCAGAGGATGACATTGAGTATGAAGATGTTCTTCCAGCCTCTGAACCCTAGATGATGACACCGATTATGAGGATGATCCTTCTTATCTTCAAGTCGTGTGTGTTCGTGTTGCTCCTTCAGAAGGCGATGAATGGAAACGTACCACCCCCTTCCAAACCTTTTTCAAACACGCTGG
The DNA here is from genome assembly GCA_963693085.1 of Alisma plantago-aquatica. Lineage (NCBI taxonomy): Eukaryota > Viridiplantae > Streptophyta > Magnoliopsida > Alismatales > Alismataceae > Alisma > Alisma plantago-aquatica. Next base: position 882,437,809 of record OY856410.1, read on the forward strand.
TAAAAGTTGTAAACTCCTCATTGATGGGGGTCGATCTCAAAATATCATTTCACACCATGGATTGAAGTGCACGAAGTTGCGCCCTGAACCACATCCACAACCACACAAAGTCCATTGGGTGAACCAGATTAGCTTGCCCATCACCCAACGTTGTCTTGTACCCATCACTCTAGGTGCTTATTCGGACCACATTTGGTGCGACGTGTTGCCCATGGATGTTGGCCATGTCATTTTGGGACGTCCTTGGATATATGACTTAGATGCCCACAATGAGGGACGCTCCAATGTTTATACTTTTAAGCACAAAGGCAAACACATTTGATTAGCACCTACTCGTTTCATTTCCCCTATCAAAAAGAGTCCACTGCCTGATCCCCAATCCTCCAAATCCCAACACTCTCTACACCTTGTCACTCGACGAGAGCTTGAGGAAGCCAGTCGAGAATATGGATGCATGTATGTGCTATACATCAAAGAATCCACTCCCATGTCTGATTGTCAGCCCCCACCGGAACTTGCCTCCCTTCTCGACGAGTTTAAGGACATGACACCCACTGACCTTCAGAATGAGCTCCCTCCTATGCGTGATATTCAACACGAGATTGATTTGATTCCCGGGTCTTCGCTCCCTAACCGACCTCATTACCGTATGAACCTGACCGAGCATGCTGAATTGAAACGTCATGTTGATGCCCTCCTTCTCAAAGGATTCATTCGTGAGAGCAAGAGCCCTTATGCGGTTCCTACACTACTTGCTCCCAAGAAGGATGGTAGTTGGTGTATGTGTTTAGATTGTCGACCCATCAATAAGATCACTGTCAAATATCGATTTCCTATTCCACGCCTTAACGACATGCTTGATCTATTGACGAGATCCCTCTATTTCTCCAAGATTGACCTTCGTAGCGGTTACCACCAAATCCGTGTTAAGCAGTCTCATGAATGGAAGACTGCCTTCAAAACCCCAGTTGGTTTATATGAGTGGCTAGTTATGCCTTTTGGCCTTTCGAACGCACCCAACGCCTTCATGCGCGTCACGAACCATGTGTTACAGCCATCATTGGAAAAAAATTAATGGTATACTTTGATGATATTCTGATTTTTAGTAAGACCAAGGACGAACACCTAACTCATCTTCGACTCATCTTTGACACACTTCGTACTAAGAAATTGTACATCAATCTAACGAAGTGCTCGTTCCTTCAAGATAAAGTCCAATTCCTTGGCTATTTTGTATCCGCTACCGGCATTGAGGCTGACCCAGCCAAAGTCAAGGCCATCACTGATTGGCCTCAACCCACTTCGATTTCTGAGCTTCGCAGCTTTCACGGGTTGGCTACTTTTTATCGTTGATTTGTTCGAGGATTTAGCACCATTATGGCTCCTCTCACTGAGTTAATGAAGTGTGACAAATTAGAGTGGACACCATCAGCCAAACGTGTTTTTGAGGCAGTCAAAACTAAGTTGACCGAAGCTCCGGTTCTTCGCCTTCCCGATTTTTTCCTCCCTTTTGAAGTATCTTGTGACGCTTCTGGTGTGGGCATTGGAGGCGTTCTGAGTCAAGAAGGGCACCTTGTTGCCTTTTTCAGTGAGAAACTCAATGAGGCAAAGCGTAAATATTTCACGTATGATAAAGAATTCTATGTTGTTGTGCGCAATCCATGCATCACTGGAGGCACTACCTTCTCCATCAAGAGTTCATCCTTTGGTCTGACCATCAAGCCCTTCGATTTCTAAACTCCTAAAAGAACTTAAATGTGCGTCACGCCAAGTGGTGTGAATTTCTTCAGGAGTACACTTTTATCCTCAAGCATCGCTCAGGTGTTGAGAACAAGGCCGCAGATGCTTTCAGTCGTTGCTTGACCACCCTACAGTCTATGAGCATTGAAGTTGTGGGCTTCGACCGACTGAAAGAACAATATCCCACCTGTCCTGATTTTGCGATTATTCATTATGAACTTCTCAGTAGCACACCCGGCCATGCTTCTGATTTTAGTCTACGTGATGAATTTCTTTTTCGTGGTACGCAGTTGTGTATCCCTTCTACTCCAGCTCGAGATTTTCTCGTTTGGGAATTACATGTCGGTGGCCTCGTTGGCCATTTCGGTAGGGATAAGACCACCACTCTAGTGACAGACAGATTTTATTGGCCTTCCTTACGTCGTGATGTAGCTCGCATCGTGTCACAGTGTCGTACTTGTCAGTTGGCTAAAACCAAAAGACAAAATACGGGTCTTTACACTCCTCTCCCTATTCTGCATGAGCCTTGGAAGGACCTAAGTATGGATTTTATTTTAGGTCTTCCCCGCACTTCCCGTGGCCACGACTCCGTGTTCGTCGTTGTTGATCGTTTTTCGAAGATGGCCCACTTCATTGCTTGTAGTAAGACTTTTGATGCCTCTCGTATCGCCCGCCTTTTCTTCAATGAGGTAGTCAAACTACATGAACTTCCTTCCTCCATAGTCTTCGACCGTGATGTAAAGTTTGTTAGCTACTTTTGGAAGACTGTATGGAAAATCTTTGGTACCAACCTCAAGTTCTCTTATGCCTTTCACCCTCAAACTGATGGTCAAACTGAGGTGGTTAACAGGAGCTTGGGTAACCTTCTACGATGTCTTGTTGGTGAGCACCTAGGCAACTGGGACATATTGCTACCTACTGCTGAATTTGCTTACAACAGTTATGTAAATCGATCCACAGGAAAGAGTCCTTTTGAAGTTGTTAATGGATACAAACCCCGCCAGTCTATAGATCTTATACCTATGACCACTAATGACCGCACTTCCCACGCTGCTGAGACCTTTGCCCAGCACATTCATGATTTGCATGCTGAGATTCGCCAAAAACTTACTTTGTCTTATGAAAACTATAAGCTTTCTGCAGATGCACATCGCAGGTTTCAAGAATATCATGTGGGAGATTATGTGGTAGTACGTGTGCGCCCTGAACATTACCCCAAAAAATCTTTCAAGAAGCTTCATGCCAGAGCGTCAGGACCTTTCCAAATACTTAGTCGACAGGGACCCAATGCCTATGTGCTGGATTTGCCAGCAGATTGGGGCATTAGGGCAATATTCAATGTAGAGGATCTTTCTTCTTATCGTGGTACATTCGAGCCCCTCCACCACCACCACCAGCTTCTTCAGACCGTCATCGTGCTTCACCGCCGTCAGCAGCGTTACCGCCTCTACCTCGCCTTCCTCAGCAGCCGCCCGAGTGCATCAACACCGTCTTGGACGACCAGACCGTCCTTACCAGCCAGGGCATTTTACGTCGTTTCTTGGTTCGTTGGAGAGGTCATTCATCAGCAGACGCCACATGGATCACCGAGGAGGAGTTTCGCCGCGTTGATGCAAATCTTCTGGAGCTCTACCTCAGTACCGACTCGACTCCGTCGAGTCTTTTACAGCCGAGGGGAGTTGATGTAGGACAGGCCCCACCTTTACGCACTTATGAGTGTAGGCGTCGTCGTGTCATTAGTTAGGCTTTATTGGCATGTTTTATTTTATTATGTCTTTTCTCTTCTTATGGGTTCTTGTAAAGTCATGTGATTTTAGTCCTACATTGGCTATCGTGTGTTTAGTCTTTCTTTTAGAAGCCTATATAAAGGCTCTATGGGCATCCATGTAGAGACACAGTTTATGAATGAGAATTATCACTTTAGTCATTGTCTAGTTTATTTTTAAATAGTCGTAGTTTTACATTACTTACGTGTATTACTTCTGGGCACCCAGATTGGGGTGGAGCCTGGGCCGCCTGGGGGGCCCGCCTGTACAACACATGATGGAGAATGGTTTAAATTTACAAGTACTTCCAAAGAGATAAAAAGTCTCTTAGTTCCAATCATATGAGCAGCAACACCTGAATCAACCATCCATTCACTTTTTGGTGAAGATGATGGTTGAAGAAACGTACAATCACCTAAGTGTTGTGCAATATTCACTCGAGGAGATGCGGTTGACAAGAAGGCAACCTTGAGGAGCAGCAGCAGCTTATCAAGATCGGTAGAGCTAAAGTAACCATCTAGTTGTTGGTACCATTGGAAGTAAATGTAGATTCATGTATGTTTCAGTAGTGGTCGTTACCTGATTAACCCATTCTTGCTTAACATTCTTATTCCAGTATTTATCTTCTAGATGATTGGACTTCTATAGAAGTTACAATACCGCTGAAACGGAAGAGTAAGTCACTCTACCAATCAATGTTTTAAAAAGCGTAAAGTGGGAGGCGTGCGTACAGCACCTTGTAACTGCTTAAGCACCAGGCATACGCTTTTTCGGAAAAGTCGGTGTCTAAATTGTTAGATATTTTTATACAAAATTACACATACTTGTATATAGAAATATATTTTAAAATAACTTTCATACATTTCTAATCAAAAAATCAATAATTATTCAAGTATTTATCAATACTTTACTAGTAATCAATATTTCTAATCACTAAATTCAGCAAGTAGATCAGTAATTGTAATCTGAGGGGATATTCCAATCACATAATACTTCAGTTGCACTCCTCCATTTCAACCATCCTGCAGTGATCCTATGAAAAAAGTCATTTTGGACATCCCCATCTATAATAGAGTATATCTATACAAGTATAAATCAGCAAAGAAATCCATAAAAAGTAATCGAATATCATGGCCTCTAGGAACTGATTTTTACTTAGGCAGGTCAAAGTGGGCGCCCGAAACAGTTGTTAAAGCGAGCACTTAGGTGGGCTAGCGGCCCAAAACCGGGCGCTTAGTGGCCCAAGCACCTAAGGCCTGGATTAGACGGCCAACACCTGTGAACGCAAAAGCAGTTGCCTGGACTGTTTTTTAATATAGTGCTACCAATAGAGTTGAAGCCTCCTCCACATCCACATCTAAGGGTGCCACAACCCTGACTAGAAACTAAAAGAGCAACGAGTTCTTCATAGTAGTAGTCATTAATCTAGCCAATCGGACATAAACATTATCTTAAGTGGGTAGCGGATCGGATGATTGTTGTCTGGTGGCCTCATATCATGATGGAAAAGATGTAAGGAAATGACATGGTTGTACCTCATCTTCTTGTTTTTGTAGAAGAGAGCATAGTTTAAAATGTCGATTTCGACGCCGTTTCCAATGGCCAGAATTAGAAATTTAAGTCAGAATTCCGAAAGTTCTGCTCATGTCGACAAAAACTTCAACGATTTCGACAACCAAATAAAAGAAAAAAGTCATGAAATTTTACCTAGAGGATCTACATACATAAATACACCTAATAATACAATAATATCATATGTTCGTACAAAGTTGGGGGCTCCTACATGTGTAAGTAAAAAGATACAAAACCATTTTGATCAGGATTTTGACTATACAATGTGGACATATATATATATATATATATATATATATATATATATATATTCTTATGCAATAGCATGTTATACCTTATATCTTGTATTAATATAAGTAATACATAACAAATCTCATTCTTCAGATTTTTTTCAATTTTTTTAGCTTTTTAATAAATTTCATATTAGAAATTTTGGTGGTTGGGAGGGAGGTTTTGATGTTTGGTAGCCACCGAAACCAAAATTTCATTGAAGAGAGAGATCAGTTGTCAAAGGATGGTAGGCCTTTGGCTCTCCCCATATCCCCTTATAATTTGCCAAGGTGTGACACAAATGACGGGCAATAGTCCAAACTTCAAGCATGTAGATGTTGATGCATACCAAGAATTCTAGATGCATTTTCCATGTAGAATACATGTGTGATGAGATCCTATGCCTCCTTGGTTGTCTAGGAGAAGATAAGGGTTGTGGAAACCTAGAATTGTATCTACCAACTTCTTACATCTACCTTCTTTATTATAAGGATTCAGCTATTGTAGATGGCGGCTTGATAAGATTATCAGTTTTTTTGGAGAAGTGCACATATATTTTAAAAGAGTGCTCATAGAATGAAGTTGGTGCCATTAGATTTGACAAAAGCTCACCTTGAATGTGTGTCAGAGGCCTCAACGGGTGAAGATGATAGCATGATATCAAAAAAAAGTACATCAGGGTAATATAGCAAACAAGTGTAGTAACAACAATTGGGTCACATGAAACACACATTGTGTCACAAAATTGACACAGGGTGCTACATATCAGACGAACTCCATAATGTTGGGAAGTGACACGTCTTGTGGGGGCTTGACAAGTCATTTCAGACAAAAGGCATGGTGGTGACACATTGTGTCGTCATTCAAACGTAAAACGTCCAAACACCAAGGAGAGACACAACATGTCGGAAAATGGCATATCGAATTCGTGTCGAGTGGCACAATAGCAAAAGAAGGGCCCAAAACAACACCATAGGCGTAGCAGATCAAAGAAGAATTAATGCAGATCTCAAATGTAGCAAAAAAATGTTAGATACATCCAATCATATCATGAAATACATAGAAAACACCCTATAGCAAGTGGTCATGGAGAACCACACAAGATATGACGTAAAGCTTCCATAAAACAGTCTTTAGCAAATAAGAATTGTCAAAAAGACCATAGGCTAATCCACTAGATTCTCCTGGGTGGAGAAGTGGAACTTGCTAGACAAGAGGGACCCCCTTCTAGTTGCTCCTTCAGTAATGTAGGTGGCTTGTGGTGTGATGAGCGTTGTTCAAAGGATGAAGAAAAAGAAGGGAGAGAGAGGATGGATGTGTAGACTACAGAAACAGAAGCTAATCTGCTTTGATACCATGTATAATAGAGTAGTCATTGTAAATCTTATTAGACAGACCTCTCCAACATATAGGAGAGGAAGGGGAGCAAACATAACCCTAATGGCCTAAAAACACATAGGCCCCTATTACACAACTAAAAAGAAAGAGAATACTAATTTAAAAAATACAAAATATATCTCAATAAAAGCCAATTCATTATTCTCCATCTGAAAGTAAGATATGTTCTTCTGGAGCATCTCCACCAGCAAGATGCACTGAACTATAATAATCCGGTTACTCCGCCCTCTAAAATTCCTTGACAACACAGAAAAAACCGACCCATGGATCCAGAACCGTCATTGCGTCTATACTACTGATTGGAGATGATGGAGACAAATCTACCAACGGACTAAATTAGCAGCATGCCACTATAAGACCACCTCGAACTACAACCATTCATCCCTTGAATTTGTTGCTCTGACATCCTTATGATAATTAATATTTCCCCAACCGACAAACAAGTACTATTATGAAAGCTTTTTTCTCAAAACTGAAAGGTTTGTGTTAATTCTCAACTATACATAATATATATATATATATATATATATATATAGAGAGAGAGAGAGAGAGAGTCAGGCTAGTGTACACTCGAGTGTACTGGAGGCACCGTACACCTCAGTTATTTTTGAAGATGCAATAAATTTTTGAAAAATCTAAACCGTTGATCTTCTTAATTATCATAAGAACATACTATATAATAAATTTTAGCTCATTTGGACACTTATAGGTCGTGCATCTAAAGGAGGCAAAAATCATGTATTCCAAATTAGTTTTGTGTGTCGATTTTGTTGTCCTTGGATGAGTGACTTACACTCATCCAAATGAGTTCAAATTTTGTATGTGACCTATTATTATTGTAACCATGAAGATCAATGGATTAGATTTTGGAAAAAACATGGTCTAGATAGGAAAACACCATTGGGGTGTACGGATATATATATATATATATATATATATATATATATATATAGAGAGAGAGAGAGAGAGTCAGGCTAGAGTACACTCGAGTGTACTGGAGGCACCGTACACCTCAGTCGTTTTTAAAGATGCAATAACTTTTTGAAAAATCTAAACCGTTGATCCTTTTAAATATCTTAAGAACATACTATAAAATAAATTTCAGCTCATTTGGACACTTATAGGTCGTGCATCTAAAGGAGGTAAAAATCATGCATTTCAAATTAGTTTTGTGCGTCGATTTTGTTGTCCTTAGATGAGTGACTTACACTCATCCAAATGAGCTCAAATTTTGTATGTGGGCTATTATTATTGTAACCATGGAGATCAATGGATTAGATTTTGGAAAAACATGGTCTAGATAGGCAAACATCATTGGGGTGTACAACGTTATCTATACACTCGAGTGTATTCTAGCCTGACTCTATATATATATATATATATATATATATATTGTTAATATGAGTCAGGATAGTGTACACTCGAGTGTACCGGAGGCACCGTACACCTCAGTCATTTTTGAAGATGCAATAAATTTTTGAAAAATCTAAACCGTTGATCTTCTTAATTATCATAAGAACATACTATATAATAAATTTTAGCTCATTTGGACATTTATAGGTCGTGCATCTAAAGGTGGCAAAAATTATGCATTTCAAATTAGTTTTGTGCGTCGATTTTGTTGTCCTTGGATGAGTGACTTACACTCATCCAAATGAGCTCAACTTTTGTATGTGACCTATTATTATTGTAACCATGAAGATCAATGGATTACATTTTGAAAAAATATGGTCTATATAGGCAAACACCATTGGGGTGTACGGCGTGATCTGTACACTCGAGTGTATTCTAGCCTGACTCTTGTTAATATATGTGTTGTCTTATTTTTGTTATGTTATTTTCCATTATATCTGGACCTTTCTGTAATTGTTACATTACTATAAATAGAAGGGTGCACACATTGTGCAACCCTAAGCTCTCCAAATCTCTTTCGTGTTTGACATGGTACCAGAGCAGGGATGATCCAGATCTAGCTGCCACCTCTCTCCCTCCCTCCCTCTCCTCCCCCCCGCCGCCGAGCGCCACCCACCCCGCCGCAGCCGCGCGCCGCCCTCCCTAGCCCCGCCGTTGCCGGTCCAGCACCGCCCCCCGACTGTCGCGCACCGCGACAGGCGTGTTGTCGGGTGGCACCGTGTTGTTGGGTCGGTTTGCTGCAAGGGCAGCGTTCCGCCGGGCTTCGTAGCCGAGGGAACAGCCCATCTTTGGGTCCCATGGTTTGATCTGCACTTGAGGGACCGTTCCGGACTGTTTTTTCTGCCTGCCAGTGTAGGCCTCTGTGCCACCGGGTTTCTTGCTGCGCTCCGGCGTAGCTCGTATGTGAGGGGATCTTCTCCATCGTAGTTTTGTGCCTGCTGCTGCCTACATGAAGACGTAGGCAGCCTTCTGCATGTTCGTGCCTGTGTGTGCATGTCTATCTGTGTGCTTCCTTATGGCGTCCTCCATAGTGATTTATGCCAAATCCCAAGGAAAATACTCCCATCTGACGTGTGCCGGTCCGGCACAACCTGCTGCCAATGCTGATTCTAAGGACGTGAAGGCTTATGATGACTGGGTCAAGGATGACTCCATTGTGATGACATGGATTCTCAACAGCAGTGAGCCGAGAATCAGTGTCACCTTGTTACGCCTGCCTACGGCAAAAGAGATGTGGGATCAACTCGCCGGTACATATTCACATAGCCAGAACCCCAAGAAGGTGTTTGACATCACCAAGCAGCTGGGTCGTCGACACTTTACTGTGTCGGAGATTGCGGACTACTTCTCAGAGTTTACTGGTCTGTGGGGGGAGTTGGAGTCTTTCCACCCCTTGTCTACTGATTTGGCCACAATGCAGCGTCAGCGTCAGGAGCTGCAGTTGGTCCAATTTCTGTGCGGGTTACCAAAGTCATATGCAGGTGTTGTTGACCAGATCCTTGCTATTGACCCGCTTCCCTCTCTGCAGAGTGCTTATCAGAGGCTTCAGCGTCTACCTTCAACCTCGTCTTCTTTGACTACTGAGTCTGGAGACTCTACTGCGCTTGCTGCCATGTCAGGTCGTGGTCGTAGTCATGGTCGTGGCAGGTCTTCTGACAGTCGTCCTCATGGAGCAGGACGGGGACGAGCATCTTCTGGACGTGGCACTTCTGCAGCTACCTCATCCAGTACTGTGTGTCCTCAGACAGGGCAGCGTCTTTGTACCTTCTGTGGCAGGTCGAACCATATAGAAGAAAAATGTTGGGAAAAGTATGGTAAACCTATGTGGGCCAATGCGGCCAGTGACACTACGACTACTCCAGAGACATCTACCCAGCCTGCTGTGTCTGAGGACTTGGGAACTGCTACTGCGGACTACATTCGCGCTGAGGTAGAGCGCCTGTTACGTGAGCGGACTGGTTCGTCTTCTACTGCTACGACAAGTGGAGCCCATGCTGCGACTTACTCGGGTTGTGATATTGTCTTTCTCATTACTCCATCCTCTAGTGTTGGTAATACAAAATGGGTTATCGATTCAGGAGCATCGTCGCACATTTCTGGAAATCGAACTTTATTTAGAATTTATCTAAACCAGCTACTAACTCTTCTGTTATGCTTGTCGATGGATCTAAGTCTGCGGTTTCTGGGGTTGGAAACATTGTGTCTAAATTTCTTCTCAAGTCTGCTTTATATGTGCCTCGATTTCCGCTGAATTTACTATCTGTTAGCAAAAATTTACACAGCCTGAACTGTAGCCTGACCTTTATACCTGGTTCGTGTGTTTTTCAGGACCTTCGCATGAGGATGAAGATTGGTGGGGGGGCATGAAGGATCTGATGGCCTTTTCTATCTGGATGATCTGCCAAGAGTGGATAAGATTGCATTGGCATCTACTTTATCTGTGTTATATGCATCAGTCTCAGCATTGCAATGGCACTATCGACTTGGACATTCGTCGTCTAAAAAACTGAAACATGTTATTTCTGGTGTTGGCACTCATAAATTTCAGTGTGAATCATGTCAGTTAGGGAAACAAACTAGGGTTGTTTACCCTAAACGTTCTCAGATTAGTAGCAAAAACATTTTTGATCTTGTTCATGCTGATGTGTGGGGTCCATGTAATGTGCCTAATTTGTCTGGCTACAAATATTTCTTACTGTTTATTGATGATTTTTCTCGGACCACTTGGCTGTTTCTGATGAAAAGTAGGTCTGAAGTATTGTCGACTGTTAAATTCTTTTTTGCTGAGGTGAAAACTCAATATGCTATGCCTGTTAAAGTTTTTCGTACTGATAATGTGCTTGATTTTGTCCAAAAAGATGTTGCACTGTTTTGTAAGTCTGTTGGTACTTTACATCAAACCTCATGTGCATATACACCACAGCAAAATGGAGTAGCTGAGAGGAAAAATAGACACTTGTTAGAAGTTGCTAGAACTATTATGATGCACTATCATGTACCTAGATCGTTCTGGCCTGAAGCAATATTAACTGCTTGTTTCTTAATTAATCGGATGCCTTCATCTGTGATTGGAAATAAAGTACCTGTCCAAATCCTGCAGCCTTTTGCACCTTTGTTTATTGTACCTCCTCGTGTTTTTGGTTGTACATGTTTTGTGAGACTGCTTGATCCTACTCATGATAAGTTGGCTCCCTGGGCTGAGAAATGTATTTTATTAGGGTATTCTCGTACACAAAAAGGATATAGATGCTATAGTCCTACTGCAAAGAAATGGTTCATCAGCAGTGATGTTGTCTTCTTTGAGGATACCCCATATTACTCCACTAGAGGAGATAGTCTGGAGCCTGATATTATTGCTTCTCCTCTGCCTATTACTACTGAATGTGTGTCTGAAAATTCTGATCAAGTGGCACCTAAGAATACGACACCACCTCTTCGTGTTTATCAACGCAGAAACAGAACTCCACTTGAACAAGAACCCCCCATTCAACACCAATCTCCTCCTCAAGAAGGTCCTGCCACACCTGAGGTAATTTCTGACCTGGATTTACCTATTGCTCTTAGAAAGGAAACTCGTTCCTGCACTTCTCATAACATTGCTAACCATGTATCTACTGCACATCTGAGTATTCATGCTAGCAATTTTGTCTCTGCTTTATCTGTTGTCAATATTCCGAAAAATACTCATGATGCCTTGCAAAGTACAGCCTAGACTTCTGCTATGCAAGAAGAGATGCGTGCTCTTACTGACAGACACACCTGGGAGTTGGTGGATCCTCCTCAATGTAAGCATGTAGGTTGCAGATGGGTATATGTTGTTAAATATCAACCTGATGGTACTATAGAACGGCTGAAGGCACGATTGGTTGCAAAAGGGTATACACAGACTTATGGTATTGATTACTTTGAAACATTTTCACATGTTGCCCGCCTTAATTCGGTCAGAATTTTCCTTTTTGTTGCTATTAATCTAGACTGGCCTCTGCTGCAATTAGATGTCAAAAATGCCTTCTTGTATGGTGATCTACAAGAGGAAGTTTATATGGAGCAACCCCCTGGGTTTGTTGCTCAGGGGGAGTCACACAAAGTCTGCAGGTTGAAGAAGTCTATTTATGGGCTCAAACAGAGTCCTCGTGCCTGGTTTGATAAATTGAGCAAAATTCTAATTGAGTTTGGCTTTCTGAGATCTCAAGTGGATCATTCTGTCTTTACTAAGAAGACTACTACTGGCATTGTGATTCTTATTGTCTATGTGGATGATATTGTTCTTTCTGGCAGTGACTCTATTGTCATTCAGGCTACTAAAGCCCATCTCTGCAAGCACTTCGCTACTAAAGACTTGGGTAAACTACGATACTTTCTGGGCATAGAGGTATCCAGAACCTCTAATGCACTAGTGTTGTCTCAGAGGAAATATGTTCTAGATCTTTTACAGGAGACTGGTATGCTTGGAGCTAGACCTGCTGACACTCCTCTAGATCCCAATGTCAATTGGGATGATGATTCTTCTCCATTTTTTGCTGATGATAAAAAGTACATGAGATTGATTGGTAAAATGATATATTTGACTGTGATTAGAGCTGACATATCTACTTCTGTGGGTCTTCTTAGCAGGTACCTAGATAAACCTAGACAGTGCCACTGGGATGCACTATGTCATATTCTGCGATATCTGAAACAGTCTCCTGGCAAGGGACTTCATTACAGAAAAAATGGGCACTGTTCTCTGGAAGGGTATTCTGATTCTGATTATGCAGGGAGTCGGATTGACAAGAAATCCACCTCTGGATACTGTACCTATGTTGGAGGCAATTTAGTCACATGGAGATCCAAAAAATAAAATGTGGTTGCCAGATCTAGTGTTGAAGCTGAATATAGGGCTATGGCTCATACTGCTTGTGAGCTTCTTTAGGTACGCTCTCTTCTAAAAGACTTCGGTGTTGAGTCTTCTTCTGCTATACCCATGCACTGTGATAATAAAGTTGTTGATTTTATTGCTAACAATCCTATCTATCATGAGCGCACCAAGCATATTGAGGTCGACTGTCATTTTATTCGGGAATCTATTCTGACTGGCAAGATCTGCACACCTTTTACTCGATCTGAAGACCAGGTTGCTGATATCTTCACCAAGCTGCTGCCTAAGAAGCATTTCTGCGCTCTGATGGACAAGTTGGGCATGATTGACATCTATGCTCCAACTTGAGGGGGAGTGTTAATATATGTGTTGTCTTATTTCTGTTATGTTATTTTCCATTATATCTGGACTTTTCTGTAATTGTTACATTACTATAAATAAAAGGGTGCACACATTGTGCAACCCTAAGCTATCCAAATCTCTTTCGTGTTTGACACACACACACACATATATATATACATATATATATATATATATATATATATATATATATATTATGTATAGTTGAGAACATGTATAACCCCCTAATTCCAGTCATGGTCAATTGTAACTTCGTGAAGCCTCCTTAAGGTTGTCATAGCATGCACCAACATTTTCTCCAGAGCTATCTACTACATCCTAGCCCATCCTTTGAGTAATTCACCTAGCCAAAGAGGGATATGAGTCATGAGTCCTCTAGATGCATGTGTTGTTGATAATCCATGATAGTATCATGGATGGGAAAGTCCAGATCTAGTAACATGTCAAAAGCAACATACAACCATACCTCTCTAGATCAAGTCTGAAGATACTTCTCTACAGTGTTCTACACATAGTGATCCCTTCCTACCATATCGTTAGAGAGTCTAGTTATGTAGTTAAATAAGTTGTTGGGTCTATTTGTATATGGACCCAATTGTGTTTTGGCACATCAGGATTTTGTCTGCTTCCTTGTATCTCCTTCTCCTATTTATAGAGAGGGTCTGCCCTTCTATCAATAAGAAAACATACATAAGGGGACCTCCCCATCATATAGTTTTTCCACATGGTATCAAAGCAAGCTTTCCTACGCCACCCCCAGCCCTAAGAGAGAGAGAGAGAGAGAGTAAAGGTGAAAAAGCCTCCCCTTGCGGGCGGGCGGCGCCCTTAGGTGTTGGTCGGCTTCCCGCAAGGATTTCCTACCCCTGCGTCTTCTAAGAGTCGCCTCCATGGAGTGTCTTCGTCAAAAACAAAACAATCTATCTTGAAATTGTTGCTACTAGATCTACATTACATGGGCCGCCATGTCGTAATTGTTATTATTTACCTTTTGGAGTCGTCATCTCTACCCTATTTGCCACCTTCTATACCGATGTAGATCTACATTGCCATCATCTACACCTCTGCCGATCTGCACCACCGTCCATCATCCATGCCACCATCAACATTGAGATCTAATCTGAAATCGTGAAATAGATCTCGCTCTTTGGCTGATAACGGGGATATATCACCCCTATGTTGCTATGGCGGAAATCTGAAAGGATTTCTCCACCCCTTTGTTATTGTCTCGGGTTTACTATTGTTGTTTCGTTGCCGACACCGTGTGTCACTATTTGACACGGCGTGTCGACAGAGTTTTGCTTCTTTCAAGACTGGATCCGGAAGTCTGCGTTGTAACGAGATGTGTCAGAATTGACACGGCGTGTCACTGCCAACCTAAACATGTTGTTGCGTATTCTACACGGCATGTCAGAATTTGACACGACGTGTCGTTGTCTATTTGAACCTATTGTTCACATCCTCCATATCGTGTTAGAATTTGACACGGGGAGTCGTTGCCTACCTGAACATTCTACTAAGCAATCCACACAGCGTAAAGAATTCAACATTGTGTATAGTTGCCTCGTTGCCCATGTTTTGCACCAAGTTCTGTGGACTGACACGACGTGTCGCCTGCAATCTGTCAGCTTCAACTACTACTGCGTGACACGACGAGTCCCTTCACCAACACGGTGTGTCTCCTACTGCCTACATCTACTAATGTATGCAACACAACGTTTCTCTTCACTGACACAACGTGTCACCTGCTACTATTGCTATATCATCACGAGCACCATCATTCTATAACATGGTGGAGGCTCTCATACATGGCGTGTCCCTACCTTTATCCTTACCAGCAACACTTATCTCTTGTTTCCAGCAAAAAAATATCTTATGCTCTTTAACCCCCCACTCTTTCCAACCCTACAAACATTAAGCCCACCTCCTTGATGCTTGTAGTGCCCCCATATACACTGACACATTACCTCAAGTTACTGATTCCCATCCTCCAAATATTTGCCTGCATGAACACTACCACTAACAGTTTTTTTACTTCCCACACCAACCACTCTCTTCATCCATTTCGTGGTTGGCGGTAGGGAGAGAATAGAAGATGATGAGTAGAGGGAAGAGATGAGATGGAGAAGAAATCCAGAAAGAGAGAATGATTTTTATGTCTTTAGCTATCTTTATGAATCTTCATGCCACTAAAGATTTATATCTATGTGGATCCTTCTACCGGTGTTACATTATTTATCTTTCTACCTTATGGAGGCTTGTGAGGCTTATTCATTATCATCTAGCTCAACTGTTGCTATTGAGTTATCTGCTTCACATGTGTTTCATGGTCATTAAAGGTTACTTCATATGCAGATTTGCTATTAGTTTCCTTTCCAGAGACATCATTCTTGCTACTTGTGCTCATAGTTACATAAATCGACATTTTTTTCAAAAGTTCGTGTTTTAAACGCGTACAATTCACATGGCATATGTAACGGTAGTATAATACTCACATTCTGTTTTATACGTGTTATTCACGTTTATCTGTGTATTAGACGTGTTTCACGTTTGTAACGTGTTTTGAACATCTTTTCCCATTTGATTATTACTATCTAGGAAGCACGGACACTCCTCCAACGTGTCCAATTTTATTTTATTTTATTTGCAAGTTGGACACGGCGTGGACACATCTAGGACGCTTAGTGGACACGGCCAACCCAACCCACATAAGATCTAACTAAAAAGAGAAGAGAAAATAAGACCCAACCCCGTAGACTCCTCAACCAAACCCCAACTCCTCACCAAAACCTTCATCCCTTCCCTCGAGAGGTGACCAACAAGCCTCGCCCTCTAATTGTTGTTGTTCCCGTAAAGAACGTATGAAACCGCTTCTAGTAGCAGTTGTTGCAAGTAGCAGCTAGGTCCTGAAGTTGCTGCAAGCAGCCACCATAAAGAGATGGAGCTGCTACTAGCAGCCTTTGCATCAGTAACCACTAGGAGCTGAAGCCACCATAAGTAGCAGCCCTTTGTAAGCCATTTGCAGCAGGAGCTGCCAACACCTAGAGCAGCCACTGAAAGCAACTTCCTTCCCTTTCTAGGAACTCCTTCCCTCTTCTTCCTCTTGATTTTAATATATCATTTTGTATGCTAAATTTTATAGCATCAGCATAGTGGGTTTGAATACAAATGTGAATATAAAGTGGATATCACGGTGATCGTTGTTTTTGCTTGTTAAGAATTATGGAGTTTGTGTTTACAAATAAATTATATACAGATATATGTCTTTAACTGTATATATTTATGTAAATATATATGTAAGTATATATGTATATATATTGCCGTGTCCGTGTCCTATGTTTCTGAAAATTGTCGTGTCCCGTGTCCGTGTTTGTGTCTGTGTCCGTGCTTCTTAGGTTGTTGTACGCTTGAGCCAGGTTTTAATAACTCTTTCCCTTTGTCCCGCTACAACAAACCCCCCTCTCCCCCAATAGTTCTTTGTTGTTGTTGTTGTGAAGAACAACGCTAGGGGAGCAGTGGAGACACAGCTCTCCAAGCAGCACCAGCACAAAGCTTCTGGTCGGCGACCACAGTAGGCATATTCAACGAAGAAGCTCCAGCCAAGCATCCGGAGGGGGCAGAGAGAAGCTCGAACCAAGCAGTTGGCAAAAGAGGAGAAGAGCCGACCAAGCAACCTGACGGCGGCCAGAGCAAGCACAATCAGGTGCAAGCCTCCTCCCTTCCTCATCTTCTTCACCTTCCTTCTCATTATCTCCATGTTATCCTTTTTTTCTTCCTTTTAAAGTCATATCTCCCCTCCCCCTTCATACATAGTATGGACTTCTCCCTCTTCTTTCTCATCTTCTTCCCTTCCTCCGTTCTCCATCTTCTTTGCCCAGTGAGATACCCCTTCCTTTTTCTCCTTTTGCGGTGATGACCCTCTTCCTCCATATCATGAGAGGGAACCACCCTCTCCCCTTTTCCTACTTTTCTTCTTCCATTTGTTCCCCTTTTTTCCATTTCACCCCTCAATTTACAGAATGTCTTCCTCCCCTTACCTATTCTTTTTCTTCTTTTACTCCTCTTCTTCCCGTTTGGATTTTTACATAATATGTTCCTCCTCTCCTACTCTTCTTCACTTCTCTTCTACCCTTGTCCACTGATATTACACAGTAAGTTCCTACTCTAGGAAGCACGGACACCGATACGAATACTGACACGGACGCGAACACAGGACACGACGATTTTCAAAAATATTAGACACAGACACGGACACAGCAGAAGAAAAAAATATACATATATACACATATCTATAAATAATTGGATTGATCCCTAAAGTTATTGATTTTTTTCCTAAATAGTAATTCAACCAACAAACAGAATAAGATAAACCCACATTGTAATCTCATATTGTGGCATATCACATATGTATTATAATCACAATATAAACTTTACTTTTGAAACAAAAATTGATCTTATATAACAGTAATAACTTCACATTGTGCAACATAAAAAGTCAACCATAATAGTTTCACACTAAAGAGTAGTATATAAAAACCAAGCAACAATGCCAATAACATATTTACGTCCAAATGTAAATGTATTGAAATTTAAAAGCATTCAATCTTACAAGCATTCTAATTAGATTTAAAATTTACTGCATTGAAATTTATACGCATTCAAATTCAACAATATATTGAACATGAAAAAGTAAAATACACTAAATATCTAATTAGAGGGAACTCATGGAAGAGATATTTAACTCAGGGAATTAGGAAAAGAGGATGAGAATAAAATCATTTGAGATGGAAGCCAGTGGATTTAATTAGAGCGGAGAGAGGATTTAATTGATGTACTACTAAGAGGTGGGAGGCACATTAAACATGTTGTATTTGAGGAAGGAGAAAGACGTTAGTGGACAAGGGGGAAGAGAAAGGAGAGTAGGAGAAAGAAGTTTGAGCGGGAGAGGGGGAAGAGATGTTTCACTGTAACGATAATGATTAGCGAGGGAGGAGATATAGTACTGAAAAAGGGAGCAAAATGTAATAGGAGGGTGAGGAGAAAGGAATTAGGGAGGGGAAAAGATACTGGCAGGAAGAGTTAAATCAGGGCAGAAAAAGCTAAATCGGGAAGAAGAAAGATGACGTGGATGAAGAGAACTTGGACAAAGAGAGCATAATCTGGAAGAAAGAAGGAATATGCATGGAGGAAGGGGAAAGGGAGAAGGACAAGTACTGATGTGGGATTAGGCATGAAGAAAAACAAGATAGGAGAAAGAAGACGTGGAAGAGGAGAAAGAGAAAGGGGGGAGAAGAAGCCGAGGAAGAGGGAGAGAAGGGGGAGAAGGAAGTGCTTAAGAAGAGGAGAAAGGGGGAAAGATGATGCTACTTGGAGAATAACAAAACGGAGTAGTGCTGCAGCTCTGTGTGGCTGTAGGTCGAGTTGCTGATGTTACTGCACTGTGGTCGAAGTTGGTTGCTCTCGCTCTTGGGCAGTTGTTGTTCTTGGCACTCTACATGCTGGCCACAGCAGCTCCGCACGGCTGCTGCTCCATCTAGTGGGTTCTCCCCACCATCGAGTGTTTCTGGCTGGAGAGAACAAGATCAGGGTGTTGTTGGTCGGAGAGTAGAAGACGAGGGTGTTGTTGGCCGAAGAGGATATGACAGGAGAGGAGAGGAGAGGTTTTGGAAAGAGTCGGGGAAGAGATGTATCGCGGGGGTGGAGGGAGAGAAGAGGGTCAGGGTACTAGGTCTAGGGTTTACATTGGGGGAGAGTTTTGGGAATTTTTTTTTGTGTTAGCTTATGGTCAGCTGACTGCACATCTACGGTGACTTCGCGTCGTGTCCAACCCACGCCAGGGCCATGTCCGGGCAGTTCCAAGCCCAAAAAGCATAAAAAAGAAACTGGACACGCCAGAGCAGTGTCCGCGGCGTGTCCAAGTGTGTCCATGGTGTGTCCGCTTATGACACGGCTCAGACACGGCCATGGCACTTCCTGCGAAGTGTTTGTGCCCCCCAGTTCCTACTCTTCTTTTCTTTCCTAATCAAAATCTAATAGTAGCTACTATTAATTACATTCAGAGTCTAATAGCAACCAGATGTGACACTTCGCAGGCTTGCAGCAGCTTCAAGCTACTATAAGTCAGTAACTTTAATCTATTCTATTAGATTAGAAATTTAGATAAGTTGGTCTTAATTATAATACAATGTTAGCGTAACCATAACTTGTAATCTGTAAATTGAATGAGGTCTAGATTATTTGTATATGCACACATATATATAAATAAAATGTATGTATACATGTGTACATATCCATTTTTTCCCAACTTTTCCTGAATGTTGACCGTACTTTGACCATATTTTTACTGTTTTTTACTCAAATTCCCCACTTAATTCCTGAATTCTGAATTTTTCAGCTCGACCGAACATATCCCCAATACCGAATTTGTGACTATGCTTGTGCTATGATTAACACATTTTATTTGTTTTTTTATGCTTTTGCACTACCTGATGTCAGTGCTCGATTTGCATGCATGTTGACTTTTGTTTGTGCCTTGCACACGTCGACCACTGCTACTACTGTGACATAGCACTCTTTGGATAGTGATGTCTGCTAATGTGATGGAAACTTTATGAAGAGAGAAGATGATGAAGATTTATATTGGTGACTTTACAGTTACATGATGGAGTTTCATCTACGTTGGATCTTGGAGTCCTTTATCTGCTTGCTACTTCACAGACTAATCTTTTATCCCGCTATATCATCTACATTCTGTTGTTGTGTGTCAGCACTCTTTGCCTTGTCCATGCCTTGTGCATGTTGTGACTCTTTTCTTGTTTGTGCATTGTATGCACGTTGACTACTATTTCTTGTGTACCCGCACTCTCTGGTCTTGTGTTCCAGCACTCTCTAGTCTATTTCATGACGATAACGACTAAGATTAAGACCGTGATGCCTACCTATTGTTGTTTACTTCTGCTCAAGATGCCACTTCATATGATCGAGAAGCTCATGGTACATGTCTGTGTACCCGCATTTGGATTATCTACTTGAGTTGAGGGGAGTGTTTGAGTTATGAGTGATTTATTATAACGTTGAAGGGGAGAAATCTTCTTGTGTGGGCTTGGTTTATCTCTTTATACAGCTTCTTTGTCTTTAGTCTGTTAGTTTGCAAGCTGACTTGGGATTCTCCCATCTCCAATTTGAGGGGGGTGTTAGAGAGTCAAGTTATGTAGTTAATTAAGTTGTTGGGACTATTTGTACAAGAGCCCAATTGTGTTTTGGACCACTAGGTTTTTGTCTGCTTCCATGTATCTCCTCCTATTTAGAGGAGAGGGTCTGCCCTTCTATCAATAAGAAAACTTACATAAGGGGACCTCATTGTGCCGTTTTGCCACACATAAGTGTTCACAATCTTTTAGCCAAAACCCTTATCCCCGATACAATCACATGACTCCTGGCATTTCTCTACAATGCTCATATAAGACATAGATACTTAAGCTCCACCGTACCTTAATAAAAGCATCGTTGATAGGGATGTATTTCATAATTCATACGAGCCACAAGACAACATATGAATGAGGGAGTATATCAGATTTAAAACACTCATATAGTTACAGTTTTGCTGAAAAAGTTTTTGTTTTTTAAGAAAAAGTGTAACCCAACCAAACTGTAATGAGAAAAGTGATATACTGATGTACAAAAAGAATAAATGAATCAACATTGAATTAGTAATATTCCAAGTAATAAATGTCTGCTTTAGGGCAGTGCGGGACTCTGTTTAAATTCAAAGAAACAAAAAACACTAAAGCGAGCTGCAATCTCAGTTCACCAGGTAGATCTGGCGAGAAGAAAAAGAGCATCCATTTCTATATGAGTCTACTACCGGCAAACTGCCTACAGGAATGGGCTTGATTCCAGACAAATTGGTTACTTCCGAAATGAACAGAACGACTGAGTCTTAGTAAAATATAACAAGTTGATGTCAAAGGGAGTTTGTTTCAATTTAAACATATGTTGGTCATTTTGCAATTTTTTTATAACTTTTTTACTACTTTATAACAAACAATAAAGATTTTCATTGTGAATTTCAGTTTCAAGTTTCAACTTTGTTCACGCCAAAATCAATTATGGTAGAGCAGCTAGCAAATCATGCTAAAAATTAATATTCTAAGATTTTGTAGGTAACAGTTCTGAGGACGTCTAGCAACGCAGAGTAAAATGAGGTAACAACCCAAACCAAGGTATTCTTACTGGGAGCAATTTGTGTTCTTCCAGCATCAATTGTGATGTGTGTTGGGAGTTTCAACAACTTTGCTCTTTCCTGTTTTGAATCAAATGCAGCACAGAATCAGTATTTTTCTCTAAACATTTTGGATAAGAAAAACTCTAAAATTGAAAAATCAATAATCATGCAATTGTTGGTATTCCATAGACCCGACTCTCACGAAAGCATTTGTTGCACACCAGGCAAGTAGCAACTTAGTATTTAGTGGTCAACATTTTTTCATGCACAACAAAGGTTCTTCGGAGTTTATCCTATAAAGATATGATCATTTCTCATTATTCCAAACAATTGAGTCCTGTTTCCATCAATCCGAAGCAACTTCAGTATAAGTTACATATCCAAATCCCCATTCCATGTCTAGGGACATTGCATGGCAATGGAGAGAGTTCCACAAGTGCAAGAAACTGAGAACTGACTTGGGAACATAGCGGCGGCAGTGCCCAAGTAGTCAAAGTGAATTTTAGGGTTTTGAGTTCTTGATTATCCACAATGCACAAGCATAAAACTAAGCACAATATGCTGCGAATTGCATGTACCTGAACTAAGCAGTTGACATATAATTACAATCATGGAACAGGACTTCGACATAGAGTCGACTTCAACAGGTGTGGAAGTGGAAGTTTGTAGAACGTCTAGGAAACTTTGAGGATTTTTACAGCCAAACTTGAACGCATCTTTGACAAAAATTAAGTTAAAAAATAGTTATTTCATGATGAAAATTGATAAATTTCATCAAATCTAGCTTAAACAAAATATATGCTTATATATAGCCATCCATACAGGTTCACACATGTAGAAAAACAAGTCACATGCAAATACACAAGACGTCATCTTAGTGTCAACTTTGACAAACATGGAAGTGAAAGTTTGTGGAAAATGTAAGGAAACTTTGAGGAAGTTGTGGACTAACAGTTTGACACAAAACTAGCTAAAAGATAGTGAGAGCTGGGAGGAAACATGGCATAAAGCATCAAATTTTTCTAAATACACACTCCCATCTATAATCTTCTATATGAAGTGTTTAGAACTAAAATTTGTTCTATATATGTAGTATTCAGTATCTATAGAAATCCCAATTGGATCACATTCTAGAACTAAAAAATATGAATCTATTTCTAAATACTTCAATTTGTAAAGAGGGGGAAAAGTAACAGAGGTGAAATGGTATTAGGTCTGGACCAAATTTTGCAGAACTTGTGGAAATCTAATAGAGGAATAGACTTAGCATTCCTCTCTAGTTAGAAACCAAGGAAATGGTCATCTCAATGTCAAAAATGGTTTCCTACAAGTTTCTTCATGTCGTCACTATGTGTGCAACAATAATAACTACAAAGATCATCGAGAAGATGGGAGGCTTCGAGCTAGTTGGGTCGATTTCATCACCAATTAGGTGGAATTCATTGGCACGTGTCAACAAGTAGGCAACCAATGGGGCATCGAAGTTTACCATGTTTCGACATCAATAGGCGTAGACATATGTAACATCGAGGATAGATCGCCAGATGTCGAGGATGTTTACTACCATGATTACAATGGTCGAGCAATAGTGATGTTTCTAGAATGAGCGCATATTATTGCAAAGCACCTTATACAAGAAAGTGTATGACACTTAGTCACCACATTACCCCATTCCATACAAAGTGCCCCTTCCTTCCCTTCTAGACTAGGTCACTACACTCACCTCGATCATGTCAATATCAACTACAAAGGATTCGTGATGCATATCAATTCACAAAATGACCTCCATTAAGTCCAAGTCTCTTCGTTCTATTGGCCCACCCAGACACTTCCAAGCGATCATCCATCAACATGTGTAACAGCAGGAAACCCAAAAATATTCAATGTGGCAAGTGCATCGCCTTGAACCATTGTTCACCTAATACTACCAACACTCCTAGCCGACCATGTTGACTTCGTGGCTGATTGTTGATCCAACTACCACCAGGCGTGGTCTCAATCAAGACACTCCAGTTTGTTGGATATTATTTGCTGATGTAGTTATTTACATAGGTTTTGGATTTGTCTTCAAATTTTTTTAGTATAAACTATATGCACATAAGCGTGCTTGCGTTGAGCCCTCTTGGCTCAAACTTAAGCACTTTGTGATTCATACATTAAGGTCTAAAACAATAAATCCAAGAAATTTGTCTTGCATGAGTGTACCTTATAGAGAAAAGGTAAGGGGGAGAGATTTCTTGGTTAAATCACACCTAACATTACCTAAACTAGACATGATTGGCCCTAGTTTCAAATAACTTGATTGAAATTTGATCTAATTTGACCTAATATGCCCTAATTTGGCATAAACTAGACCTAATTATGTATAATGACCTAATCGGACCTAAGTTGCCCAAATTTTCCCTATATTGTCTCTAATGGGACCTAATATGGCCAAATCAGATCTAATCTCCACAAATCAGACCTAATATACCCAAATTTGACATGATGTGGCCCAATTAAACCTAATATTGCATAGTGCAATCTAATCAGACCTGACTTCCCCAAATTTTCCTTATATGACCTAAATGAGACCTAATTTGGCTATAATAGATCTAACCTCCCCAAATCATACCTATTTCCTTAAATTAGACCTAATTTGCCCAAATTTGACACTATTTGGCCTAAATCAAACCTAATTTTAACTAACATGAACTAATGAAACCTAACTACCAATAATTTGGCCTACAGTAATATTATATTGATCAAGATGAAACCTAATGTGACCAAATCTGTGATATCTTAGATCTATAGAGTTTAACAACCCATTCAGATCGATAAGGAACTCTAGGTAAAATAATTGAAACTTAGATTAAACTTTTACGTAAGATATCAAACAATCATATACGTAATTCATGATGATGTGTGTGAAAGTAATAAATAATCTTTTTATGAAATATGTGTCCTGGATTTTAATAAGAAAAGTGTCCATGATGATAAAAAAAATTCTAGGAATATAGAGATATTAGTAGAATTTTTATTGGGTATTGGATACTGTCTAACTAGATAATGAGATGAAATATAGATAAAGAAAAGTGGATAATTAGGAGTTGCAAATGTTGCATTCCACTCTCACCTCCTACGTAAACCGGATTCTATGATTCCCATATTTGTTTTTTGACGAAATCTCCACTCTCCTAGGAAACCGTGCACAAAAGCAGGCATCGGCTTGCAACATCTTTGATCTTTTGTGGAGACCATTAGATCCATCTCTCATACTTGCCTCGCACAGACTTAAATAGGCATCATATGACATTTTGCAATACTCACTTTCAGTATTTCTTTAAAATCCTTCACAAACTATGAGTCCAAAAGATTGAGCTTACATGGTGGCCTCCCTCATTGTCCAAGCCAATGATTAAGGGCAACGCACAGCCAATCAACTTTATCAAAGTAAGTGTATGCGAACGACATGACATGCTACCGTCTCCCTTTGTCTGATACGTATCGCAGACATTCATGCGGGACACTAATAAATATAGTCAGGTGAGTTCTTCGTTTTTGACTCAGTTTAATATAATGGATGTTTTGACGAGAAGAAAAACTAGACCACTACTTGAGTACGTTTTGTAGTTAGATAAACAAATAATGAGTAGAGACGGTAAGATTTGGGCTAGTGGCATGAACGTCTTTAATTGGAAATAATCTAGTACATTACATACGTCACATGTTGCGAGTGATTTGTTTAGCTCAATATAACAACACATTTCGGTACATAAGCCTGAACACGTACTGGTCATTTTATATACATGTATAGATATCATTATAGAATATGTGGTATAAGGTAATGAGGCTTTGTCTTGAAACAACAACAAAAATGAAAATACAATAGAGAAAGAATCAGATTTTCAACATGACAAATTCCAGACCAATTTGAACATTAGTTTGGATAAGACCCTAATTTGGACCTATATAATCAAGAATAATAGTGTACATTTATTAATGATGATTATTACTATTAATCAGGTGATGACCAGAGATGTAGATGATCCAGAATATAAATAGGAATCT
This sequence comes from Alisma plantago-aquatica, assembly GCA_963693085.1. NCBI lineage: Eukaryota > Viridiplantae > Streptophyta > Magnoliopsida > Alismatales > Alismataceae > Alisma > Alisma plantago-aquatica. The sequence continues at coordinate 882,463,457 of OY856410.1, forward strand.
CTGAACTCAGGTATGTGGGTTTTATTAAGTATAAAACTAGTTTTCATGAATGCATAATGATATGATGTACTTTGGATGCTTGTATTTGCATATAAAGTCTTGGATGCATATTAGTAGTATATGCTTCGCCAAAACATAAAGGAACATAAAAGAAGGTAAGCACAAATGGGAAATGGCCCAGTATGGATGTATGACATATTGCCTAGTACGGATGTATGATATATTGCCCATGCTAGATGTATGATAAAGTAATTTGCCCATACTGGATGTATGATAAAGTGCTGATATAAATAGTAGTACAACTGCATCTAAAGATATGCCCAAAAATATGTGTTTACCTGATTATTGCATTAAATAATGTGTTGATAAAGTGTTGATAAAAATAGTAGTACAACTGCATCTAAAGATATGCCCAAAAATATGTGTTTACCTGATTATTGCATTAAATAATGTTTTTTTTTATTTTTCTTCTTTCTCAAAATTTTCAAGTATGCAAGAACAATATATATGTATCTTTCACTCGCGTACACAACACATTGTGTTGATTCATTGTTTCACGTATGTTTTTGGTTCAGAGCTAGCATGGGATAAAAGATGGGAGTGAGCAGTTGTACAAGTGGTACCTATTGTGATTAGATCATGTTAGCATACATGTTCATAGACTTGTAAAACTTCCTTTTAAACTATACAAATGTAAGTTGTAACAATTCATGTTGTAATTATACATATTGAATGTTGAGATTGTTTATGGTGTATGCATTATATTTGAATGTTCATGTATGTGTATTATGCTTCCACATTGCTCTTTGAAACAATTGGCTAACGTTTTCGGATTTGTCCTCTCGGTCCTTCTAAGTCTCGAGATTACTAAATCAGACCTATTTAACCCAAACCAGGCTTTCCCCAAATCAGACCTAATTTACACAAATTTTGCTTGATTTGGGCTAAATCAAACCTATTTCAGCCATAAAATGACTCAACTTAATCTAATATGACCAAATCTAGACCTAACTTATGCTGAATTACCCTTTAAGTGGCTTGATTTGGGCATATCATGCCTAAGGCGGCCACATAGGTCATCTTAGGGGCTAGGCCACCTAGTTTGAGGCGGCATGCCTTAAGTCTAGACATCTAGGTGACGCCCTGATAGCTAAGAATGTAGCAAGGAGAGTTTTGATCCATAGCAACTCACAAAGGATTCAGCGACCTTGTACTCCGCTTCAGCACTAGATTTTTTAAGGTGATTCAGGACTATAGATCTTATAACAATATTCAATTTTTTGTTACACCAGTTAACCAAGTTACCACCAATCCCCAAAGGTAGATCTTCTATTAGACAAAAATCCAACATCAAAATATCACATTGGATCCAGATGACCATTTCTTTTATAGAACAATCCCTTGCAAGAAGTTCTTTAGGTATCTCAGAAAATGGCAAGCCAACTTCCAGTGACATTACATGCAGGACATACATTGCCTCTTTGTACTTATGCAGGCATCGCAGTTCAAACGCATATTAGCTATATTTTAATGCCTCTTTGTTCTTATGTAGGCGCCACAGTTCAAACACATATTAGTTATATTAAGTTGTATTATCTTTTTGCAATATTCAGTATTTGTCAAGTCATGGGGTTTAGTCCCTTAGGCATGTTTAGTATGCAGTAGTAAGTGTAGGATTCATGGTTGTATAGGCGGCCAGACGTTCCATAGGGACGCCTAGGCAGCCCAGGTGCCCAAGTGGAGACCCAGGCGTTTTTTATATATGTAATTTTAATGGATATATGTAAAATTTATGAAAAATATCATCCCTACATATATAAATATACATAATATATATGCAATCAATATGCTAGCATTGTATGAAGAAAGAAACAAAATCATTAGATATGGACTAAATTCTGGAAGTAATAAGTAAACAAAATTCATATAGAAATCAGAAAGCTAAACATCTATAATGTTTGTAGCCAAAAAAGATTGTGGATGAACATCAATAATCTCAATCAACATGAAGAGAAACAAAATGACTTATAGACGACATAAGCTCATGACAAATCGGGACATGACTAAATCACTCATCATCACTGATATCTGCCTCATCATCATTATCGTCCTCTGTTTCAAAATCTTCCTCTTCTTTTTCCTCCTCAGTTTCATCATCGTCATCAAACTCATGACCCTTCACCCTGATCCCTCCATTGCACATATGGCCACACAGACCACAATTGCACCCTGTTCTTATCACTCATATCAGGCCAAAAGGAATACTGCCACCCATGATCAGTGGACTTTGCCTTCCGTTTTGGATCCTTTACCAATATAGAATAGTGATTGGGGCCTACACTGCTGCTCCCAGTCGGAATGCTACTTCCTCCCACACTTCTTGTGACAGGCTCGTTAGACATCCTAAAACGAACAAAAAAAGATAGATACATAAATACAAAACAGTAGACAAGTAAATACTAATCAGTAGATAAGTAGATTCAAAGCAGTAGATGAATAAAAAAGTAAATAGATACATAAATTCAAATCAGTAGATAAGTAAATTCAAATCATTAGATGAATAAAAAAATATATACATACGTAAATGCAAAATCAGTAGATAACTAAATTGAAATAAGTAGATAAGCAAACTCAAATCAATAGATGAATAAAAAAAATAGATACATAAATTCAAATCAGTAGATAAGTAAATTCAAATCAGTAGATGAATAAAAAAATAGGTACACAAATACAAATCAGTAGATAAGTAAATTCAAATCAGTAGATAAGTAAATATAAATCAGTAGATGAGTAAATTCAAATCAGTAGATGAATAAAAAAATAATTAGATACATAAATTCAAATCAGTAGATAAGTAAATTCAAATCAGTAGATAAGTAAAGACAAATAAGTAGATAAGTAAATACAAATCAGTAGATAAGTAAATTCAAATCAGTAGATAAACAAATGCAAATCATTAGATAAGTAAATAAAAATCAGTAGATAAGTAAATACAAATCAGTAGATAACATACTTGTCTAGGCGGCTAGGCGGTCCTTCCCACCCAAGGAAAGCCTAGGGGGACTAGGCGCCTAGGCTCCAGCCTAGGCGTTCCTAACCGTTTTCATATTTGTTTATACTTTACATATATATAAATGATTATTACGTATACATATAGCTATATTTTATATACATCACTATGTACATTTGTATTGGTTATCCCCAAGCTTAATCAATCTTAACTTCACCTAAATCATATCTGTCATGAACTAAGCTAGACCTATTTGACCTTAATTTGACCTAACATGATCTAAATTGGACCTAATTCAACTTAGTCTGCCCTAATTTGGCCTAAGTCAGACCTATTTTGGCATAATATGGCTTAATCAGACGTAACTTCCCCTAGTTTGTCCTACATTGACATAAATGAGCCCTAATTTGGCGAAACCAGACCTAATTCCCCAAAGTAAGACATGCTTTCCCCAAATCGGACATATTTTCTGAAATCAGACCTAATTTAGATCTGATTTGGCTTAAATCAGATCTTTTTCTTCCATAAAATAACTAAATTGGATCTAGTTTTGACCAAATTCAGACCTAAACATGCTAATCAGGTCTTTAAATATCTTAATTTGGGCCTAAAAGGCCTTAGGCATCCACTTCAGTTATCTGAAAGCCTAGGCGCCTAGTTTAAGGCGGCCCGCCTAGAGCCTAGGCGCCTAGTTAAATGTGAACTCTACAGCTTCAGATGGAGTGCTAGTAAAGCGGCTATTTGGTTTATGGCCTCAGCCCACTTATTTTGTTGTTTCTTTTTTCATCTAAGTGATGACCCACTTATCACTTAGGAATCACGTCATTCATCTGTACTCCTATACATAGGAGACAATTTACTTACAAGTTCCAACATTAAGAGGATAGGTCTAATCATTATGATTTCACATGGAAGTAATCTCTTATACAATAATATATTTAGATCTTCATGAGAACATATTGGGTCACTTCTTCACTCACACATGAAGATCCAAACACATACACACATCCGATATCTAACTTTATAGCATACGAAATGCATTTACATCTACAGACTATGATTTTAGAATTTAATTTGTTAATCCCTTCAATTTCAACATTGAAATCACCAGGAAACAGCTTAGATATACCTTTACATGGAGACCCCACAGGTGTGCATACATATCCAATCTATGATATCACTGGACAAATAAGTGTATTATTATCTATGTATTTGATGTAATTTGCATAAATCAACACATTTATTTTCGCATAGAAATCTCAAAGAGAGCACTTGTCAAAATGTTCAAAAAATAATAATTTTTATTTGTGGACCATTAAAACAACATAGAAATCAGGCGTTTTCTTCTACAATATTCCTAGTTCCTTTAAGGAATTGAACACTAGATTATTCTTATTCTTTTTGTTGTGTAATAATCTAGTTAATTCAATCATCTACGTAACTAGTAATAAATCTTTGTTGCATACATATACAAAGGTTAGAATTTGCCTAAAATGTTGTGCACAACTTCTTTAATGATCGTAACTTCTATCTAGAACACTTATTACACTTTCTAGAACACTAATGACTCTTGTCCCTTTTATTATGGCAAGGTACTAGATAGTTGAGGAGTGAAATACCCCATCATGAGAATATAAAGCAACAAGGTCAAGGTAAGAATCGTGACAACTCCAAGCAAACTCTAAGAGATATACAATGACTATAATCTTTCTAGAGTGTGCTTTAACATTCATGTTGATGAATGTTTTAAATGTGTGATCGATTTCGGCTTATTTCCTTAGATTGTTGCATTACTCTTAAGTTTATCATACTTTCAATGATGGAAGCATCGAGTGAGATACTAATAAAGTAGAATATAGATTATGAGTACTAAGGCTTCAAGTACTTTTGCATTTTGCCTTTATTAGTATATGTGTTTTATTGCTTTATGGCTTTGTTATTTTCTTTGGTATGGGCTTTAGACTTGTCTTGTCTCTAGCCTTTTTCTTTTAGCCCATATTGCCTATCTATGACTATTGGCTTACTCTCTTGTCTTATAAAAGAGAGTATATTGTATTGTGTTTGACTTATCTAATAATAAACTCTTCTCCAAATCTGTATGTTATCAGAGAGGGATGGATGGGGCTAGAGGCAGGGGAAGGAGGAGAAGGCAGTGGCGGCAAAGGAAGAGGGAGGTGGCGGCAGCAAGGGAAGAGGGTGGAGGGCGACAACTAGGGGAGTGGAGAGGGTAGATGGTGGCTAGGGTTAAGAGGGTGCATAGCGGCTAGGGTTAGAAAGGCTAGGGTGGATCGTGTTGCTCTGATACCAGGCAGTGCCACTGGGATGTTGTATGTCACATTTTGAAATATATGAAAAGTGCTCTAGGCAAAGGCTTGTTTTACAGAACTCATGGACATTGTAAATCACAGGATACTCTGATTCCGTCTATGCAGGCAGCATATTAGACCGCAAATCTACTTTTGGTTACTGCACCTTTGTAGGTGGCATAGTAACAAAAGTCTCCGAATTTTCCGAAAAATCGGCGATTTTTTGTGATTTTATAGGCTCTCGAATATTCACCACGTTTAATACGTCTAACACTAATTTTTCACAACTTTTCACGATTTTTCCCTTTTTACATGATTTATACGTTTTTTCACGATTCTTCGTGACTTTTCACGTTTTTCACAATTTTTCTTTTTTAAGTCGTTTTCCCTTTTTTAACCGAACCATGTACACAACTCCTGATATACACTAAGCCTCTAACCCCCACTCTCTCGACAGTCCATTGTTATTATTCAAGTATTCTTTAATTTTTTCCTACTTCATTCACTCAATAAGATTGTATGTCGAGTGACCTTATTAATTACACTTATATCTGATATGTATGTATATATATTGTAAGAAGAAATGAAGAAGGAAGAAGATAGGAACACCGATCACATGTCGGCTGCAAGATGCAGCAAACGTGAGTAGGGCTTGAGCCTACACACTTGTATATATATATTAGGGTAAGTACATGAGGTACAAAGAGAGAAAAAGAATAAAAACTAAATTTCATAAGCAAAATAGATCTGCCGCTGGCTTGCCGTTCCGCCGTTGTGCCGGTGTCGATACCATCGACTTGAGTGTCGATGGTATCGACGGAATATTGTCTTGCGCCTGAACCAATCTCGATACTATCGACATGTGTGTCGATAGTATCGACCGGGATGCAGCTTGCTTCAACTTGAACCTGAACTGATCTCGATACTATCGACAGAGTGTCGATAGTATCGACCGGGATGCAGGTTGCTTCACACTCCCCCTCAAGCTGGAGAGTACACATCGTGAATGCCCAGCTTGCCGCAGAGTCTCTGAAAGATTGTTGAACCCAAAGGCTTTGTCAGAATATCTGCTAGTTGATCTTCAGACCTGACATATGGAGTCACAATAGTGTCGTCTTTTATTTGATCACGTATAAAATGGCAATCAACCTCTATGTGTTTTGTACGCTCATGAAAGATAGGATTTCTGGCAATGTGCATAGCAGATCGATTGTCACACTTGAGCTCCATAGAAGGTAGAAGAGAAATTTGCAATTCAGATAAAACAGATTTGACCCATTTTAATTCACAGCATGCATGGGCCATAGCATGGTATTCAGCCTCAGTGCTAGATCTAGCAACCACATGTTGCTTCTTACTTTTCCATGTGACAAGATGATCACCTAGAAAGGTACAATAGCCTGATGTAGATCTCCTATCAGTATGATCACCAGCCCAGTCAGCATCTGAATATCCTGTGAGAGACAGAGTAGATGGAGGTGCCTTTGGTCTAGAATATGTGATACCCTTACCGGGAGCATTTTTCAGATACCTCAGAATTCTGCAGACTGTTGTCCAGTGTGATTGTCGCGGAGAATGCATATATTTGCTGACCACACCCACAGCAAATGAAATATCAGGTCGGGTGACTGTTAGATATATTAACTGCAGTGTGATTGTCGCGGAGAATGCATATATTGGCTGACCACGCCCACAGCAAATGAAATATCAGGTCGGGTGACTGTTAGATATATTAACTTACCCACTATTCTCCTGTAAAATTCTGGATCTTTATACTCAGCATCATCAACCACCTCTTTGATGTGATAATCCATTGGTGTAGATACCGGTTTAGATTCAGCCATGCATGTCTCCTGTAACAAATCAAGCACATATTTTCTCTGAGATAAATTGACACCTGCATGAGATCTAAGCACTTCAATGCCTAGAAAGTATCTTAGCTTGCCCAAATCCTTTGTATGGAAGTGTTTTTGCAAACCCTCTTTGACACGAGATATTCCCATGGTGTCATTGCCAGTAATTACTATGTCATCAACATAGACAATAAGAATAATGGATCCACGGGAAGAGCTGGAGTAAAATAAGGAATGATCAGTCTTGGAGCGAGAAAAACCCATTTGAAGAATAACTTCACTGAACTTGTCAAACCAAGCTCTAGGTGACTATTTCAGCCCATAAATAGCCTTTTTTAATTTGCATACTTTCTGACACTCCCCCTGAGCAACAAACCCAGGAGGTTGCTCCATATATACTTCTTCCTGTAGATCACCATGGAGAAAAGCATTCTTTACATCCAGCTGAAATAGTGGTCAATCAAAGGTAGTAGCAAGATAAATAATGATCCGCACAAAATTCAGGCGAGCAACAGGAGAAAATGTTTCAAAGAAGTCAACACCATAGGTTTGGGTGTAGCCCTTTGCAACCAATCGGGCTTTCAACCGTTCAACTGATCCATCCGGATTGTGTTTAATAGTGAAAACCCATCTACAGCCTACTACTTTCTTTCCTGCAGGAAGATCAACCAGATCCCAAATACCATTATTTAAGAGAGCTGACATTTCAAGTTGCATAGCCTGTGTCCAGCCACTGTTCTTCATAGCATCATAATGGTTTCTTGGAATAGACACAGAATCAATCCCAATAGCGAATGCACGGGCCTGCTTAGACAGATGAGACAGGCAACATACATTTGTAATAGGGTGTTTAATAGTACAGGACCTAGTACCTTTTTGAACAGCAATAGGAAGGTTGAGATCTGATGTCTCTGTAGGATTCTCTTGAGTAGAAGGCGATGATGAGGGCTCAGGGACTGGTGCCGCTACTTCTTCAGGGTCCTGCCTGCCTCGCCTATGGTATACATGTGGGTAATGCTCAATGGTAGGTCTATCTCCTACATGTTCATCTGGAATAGGAGTAAAATCCTGGAAGATAGGTGGCACTCCCTCACTCTGCACCGATGGTGTCAGTCTCTCATTTTGTATTTTTGGTGGCTCTCCCTCTCTCAACTGCTCCCCCTTGCTCATAGCATTGGAGAAATATGGAGTGGTCTCATGGAAAGTGACGTCCCTAAACACAAACATGCGGCGAAGACTAGGACAGTAACACTTGTATCCTTTGCTCGTAGTAGAGTAACCCAGGAACAGTGTTTTAATGGACCTAGGAGACAGCTTGTCGGTCTTAGGGTCAAAATTATGGACAAAGGAAGTGCAACCAAACACTCTAAGAGGAATAGGATAGGGAGAGTCCTTGGGACGCAATACAGAAAAAGGAGTCTGTCCGTGAAGAACAGATGAAGGTTGCCTATTAATCAAGAAACAAGCAGTTAAAAGAGCTTCAGACCAAAACTTCTTGGGCACATTAGATTGAAACATAATAGACCGAGCAATATCAAGAAGATGGTGATTCTTCCTCTCTGCCACCCCATTTTGCTGAGGGTGTGAGGACAAGATGTGCGGTGAATCATACCAACCGAGCTACAAAAATCAAACATAGCCTTTTGAACATACTCCAAAGCATTATCAGACTGAAGAATTTTTATATTGCAATCAAACTGGACTTTAATTTCAGTATGAAAATGTTTCACAACAGACAACACGGACTCTCTACTTTTAAGAAGGTAGATCCATGTCATGCGTGAGAAATCATCGACAAAGGAGATAAAATAACGAAAACCATTATAACTCTGGTCTTTTACAGGACCCCACACATCACTATGCACTAACTCAAAGGGACAAGAAGCCCGCTTATTGACTCGACTGGGATAGGATAACCTATGGTGCTTTCCCAGTTGACATGACTGACACTCTAAGGAAGATAATTGGGACAAATCTGGTTCCAACTTCCGCAGGTTCTCCAAAGAAGGATGTCCATATCTGCAATGCCATAGTAAGGGGGAACCACTCAACAGGATAGATGGAGCAGGAGCAGGCATTTGGCGAGGTAGACTGTCACCATTGAAAAGGTAGAGATCACCTTTCCTAGGCCCCCCACCAATCGTCTTCATACTCTTGAGATCCTGTAATATAAAACAAGAAGGTCCAAATATTACCCAGCATTTTAGAGTGTCAATCAGTTTTGCAACAGAAAGAAGATTAAAAGGAAATTCAGGCACAAAATGAACTGATGTAAGATCAATCTTGGGTGTTAGGGAGACTGATCCACTAGCTAAAACTCTTTTCACTGAACCATCTGCCAGTGTAACAGATTGGTGAGGAATAGATGAGTCAATAGTGTGGAGCAATCTCCTCATACCAGTCATATGCTGTGAGGCGCCAGAGTCAACCACCCAAGATGAGGATGAGCCAGATGCTATGAGAGATGTAGCCTGATTACCAGTTGTAGATGCCAGATTTGCCGATGAAGAAGATGATGATGACCCCATACTCATGTGCTGTGTCGCCTGAATGAACCGATCATATTCTTCTTGAGTGAGAGTGATGCCGGTGCCAGAGGTAGTACCTACAGTTGTAGAGGATGAGGATCCTGTGGTAGTGGCACAATGTGCTGCCCCCACAGGTGGTGCAGCAGGTCTTCCATGTTTCTTCCAACATTTCTCCACTGTATGTCCCGGTTTGTCACAGAAGGTACATTTCGGACGTGTCCCACGCCCTCTACCCATACCGGGGCGTCCTCCTCGCACCGCAGCAGCAACAGACGCATGAGATTCTCCAGAAGGTATATCAGGAACAAAGGAAGCAGACTCAAACAGTGATTGATGGATCCTTGAATAAGCCTCCACAAGACTGGGTAGTTTATCAGTGGCCAAGATAACGCTCCCAGCGGAGCTACAAGTCGAGTTAAGCCCAGATAAGAATTTGGCTGTAACCAGATCATCTCTATCCTTTATCTGTTCTGCAACAGTCACAGGATGATAATAACTTAGCTCTTGAGCAAGAGCCTGAATTGCCCCAAAATACTCCTCAAGAGATCAGTCGCCTTGTTTTTCAACAAACAGACGATCATAAATCATAAACTGACGGAGAGCATTCTTCTCTTGAGAGTAATGTTGCTTCACTGCGTCCCATATTTCCTTGGTCGTAGAGTAGAACAAGAACCTTGCGGCGATTGCAGATTCCATACTATTCCACAGCCAAGTCTTCACAAGACTGTCATGTCGCTTCCATTCAGCATACCCTTCGTCAGTAGATGCCTTGGGACCCGAGTCAACATGCCTTGCTCTGTCACGAGCCTCCAAGACGGTGTGGATGGCGTTCATCCATAGGAGATAATTTTTCCCGTTGAGTTTGATGGAGGCGATAGGTGACACCTCGTTGTAGATCATAGGTGTCTTGATATCCTCCATGGTAGAACGGAATATATGACGGATTGATACACGTCAAAGAAGATGTGGTGACGGAGAGATACACGTCACACACAGAAGAAAAACAAGAAGAAATGCGTTACTGACGCATTCACAGCCTCAAAATGATATTCCTAATCACACATGGAGGAGGTGTGACTAGGATGATGGTTGAGACGAAACTAGTCCTGCGGTGGTGTTTTAGATGATCGTTGGATCACCTGGAGATCCTCAACCGCTTTGTGATAGTGGCTACGGTAGAGTTAGATATCTACCGCAGACCCAGAGTAGCCGACGGTGGTTCTTCGCAGCAGGTGGATTACGCCACGACGACGGATGGGAAGCAGCCGGCCGTCAAGGAGAGAGAAACTTGGAGAGTTCCTCCGGAGAGAGAAAGGAGAAGCCCTAGATCGATCTCCGCTCTGATACCATGTAAGAAGAAATGAAGAAGGAAGAAGATAGGAACACCGATCACATGTCGGCTGCAAGATGCAGCAAACGTGAGTAGGGCTTGAGCCTACACACTTGTATATATATATTAGGGTAAGTACACGAGGTACAAAGAGAGAAAAAGAATAAAAACTAAATTTCATAAGCAAAATAGATCTGCCGCTGGCTTGCCGTTCCGCCGTTGTGCCGGTGTCGATACCATCGACTTGAGTGTCGATGGTATCGACGGAATATTGTCTTGCGCCTGAACCAATCTCGATACTATCGACATGTGTGAAGATAGTATCGACCGGGATGCAGCTTGCTTCAACTTGAACCTGAACTGATCTCGATACTATCGACAGAGTGTCGATAGTATCGACCGGGATGCAGGTTGCTTCACATATACATACATATATATATGTATACATACATACATATAAATAAAAACACCTGTCTCCTCTAGCCCCGCGCTCTGGCGATCGGCCAGGCGATTGCGGCTAGGACGACGACCACGGCGGGAGAGACCCCCTCTCCCATCGTCCACCCCACACCCACCACTATGCAAGCCTGAAACCCCACTCCCCAACCCAAGAATAGATCGAGAGAAATGATCATTGCAGACTCTACGACCAGGATCGTGGATGTAACTGCCGCAACGGCAGGCGCGAACGAGGGACATGGAGAGGAGATCGAGTAGGACCCGGGAAGGAGAACGGCCACTGTGAAGAACGGCGGGCAAGGAAACGCTACACAAGCATCCAGCAATGCGACTGCAACTCCTAGCGCTGAGCGCAACCCTAGCATGGGGTCGGCGAACCGAACGACTAATGACGGAAGGAGGAGTGCCGCTAGTGAGGAAGCGGGACAGAAGATGATCGATGGCCCAATGAAGAAAGCTTGGAATCAGGCGCTCAAACAGCCAGCGGCTCGCAAAGGGGGGGAGATCGTCTTCCCCAAGTCGAGGGCAGAAGGTGGGGAGGTTCATGTGGAACTGGATGTTGACGAATTCGAGAGGATGTCGAATGTATGGGAACACACGATCATGGTGTACTCGTTGGGGAAGAGACCATACTATCCACATCTTCAGGCCTGGGTAAGGAGAACATGGAACCCTAAAGGATCCTTTGAACTATTGACGAGGGATAACGGTATCTTCCTTGTTCGATTCACGAACGTCGATGATAAGAAGGTTGTTCTTGAGATGGGACCCCGATGGTTCGACCGTCAGTTGATCATTGCCAAGGATTACACCTATGGCGATGAATTGAAGGAGGTGTTCGGAACAATACCAACTTGGGTCACCTTGAAGAGTTTCGAAAGAACCTGGACTATGAGGGCAGCAGGAACTATCGCGGCAGGGGCTGGAAAAGTGTTGCACATTGATGAAAGATCTCTTGAAAGAGAGGAGGGGCGAGTGCTTGTGGAACTGGAACTGGAAGCTGAGGGAGAGACGTCGACGGTGGTATGGCTGGACGTCAAAGGAAGAAACTCCATTCCGGTCACCATTGTTTATGACCACATTCCAGAGAGATGCACGAGCTGCAAGGCCTTTGGCCGCGGAAATGGACATTGCGAGGAGAGGCCTAGTCAGGACGAGAAGAGGAAGCCTACCCAAAGGGGGTTTGGATGGAAAAACGGGCAGCAGACACGGAGAAAGAGAAGGTGAACAGCAAACAATAAGAGATAAAGGAGGCACAAGAAGGCCCGAGTTTGCCGGACAAGACGAACACCGAAGGGGAAGCGTTGAGGCAGGAGGCAGGCGAATTGAGGGGGGAAACCAGCATCCAGGATGCACATCGCACCAATTAAGAAAACGCAGAGGAAGAGGCTGTAACGAGGGCTGGGAAAAAAGACAATGAAGAGTTCACTCCTTCAACAAGAAAGAAAGGAACAAAGAAGGCAGGGATTCCAAAGAACGTGGATGTAAGCACAATTCTAGACACCACGAACAGCTTTGATGCTTTGTCTGACTCAGATAAAGAAGAGGGTGAGGTCGTGAGGCAAAAAGAACAAAATGCAAAAAAGGACAACAGGAAGGAGCCGAGTAGGCGCACTAGGGCAACTAAAAATACTTGATATGTCCATGCTTCTATGGAATATTAAGGGCGGGTGCGACAGGAACAAAAAGAAGGAAATCCGGGAGTGGATTGTTGGTAGTGGGCACTCTTTAGTTGCTTTGGTAGAGACAAAAATAAAGGTGCATAATAAAAACAGCATTAGATACATGTTTCCGCAAGGATGGGAACATGTATCCAATGTGGAGGATACGGAAGTGGCTAGAGTCTGTGTGGCGTGGAAACTGAATGCTTGGCAGGTGTCCGTGATACAGACTTCGGATCAGCAGGTCACAGTTGATTGCAGAAATAATGGAGGCTTACATATATGGTTGACAGTTGTGTATGGTCATAATGACGATAAATCCATGTTGAATTTATGGAAAGATTTAATCTCTCTGTCCAAGCAGGTTAGTTTACCGTGGTTGGTTATTGGTGACTTTAATACTGTCCGGTTACATGCTGAGAAAAAAGGGAGGAGATTGGCATTAAATGCGGAAGTAGAAGCTTTTAACCAGGCTATTGACAAAGCAGGTCTTTATGAACTTCCAATGGTGGGAGGTGATATGTTTACGTGGAATAATGAGAGGAGTCCTGAACACAGGAATGCTAGCAAGTTGGACAGAGCGTTAGTAAATGACGATTGGCTGCAAATTTTTTCTAATGTGCAGGTTAAGGCGGGAGGATCTGATCTCAGTGTCCATGCGCCTATCTCGGTCTAGATTATAGAAAAGAAACAAAACAGGAAAGCTTTCAGATTTTTGAATTATTGGGTTGATTGGAAAGGGTTTGATGAAGTTATAAAGGAAGGATGGGATACACATGTCTCAGGAAATCCGATGTATGTGTTTGCAAAAAAGCTGGCAAGTACAAAAAATCTGCTAAAGAAGTGGGCAAAGGAGAAAGTAAACATCTCGGATCTGATTAAAGAAACAAAGAGAGAATGTAAGGAGATTAGAGAGCAGCTGTTAGCTGACCCCTAAATCCAAGTCTAATTGAGAAAGACAGGGAGCTGAAGATGATGTTGGAGGACCTGAAAAAAGTTGAGGAAAATTCTACTGGAAAAGAAGTAGAGAGAAGTGGATGGAGGATGGTGATAGAATACCAAACTATACCTTTCTGCAGTCAAAAGGAGGGAAGTTGGCAACATCATTTCTGAGCTGATAGATGCTAATGGGAGAGTGGTCAACAAGCAAGAAGATATGGAGGAACAAGCTATAAACTTTTATACAACATTATACAACAAAAAGTTTGATGAGGATGTAGAGGACATGGAGTGGAGGTTCAAGCTTACAAGCACACATAAAAATATTCTCACTCGGGAAATTAATGAACAAGAGGTTAAAGATGCACTATGGAAGCATTGGCAGCAACAAATCTCCCGGGTCAGATGGGTTTAATGTTTTTTCTACAAGAAGACTTGGGACATCATCAAAGCTGATTTTATTGCATATGTGAGCTGGTTCCTGGAAGGAGGCAACATGGTGAGACAGGTTAATCATTCTTTCTTGGTTCTTATTCCTAAGAAGAAAGTTACCTCCTCTCTTGCTGATTTTAGACCTATCGCATGTTACTCGGTACAATATAAAATCATTGCTAAAATTCTGGCTGCTAGACTGAAGATGGTCCTCCTGTTTCTTATCTCTGGAAACCAAGGGACTTTTGTGGTTGGGAGAAGTATTAGTGATTGTGCTTTACTGACTGGAGAATTTCTTCTATACTACAATGTTATGAGGGGTAGCAGGAAAGCTTGCTTAAAACTGGATGTTTCTAAAACCTATGACAGTGTGTCAGATGGGAGAAAATGTGGTGGATTATGAAACAAATGGGTTTCAATGAACAATGGTTGAACTGGATGAAACAGTGTGTTGGCACTACTAGCTTCTCTGTTCTGGTTAATGGCACGTCCGCAGGTATGTTCAGAGGGGGCAATGGGTTGCGCCAGGGAGACCCCCTCTCGCCTCTCCTTTTTGTGATTGTTATGGAGTACTTTACACAGAAGATGCAACAGGCTGAGAGGAAGAAGGAGATCAAACCGTACACAGTTCATGGGACGAAGGTAATGACCCATCTGATTTTTGCAGATGAGGTGTTAGTTTTTTTTTAGGCCAAACAGCATTCTCTTGAAAATCTCAAAAATCCTCTGGGAAACTTTGGCAAGCAAACCGGGCTGTGTGTGAATGTAAATAAAACACATATTTTCTTGTCCAAGAATTGCTACCAGATGGAGGATAGGTTAGTGGAATCTATAGGAGTGGAAAAAGGAGAATCCCCAACAAAATACTTGGGTTTTCCTCTAGTTGGAGGAAATCTTCACATCAAGGATTTTGCTGATTGCATTGGTAGAGTGGAAGAAATGATTAATAGATTGCCCTACCCAAAAGACATCCATGGGGGGACGTGCAACTCTCATAAAGGCAACTATTGAAGGAATGCTTATTTTCTGGGCAGCAAGGTGAGATCCCAAACTCTGTCTTAGTTAGGATGGAGATGAAGATGGCAAACTTCTTGTGGGCAAGCACATACCATCCTATGAAATATGAAAGAATAGCTTTACCAAGAGAAGAAGGAGGATTGAATCTAAAAACACCCAGAGATATAGCGAAATGGGGGACTATGCGTAGAGTCATCAACTTCCAAAGAGGCATATCAACCTGGGGGCAATGGATGAGAGAGAGATATCCTAGAGGATTGGACTTTATCCCGAAGACAAGAGAGGGTTACTCGAGAACCATTAATGTTATGACTGAAACATGGCAGCAAGTCAAACATCTTTTTGAGGTCCAAGACACAGGTATATGGAGGCTCAAAGATCCAAAGACGTGCATGGGAGGTAACTAGAGCAAGGGGCGCAAAGGACAAGTTTGGGGAGCAGATTTGGACGGGAGTGCACGTGCCAAAATGGAGCATGTGCATATATAAAATTCTGCACAACGTCCTTGCTACACTTGATAGGATTAAGAGATGGAATGATGATGTTTCCACATTATGTTTGTTGTGCCTGGAGGAGGAAGAATTTCATTATCATCTTGTGGGTGAATGCAAGTTCACAAGGGACATATGGGATATGCTATGCAAAGATTTCAAATTGCAAATTCGGATTTTAGGGGACCCGAAGAAGATGCTGACAAAATGCGGAAACGATGATAAAAAGAAACTCTTGTTTGTTGCACTTTGCTACCATGTATGGGAGGAGCGGAATGCTAGGAGGCATCGTGGTACAGCTGCAAACGCCACAAGTATTGTTGTTAAAATATGTAAATGTGTTAAACGCAAGTGGCACATTAGATAGTTGAGTGAGTTGTAACTTTGTTGTGGGTGTATGGCGTTGGGCCTACATGTAACTCTTGACCTCCTATAATTTTAGGAGGAAGTCGGAATATATTTACCTGATTCCGATGTATACATACATATATATATATGTGTGTGTGTGTGTGTGTGTGTGTATGTGTATATATACACGTATATATATGTGTATAATATATACACGTATATATATGTGTATATAAGTATATATAGGTATATATATACATATATAGTCGACTTATTCTCACTTATTTCCAAATAGTTGACCGAACTTTGACTGATATATATCAATTTTTTCACGATTTTTCTGTTTTTTTCCGAATTTTGATTTTTTCCAACCAGCCAAAAAGTTGTTGAATCCCGAATTTGTCACTATGGTAGGTGGTAACCTTGTTACCTGGCGGCTGGCGTAGTAAGAAACAGACTATTGTCGCCCGCTCCAGTGTTGAAGCTGAGTATAGAGTTATGGCTAAAACTGCACGTGAACTTCTATGGGTCTGCGGTCTTTTGAAAGAATTTGATATATTTGACTCTGACCCTATTCCTATGCATTGTGATAATAAGGTTGCTATCTTTATTGCTAGCAATCCAACCTTTCATGAGCGGACTAAACATATTGAGGTAGATTGTCATTTTGTCAAAGAGGTTGTCTTGTCTGGTGCTATCTCCACTCCGTATACTCACACGACTGATCAAGTTACTGATATCTTCACTAAACCTCTTCCCAAGGCCTGATTCAATTGCATGGTTGACAAGTTGGGCATGATTGATATCTATGCTCCAACTTGAGGGGGAGTATTAGTATATGTGCTTCATTGCTTTATGTTTTTGTTATTTTCTTTGTTATGGGGTTTAGACTTGTCTTGTCTCTAGCCCTTTTCTTTTATCCCATATTGCCTATCTCTAACTATTGGCTTACTCTCTTGTCCTATAAAAAAAAGTCTATGGTATTGTGTTTGAATTATCTAATAATAAACTCTTTTCCAAATCTATAGCCTTGGTAGTGAATTCAGGTTTATGGGCAACTCATTACAGGCAGGAGCTCAATGGAGGATTGATTACCTCATATTCTATATATTGCAACCATACCCTAATCCCTTAACCTCAGGATCTCGTCATGTCTCAAGACTCTCAATCACTAGCAACTACACCCGTCTTTCCAACAAATAGAATCATTGTTATTGTTACAAGATTTTTATAGATGATCATGATCATCTTCATCTTACAAGCATTTCATTTGGCGATTAAAAGAGATGTGAAACTCAAATAATGAGGGAATTACATCGAACCTACAATATTTTGTAAACATATAATATCAATGATATCAAATTTCATAAACATTAATATCATTTACATCCAACCTGCAATGCTAATAGATCTTCCTCACTTTCGCATTTTAATACCACTTTAACTTGCCCACACATCTCCCACCTGCCAATCACACCATGAGGGATAAGAACTCCAAAAATCCAAACAACTCAAATGAATAGAGATGTGATGAGTTCCCAGCAAGATAAAATATTGAAAACACAAGCATACCAATAATTTAAATATTTACAGTCAGATAAACATACATACCTATTAAGAGCCTTTGGAGCCTTATCACGGAGCTTTTTGTACAAACCCAATGTTGCATGGCTAAAAATAAAAAATCATGAGACTCATATTTAGAAATAGTGAAATTTTTATACAAGTAAAAGACAAACAAAAAAAATTCACATGATTGGATCAAGAACAGCCTCAATAGTGATATAACTAGGTTTAGCTCAATTTTATCATGGAGCCACCTAAGCACCACAAGAATAGCCCTCAACCTGGTCACCAAAAGGGTGGTCCTAAACCTAGGCGTCTTCTCCTGTTTTTATAAGTAGGCAAGAGGAACTAAGTCCACCTCGACATGTTGGGAGGCCATGCGATCGACATATTGTGAGGCCCTACTCTACTCAATTGCTTCCTTCTAGTTTCCCGTCTCTTCAGTGTCCTCTCGTTACTATTATAAACATTTCAGATAGCGTGGAGCAAAAGGCAGATGGACACAACCTTGTTAAGTGTCAGGCGAACGCTTAAGTGAGTGCTTTTCTAAAAAGCAGGTATATACATACATACATAATGTATGAAAGCGGGTATATACATACACATATAATGTATATATAGATATAGATAAAACTTATAGTACCATATATAAATATAATAGCTTGCATAAGTTTATTAACTATAGACTGCATAGAATACATGCCTCCTTCCATTCCCTAAATCAAACATCTACTTATGTTGTTAGAATATACAGTTGTAACTATAATAAATAATTGAATAAAATACAATATCTAATGAATATAATTATTAGTTGTATCACTATATGGTAAGTATATAACATTTAGTAGAGCATATATAATAGTAGTTTGTCATATCTAAAAGTAATCCTATGACATACAACTGTTTATGAAAATATAATAATAATAAATAAGTTTAGTGAAAATAAACACTAGCAATATAAATACTAATTACACAGACTGCTGTAAGTATATAAGTATTATGCCACTAAGTGTGTTATGTATAACAGTAGATTTATCATATTACCATTACCAGTATAAATTGTGGACAACAACAAGCGTATGGCACAAATAATAGGTATGTAAAAGTAAATGATGTATATGATCTAACTCTATTATAAAAACAATATGTATATTATATATAACGACAGGTATGTAGGTAATAACTATAATATAAATCTAGAGTTGATTATAAATGACAGTAGGAATATAAGTATATAACAGTAAGCACGAAAGGTATGTCTGACTTCAACATTATTTTCGTTGTCAGCACAGAATAAATGAAATTTTATCAGATCAATCTACTGTAGATATACTTAATTATGCAGTAATATTTCATATTGGATATTTTGTGTGTGTGTGTGTGTGTGTGTGTGTGTGTGTGTGTGTGTGGGGGGGGGGGGGGGGGGGGGGGGGGGGATTTTGACGTCATATTCAATCGTACAATGTATGAATTAAGACATTATGTACGTAGAGGGGCTCCTCGTGTGTGTGTGAAGGAAGTTGAGTTCTTTCGATGGGGGTTTTGATGTCATATCAATGATGAAATGTATGAATCAAGTCATTACAGTTTGCAAGCACAATATATAGACTGAAGGACAAAAATATATGCTAAGATAATAAGCTCGAGGATGGTAGGCCCAAGGAATTTAATGACCGATATCGATGCAGTTTCAACAGCTTGGATATATATATTTAACGGTATATCGACGGAAATATCAACATATGCAATCATGACCATATCGACGCCAAAACAAACAAATTAAATCATGAAATTTTACAGGCGCGGTCTCAACACTTAGATGCAATGTTTTATGCAATAAAATTCTATATTGTGTATGTGGGGAGGGTCAATCATGTGGGAGGTAAGGAATTTGTCCTGTTTTTTGGAGATTTCGATGACAAAATGCAAGAATTAAGATCTGAAATTTTACTAGCACAATCCATAAACTCATGTTTAGACACTTATGCAATAATATTCAATTTACAACAAACATATAACAACATAGTAAATTACTAACTCACATCAGTTGTATGGTGAGTGGCGCGTTGGTTCTCAGGATATGGGTCACATATTGCTCCTATGTCATGTAACTTCTGTAAGACTTGTTGTATGAAACAACATGCTCCCCATACACTTAAGGATTGGCAAACTGTATCATCCCAAACTTTGGAAAATGTTCTTCCAAATCTTTGAGATATTTTTCCTTGGTTGCTGAAATGAATGGAGGTTGAGTAGAAGCAGGAGGTGCCCATACTCGAGGAGCTTGTTGTTGAGGAGCTTGAGGTTGAGTAGAAGCAGGAGGAGGTGCCCATGCTCGAGGAGCTTGAGGTTGAAGAAAAGGAGGTTGTAATGGTACACCGGCAATAGGATAAACTATAGTATGCCCACCACTCCATGTTTGACCTCCATCACCAAAGTATGCTTTGGTGTTCACCCGAAAGCATCCATAAGGACTACGGACAGAGTATGCTTCGTGATATCCCAAGCCTACTTCTAATCTTGGTGGTGGTTCAACTTGATATCCAGAATACCCATGTTGGGACTGAGATGGGTATGGAAGTGTCTGCCCAAATAACATATCTCCAAATGAATGCTGAGATTGAGAGTCAGATGTGCTCATGGTATCCATTGAATCAGCAAGATTAGAATAATAATCACTTTGACTCTGGTATTGTGGTTGTGGTGGAGGCGCACCGTTGTAATCTTTCCCAGTTTGAGTTTTTCTCCTTTGAAATGTTTTATCAGCCATGGGATATTCGTGTTCGGGTGGAGGTGCAGCCCTAGTAACATGACTAACATAAGGTCGGTCATCATTTTGAGGATCAACAGCTGGAGGATATTCTGGAGAGCATTGGCTGCGATTATCACCATCATTGCCACCATCATCAGACTTAGATTTGGAACCAGATGTAGAAGAAGAAGAATCTGAGCTACCTAATTGTTCTTCCACTTCTCTATTGATTTCCATATCAATATTAACATGTGCAGCTTCAAGATCAAGTCTTTCTGGCGGGGTATCAATAATAATATCATCACCATTATTTGCATCAAATTGCTCTTCTATATACGGATCTGGACATCCATCTAAATTATCAAGAACAGGACGACCTATCTCATTCATCCATTCCTCAAAAGAATTTTCTGAATCATCCCCCAGTCCTCTACGTCTTTCTGTGTTAAAAGTATATGCGGTGTCAATGGGATCACGGACAACAGCAAAATCCACTTCCTTGTAGTTGGCATCCTGTATTGCTCTAGCCCTCAGCCGCATGTTGTAGTGAACATAGACAAGATCCCTCAACCTATTTGCACCAAGCATGTTCCTTCTCTTTGAATGTATCAAATTGAAAGTGCTCCAATTTCTTTCACAACCCCCTGCAGAAGTTGTTTGAGCAAGGATGCGAATAGCCACTTTTCTTAAATGGGGGCGCACATGTTCCATTCCAAACGCACCACTTACAAGGATCACCTGCCTCGCGGTCAGCAACCGCATTTAGATGGCCAAAGCATCCAATGCTTTCACGAAACTGGCGCACCTGCAAAAATAATATATACGATATTGAGATGATGAAATCAAAGGAAAGACTAACAAGAAATTAAGAATGTAAGTTATATAGTTATATACCTCTTCCAGTACTAGCAATCGCTCTTCTGGAGAGGCAATGAACTTGTTAGTGACATCTCTCACTGCATTCATTAGAGGTGCATTCAAGCCTAGTGTTTGTGAGTATTGGAACCTCGGATTCAAATAGTAAGTTGTGACAAATGTAATTAAGGAAATAAGAATGGCATTTTATTTGTAGACAATGAGTTAGACCAATAACTTAGAAGTTAGAATGTAATTGAGATATGTACCTGCTTTATGCAATGGATGCAAAAGCATATATGAAAGGCATTGTTGCAGTTTTGTCACCATCTACCAGCCTCAATACTTTGACAATGGGTTCCATTATTCGCAGCACTCTAGTAACCTTATCCCAAAAAGGTCGGCTGGCAATCAACTCCTCAATTCTTCTGCCAACCGGGGTGTTGTGCTCTTTCATGGAGGTCCACTCCATTGAAGAGCCTCCTAAGTCCATCCTTTTTGGACTTTAACGATTGTAAGGCAAGAAAATTTGTTGCAAGTCTAGTTGCCCATGTTCTAATTAGATCACCACCACAATACTCAGGTCGCCTCATTGCATTTAGCAGAAAAGAATGGTTGTAGGTGAATCCCGTGATCAACTCACCATCAATGAAAACAGATTTGATGAAATCAATTGAGCCCATGTCCTTAAGAATGAGATCTATGCAGTGGGCAGCACACGGTGTCCACTAGACCGGATATTTCTTCATTAAACTCTCGTCGGTCTTCTTGAAGGCAGAAGCATTATCAGTAACTATCTGCACCACATTCTCCACACCAACTTGCTTCATGTATGTCTTCATTAGTCTCTTTATGTATATGTGGTTCCTGACCTCACCTGAAGCATCAACGGAGTCTAGAAAAACTGTGGATCCACGACAATGTGCAAGAAAGTTGATAATTTGTCTTCTATTTCCACTAGTCCACCCATCACACATAAGTGTGACGCCATATTCAGGCCACATGTTTTTGGTCTGAAATCCATGCTTGTAGGTCCTTCTCTAGTGAAAGATACTTGTTCGTTAATTCATATGAACTGGGGGCCTTGATGCCCCTACCAGACTCCCCTATCACATCTACCATATGTTGCAGATAGCGTTCAGTTGCAACATGTGCAGGGATACCATGAGCAAAGAAGAACTTGCCTACTGCCTCGCCAACCTTATCTTTTGCACCAGTGAACATTGCTTTGAGGCTTTTTTGCCTAGCCTCTGGCTTCCTAACCCCTGGCTCATCAACACTCCTCAATCTCACACTAGCAGAACGGAATAGTGTATCAATGTCTCCTTTCTTCCTTTTACCATGACCATCTCGGTCTTCATCATCATCTAGGTTAACAACAGGAATGTGTGTAGTCCCACTGCCTCCACCTGCACCAGATGGCCCATACCTCCTTGTAATCCAAGTTGCTTCCTCCCTTTCCCACTCACTTCTGCGAAATTCTCTAATAACACGTCTGTAGATTATGTACATACGACGTGAATAGGTTGTATCACATTTAGGGGGGTATCAAATATCATCATCAGATTCAGCAGAAGAACATGTGGGCCTAACATCAAACAATGTATCTGTGTAAGCCCTGTCAACCTCCATCTTTTTTTGTTTTTGTTTCTTTGCACCCATAAGTTTCTTGAAATCATCCCTAACACTTTGGGGACACCTTTGGCACATTGCCACATTTTTGTCACCACTAGTAATGTGACGTTTAAATCTAGTAATCCCCCCTCCACCAATTGTCTTCTTACAGCAATTGCAAATTATCTTTCCCCTGTTCCCGTCAACAGGCATGCAGTGATTCCATGCAAAATCCGCATACTTAGCTCCAACATTACCGGCCCCAGCACCCTCACCATCGCTTGAAGACATCTTCTCAATAGTCAAAAGTCAACACTGCAAAAAGACAAAGACAAAAAAAATTCACGTGTATGAAATCAAAACCATTAAGTTGCAAGAAATTAATCTATTTGATGTATTATAGAATCAAACACAACACTTTTAGTGTATAAATGTTAAATGTATTTATAGAATCAAACACAATATTTTTTAAGATTTTTATTACCAAGAAAAATGGGTTAAATAAAAAAATAAGTCTAAAATTATTTAAAATATATATAAATTTGATATTTATCTAGTATTAAGGCAAGTGATGTGTTATACTCATTCCATCTTGTATAACACTAACACATATTTTTATAGAAAAAAACAAAAAAAATGTAATTTTTTATTTTAAGCATTTTTAATAAATGAACATTTGAAAAATATAAATATTTTAACTATATTTTTTTTTGTATTTGTTCATATTAGTATTTGGTACAACTTCTACTAAACCTAAGTTAGATACCTATTATTAATAGTACTTATTGTATTGTTACGAATTTAATATTAATTAGTGAAATTATATGATAATATTAATTAATAGTAGTAAATCTAGTGATACATTAGTAGATCTACATAATATAATCATAGATCAATTGTTAAATAGCATTAATCATAAATTTTTTGGAGTAGATCTAGGATTTGGGTGTATTTAGAGAATTTCAGAGAACTTCTATGGTGAAAATAGAAGGAAATAGAGAGGGGAGGGGTTGGAAATGATGAGAAATGAAAGAAATTAAGATAACTTGATTAGGGCTGATTTGAGCTCCAAGGAAAGAAATCACCCCAAATCTCCAAGTTTCTCCACTCAAACAGCAGCAGCAATAGGTTAGCAAAAACTGGTATGTTGGGGCGGCATACCGCCGGTACCGCCCTTAAGTGGTACTTTTTGCATGCGACACCCCCGATATTCGCTAATATCGGGCAGTTTTACCAGTAAGTCCACCGGTTTACAGATATTTGCAATCCCAGCGGCAGACTTGCTCAAACCGATGACCGATGGCGTCGATACGGGTATACCGACGGTACCGTCGATATCTCATCCCATGGGTAGGCCCACTAAGTAGATGATGGCAGACGTAGTATATAAGTACGGATTTGTGAGTGAGGATTGAGGAAGTTACAACAAAGGAATGAGATATCGGCGGTATACCGCTCGAAATACCGATATCGACGAGTACCGACACAGATACATGTGTGTGTACCGATAGGATAGCAAATACCAATAATATCGACATGTATACCGCCAATACCGCCATGTTTCGATGGCTTCGGTGCAAATTGCACTACTAACTTCACTGTACCGACCGAAACCGGCAGTATACCGACGGGTATACCCTTTTTTGCGAGAATGACTATTGTTACTTCTTGGGAGGAGAAAAGAAGGTGAATTTGGATGATTTTTGGCGATTGGAGCTAATACCAACCCAAATCAAGGTAATTCTAACTAATCTCTTTCATTTCTACCATTAGTAACCTCTCCATCTCTTTTTTCTACTTTTTTCTTCCACTTTCACCTAAAAAGGTGTTTTTTACCGTCAAAGCCTAGTATCACTCCAATTTATATATGTTTACGCGAAATATACATACATCTATAAGTATATTATGTAGATCTACAATATTATCACTAGATCTACCTACTTATAGCACTATTAATTACTATTATCATGCAATTTATCTAAGCATATTACAATTAGTATTGATATAATTAGTTACTATTTATGTTTAGTGGAAGATGTTTTACTAAAGAGTAATGTGAATATAATACAAAAGAGTATTATACACTTATACAATATTGCATATGAATGAGAAACACGGAACTTCATACAATTTGTCAATGATGATGTGTATGAGGAGCATGTGACTACATACAACCACCTTTATAGGATGCACATGTCATGGCCGCAATATCTCAGTAATATCAACTCATTACTGTATGGAGAACCGACGCACCACTCAAAATACAACTGATGTGAGTTGTAAGGAAATATGTTATTCATATGTTGTAAATTGTATATTATTGCATAATTGTGTGTATTTAAGTTTGTGGATTGTGCTAGTAAAATTTCATATCTTAATTCCTACATTTTGTCATCGAAATCCTTCATCAAAATCACAACAAAACAGGACAGATTCCTTACCTCCCACATGATGGAGACCCCCCCTATACACCCAATATAGAATTTTATTGCATAAAACACTGCATTTAGGTGTAGAGATTACACCTGTAAAGTTTCATGAATTAATTCGTTCATTTTGGCGTCGAAATGGCCAGGATTGCATCTGTCGGTATTTCCGTCGGTATACCGGTAAATACCTATTTCCAAGCTGTCGAAACGGCGTCGGTATCGATCACCTTGTTCCTTGGTTACAACTTACTACAACAATGAACAATACAACTTAAATGAAAACTTACTACAAGTTTATAAGTTAATGGAGTAGAAAGTCCATTCTAAATTGCCTACAAGAATTCAAAACCACATATATACATAATTGTAGTACACTCTAGATACCCAGACTACTTGAAGCTTGAGTGTCGTGGTGATTGTTGTCCTCCTCCTTGTCTTTGTTGTCCATACATAAGTTGATTAATCGCATCTACATAAGCACTCTAGCTCATATGGTGTCTATACAGTGGTTATATGTCTCAATTTGTTTTATACACCTGACCATACACGAATTGCATCCTCTCATGTTTTGCATAAAGTTTGTCAAGCACTTTCTCATGATTATTGTTCAGTAGTCGTCAAGAGGCAATGATGATGATGCGGCTAGGAATCCTAGGATCTGTCAATGGTAGAACATAAGATATGTTAAACTCCTTGTCAACTTTTCCCACCATCATCTGAGACCACCTAATCTTTAGTATAAACAAAGCATCGTGGGTCATCATGTCCATACATATAAGTATAACCGGATCGCCTACATCTAGCATGGTAAACAGTATGATCATAACCGATCAGTACCAACGTATCCACAAGAACCTGAGGGAAGTTTGCCATAGTGGGGGTTGTAGTTGTGAAGGCCCAAATCCAAAAATACTATCAGCAAGAGAAGATGTTTCCTCATCAGAGATACTCAAACTCTCTAGTAATTCAGATAAGTTAGAATGATAACCACTTTGGTATTTGGGAACTAGTGGAGGTTCTACTGGTGGTGGTGCACCACTATACACCTAGCGTCGAGTTTTCCTTCTATGAAATGTCTTTTCAGCCAACAAGTATTGAGTTTTTAGTAGGCTCAGCCGGTGCAAATTCAACCCTTTGGCCAGATAAATAAGAGTGGTCATCATCTTCATTTGTATATCCTACCTATCCTTCATTACCAACACCTCTTTGACCACCACCATCATCGTCGTTGTTGTTGTTATCACCCAAATGCATCAACCGATCCAAGGAAGATTGTGAGATTGTTGCAGTATGCTCAAAAAATATTGTTTCCTATTCCTGATGTCCATCAATCACACATCAAGTAACTTCATATCCAGGTCATCTGCAAATTGCAATTCAATAAATGAATGCATCTCAACATTACTCCATGTAATGTAAAAAAATGTAACAATAAGAATGTTATTATGTTTACCTCTCCTTTATTTTCATCAATCCACTTTTGGATCTCATCTTTTTGCTTGGGAAGGTAAAAGTTCATCAATTCATATGCGGTGGGTGCTTGCACACCCAGTCCAACTAAGCATGCAGTCTTTAACATGTGTTGCACTCAAAAGCCACGAGTGTCGAGATAAACACTTCCCCGTAGCTTTTCCAACCTTGTTCTTTGCTCTAGAGAACATGTCCTTCAAATTTTGTTGATCTCCTTGTGAATTTCTATTACCTGCCTCATCAAGATCTAAGTCCAACCTCCATAGTGCAGTATTGGTTGATTTAAACAATAAATTAATTGTCCCTTTCTTTCTATTCACCTAACTAGATGGCCTATCATCATCAATCAAGTCAACCACAATTCTTGCTGAACCTGAGTGAGCACCACTACCACCACCAAATTCATAAACAGATTGTACAAAACCCCGTCAATACTCACCATGTTGTTTTTCCCATGCATACCTCTTAGAATCTCTTAGGACCCTCATATACATGCAGTGTTCTTGAAGGGGTGTCATAACCTGGGGGATAATCCACATCTTAGTCCTCATCACCATCAGATGAACAATATTCTCTCTCATAATCAAACAAGGCATCGACATACAACCTGTTCAATTCCTTTTCTTGTTTACATGTTTCTTTCTTAGTATTCACCATTTGATTAAAGACACCCTAACTCCTTGAGGGCATTTCTTGCACATTGCCACATTCTTATCCCTGCCAATAATGTGTGCTTTAAACTTCGTAATTCATCCACCTCCAAATTTTTTTGTTGCAATAGGTGCAAATCAGATGTAGCCTATTGCCACCGACGGCTTAGCAATGCTCCCATACAACATCTGGACCTTTTTCAGCTATTTCTTCCCCTTACCCTAGCCATCTCATCAAATGAAGAACCATTGCTAGGAATAAATACAGACAAAAACACAAAATTTTTACCACTTCAAATCATTAATTAACATGACATGTAACATTAGAAACATGTAGAGCAATTATTTGAGTTTTTCTTAAATAGTTTTTCTTTAAAAAATGTATTTCCTTTTTTAAGGTTGGAAATTATTTATTACATTACATTAACTGGTTTAAACCTTATTCCAAATAGTTTTAGTTAGTGGAATTAGTTTATCATACTAATAACAGGTTGTTAGATTATTAGGTATATTCTAATTGTAAAATACGAAATATACAATAAATTAAAAAAAGTTTTATTCAATTATAATTTTCAAAATTAGATTTTAAGGTCTGAATTCTCGGAAAATATACATACTCCATATCATTTTTTTGCCAATCTTTACTTTTATTTTAATCTAAGAAAATCTTAGTAGATGCTCTAACTAAATCTTAGTATATAATATACATATATATAGATCTAGGTAAATCCACCCCAAAAAATGCTTGGTTTAGCAAAAAATCTTAGATTACATATAATCCAAGCTTTATACATAACTAAACACATATATTACGTAGATTTATTGGATCCATTCTTAAGTATACAAGTTCAAGCAATGGATACTTTGTTTCAGGTAGATTTAGAAGTTTAGATCTACAAATTAGAGATAGAAATAGGCTAGAATTAGAGAGAGAAGAGGAAGAACCAAAATAGGAGTTAGAATAAGGGTAGGATTAGAGAAAAATACCTCTTCAAAATTTCCTTCTGATCTACAAAAATTGCCACAACAAAAACAGCAATAATTGCATTGTGTTTCATGAAATGGGGATCGTGCCCCAACCATGTATTGGCCAAATAGGCCAGTAAGTGGCAATTTGCGCCCAAAACCCCATGTTTTGGCAAAATATACAAAACATAACCGGTATTTTATTCCTCAAAAGCACCATATGTAGATAGATGCCATGCCGTTTTTGTATCTAACTGCCATCAGTACCGAAAATTTTGGCAAAATTTCACATGTTTCATCAAATTTGAACAATGATTGTAACTATAAGGAATACATGTCTAAGTATTATGAAATTAACAACATGGCCTTTGAGTACTGCACTATGTATTGCGAAATAGGGATTGCGTCCCGACTATGTATTGCAAAATAGGCCATGACAAATTGTATTGTGTCTATGTGGCGATTGGACAAAAACGCTCGACTGTGGCACAATTAGTACAAATTATGTCATCAGCCAATGCATTGGAATATTCCATTCTTGATCCTGCTCCTCTCCAATTTTTAGCACCATATTCTGGCTGCTACAGTGGCAACTTTGCACCCAAAACCCCCTGTTTTGGCGAAATTAGTGAAACACCACCAATATTTTTTCCCACAAAATGCCCAAGTTAGATACATGTCAGGCCTTTTCGATATCCAGTTGCCATGGGTACTGAAACTTTTGGCAAATTTTCACATTTTCATTAATATTTTGTACAATGACAGTAAGTATATAAGTAGATAATCGTAACTATAACGAATATATGTCTAACTATTACTAAATTAGCAATAGCCTTTGGTAGTAATTTTGGCAGGCTGCAACTGGGCTTGGGCTTTTTTCAGGCCTTAAGTGGCCAAGTTGCATTTAAGTGGTGTTAAGCTCAAGGAGACCTTGAGGTGGTGCTTAAGCAACTCAGGAGAGAGTTAAGCAAGCACATTTTGGAAGGTCATTCAATTGGCACTTAGATGCCTTTCTAAGCAGTTAGGCTGGTAAACCACTTAAAAGGACAGTTAAGCGGCCGCCTAAAACAATTTTTAAAACACTATTATTATTATTTCTCTTGGAGTAAGGGGGATAGAGGACGGTGAATGTTCGGAAGGTGGCGCACCAAAAAGAACTGAAGATGATTGGTGTGTCCTCACCCATGAAGGACCACCTAAAGGAAGAAGCCTTCCCATGCTAGATAGCATATGTCCCAACAATGTCTAGATATTGGACTAAGACAAGGAATGAGCAACAGATTCCACATCCGAATAGCCAAGCACAATGACCAGGGTGGTGCTCTTATTGAAAGGGGTTATCGGAACATAGTATCGAACAAAGAATTAGCACTAATCAAAGCAAGGTTTAGTGGTGGGAGTGTAGTATGAGTAGTGGGTACCTTGTAGATCTTGACCCGCCTACTTGGGTATGGACACAAAGGGGTCTCGTAGGTGCATAAGAAATTCTCTCTTAGTAGGGGTATAAGACAAGGGGATCCCTTCTCAGCATACCTCTTTTTTCTTTGTATGAAAAGAATTTCTCAAATGGTTGAGACTGGAATACATTAGAAAATCCAGTGAATATCACAAGTGTGTGCCGGTAAGCCACTTGCAATATGCCAATGTTATGATTTTGTTTTGAGAAGCTACTACTGCACAGGCTACCTTGGTGAAAGATATTATGAAGGAATTTGGTAAATATTCTGGCCAACGGGCATCTCTTCACAAATCTTGTGTTCTTGGGTGCCTTGGAGGCTGGAAATATTAGTGATGCACTGAAGGCTTAGAAGACCATGAACTTTGGGAAATATCTAGGGGTACCTATCTTGCATGGTAGAAGGAAGGTAGGGTATTTTCAATAAAAAGAATGCAGAGCATGTGCACAATTTGGGAAAGGTGGCCATCTTGCACTAGTTGAGCATATCACACTAGTATGAAGTGTCTTTACCTTAATCCCGCTATATGCAATGCAAACATCGATCATTCCAAAATCTGTGTAATATTATTGATGGCCTAGTCTAGCAGTTCTTGTAGGGTTTTACAGAAGATAAAAGGGGAAATCACCTGATCAAGTGGGACAATGTATGTATAGAAAAGGATGGTGGGATTGGGGATTGCATCGGCTAAGGTGACAGACAAGGCTGTATTGGTGGGGCTTGCATGGAAATTTCAAAAAAATCCAAATGCTAAATGGATTGTTGTATAAAGACTTTAAGAGGTAGATAACTGACGGGAGGACACGGTTTAGGCTAAGAGATGGGTGGCAGTTTGTTCTATTTGTGATGGAATTTTAGATGGTGTAGAATGGGTTGCGACTTGCGAGAATGGTAGTCAGGTGTAGATCAGGAAAGACTGTTGGTTATACAGCATTGAGTTCCTAATTGATGTATCTATGCAACATGTGCAAGAGGAAGGCATGAATATGTGTGTTCCTGACTATGCTAGCATTGACGGGAGTCGGAAGTGGAATGAGTGTTGGCAGTCGGCACCTCTTGCCTGATTGGGTTTGTATTGTCATTGATGCTATGTTACATCCTCAAAATTCCTATGATGATGATTTTGGGATATGGAATACATGTTGTTGTGTATATCTACAGCAAGCTTGAAGGTATGGCTGGTGGAACCACGGAACATTGTGTGGAAGCAGGGTGCACCGCAGAGGATTTGTATAGCTGGTTTTGCAGAATAGACTGCTCACTAGTGCTTGAGACATATGTAGGGTGGAGGAAACAGTTCTGCGTGTTCTTTGGGATTATTCTTGCCCAAAATTACATGGCTCCTGCTAGGTGCTGGTGGACTAGATAAAGTTTTTTCTCAGTGTGTTTTCTGAGATTGGTCAAAATGGAATATTAGTAGAGGTGGGGAGCAGAGAAAAACCGTTGCCACTGCCATTTATAAGTTGTGTAAGTAACTCTGAAATGTTGTTTCTGTTAAGGGAGAGGTGGCAAAGAGATATGGAAATATACGTGAGACTAAAGCTTTTGCACGTGAGGTGAAAATGTTGCTACGGTGATTAAGGGGAAAAAGCAGTGGAGTATGGCACATTGCAGGTAAAGTGGAATCCTCCAGAAGGGGTACTACAAACTGAATGTAATAGTGCTTTTAGTATTCAGATGAATAAGGTGGTTGCAGGTGGGGCTATACGCATGGTCCCAAATTCCGGATTCGGTATTCATTCAACGAGGTCAAAAAAAATCGGCATTTGGGAAGTGTGCAGAAAATTCAGATAAAATTTGACAAATATTCAGTAAAATTTGGTCAAATAATCAGGAAAAACAGGATAAACTTCAGCATATAATATGTGTGCAAGTATAGATACAAACATTACATATATATACACATATGTACACATGATAAACACATTGTTATATACTTATATATATGGACATGTGATTTGCTTATTTATTATCTATTCCCGAATGTCAAATCATATAACATATTCTTATTTCATACATCTACAATTTTTTATTCAGGAACAACTCGTGAAATATGGGGATAATTCATAAAACTCATGAAGAATTAGTGAAATTTGGGAATACTCTTGCAAAATTCAATGTAGCATTTGTCACATGAAGAATTCATGAAGTATAAGTGAACAATTCAAATTTCGGAGAATTTTGTGAGTATGGTCACAAGTAATGAGAAGGGCCAGAAGGAGGTAGAATTATACACTAATTTGCAAGTTCGTGGTGCTCTGAATGCAGAAAGTGTTCTTATTTCATACATCTACAATTTTGTGAAATTTGAGAACAATTCGTGAAATACGGGGATAATTCATATAACTCGTGAAGAATTAGTGAAATTTGGGAATACTACGAGCTTCTTGCGGAATTTGATGTAGCATTTGTCACATGAAGAATTCATGAATTATAAGTGAACAATTCAAATTTCAGAGAATTTTGTGACTATGGTCATAAGTAAAGAGAAGGGCCAGTAGGAGGTAGAATTATACACTAGTTTGCAAGTTTATGGTGCTCTGAATGCAACATTGAGGGATATTTTCACGTGCTACAAATGGCATTGGAAATATGGCCTAACAAGGTTACAAACTTACAAGTGGATATGGACTCAAAATTTATTATTATTATTACTATAGTGAATTTACAAGCTTGAACAGGGATATGAAACCATGGATATACGATATATGTAACATGTTGATGAGGCCTTGGTATTGTTCTCAAGACATACTTTAGAGGATGATAACTAGGTGGTTGAGTGGTGGTTGATGGATGTGAGGCTTATGAAGAGGCTTGTCCAGCAACTGGACAACCCACCGGATGAGTTGATCGCTATTTTGGAGAATGAAGATTGATGGTAAAGCCGCTCCTAGAGGGTGAGAAGGGAGGTCAGCTATACTTAGTTTTCTCTTATCCTTTTGCTTATGGTTTTCTTACGGTCATTTTGCGGCAGCTTATCAGGTTGAGTTTTGTTTATTGGTCTCTGTTATGTCTTTGATTCATGAAAATTTAGTTTTGTGCTTGCAAGGGGAGGGCGGAATGAATAAAATCGATCCTATATATGCGTAGATGCCAAACAAAGTTTAACTAAATCTTGTACTAAAACTCGTAGATCTATAACATAAGCACAACATCTAAACTACATCCATTATAGTAATGAAATGGCAACCTTAGATCTAATTCTACCCAATAGTTATATAAAATTCCAATGCAGGAAAATATGACGATAATGTAATGCAATCTCAAAGAAAGGATCACCTGTGTACGGAACTAAGCTTCATAATTCATTGATATGATGATATCGAAATAAAATAACTAACTGAATCCCTTTCATTATTTAGTAGTTAAGTGTGTGACATAAGGGATGTAATGAGCAGGGGAGGACGATAGAACTAACATATAGTTGGAACCTCTAGGACAAGTGAAGCAAAGAATTAAACATGTTTAGTGTTCTTAGATTGGTAGGTGGAGATAAAAGCCCAATCATGCCTCGGTTATATGAGACAACAACAAAATGGAGAGAGTCAAGGAGTTGGTCCTAGATTCCATAAACGATACTCAACCGTTGGTCTATCGTAAAGGATTGTTGGAAGAACATGCTTTTGCATCCATTGTACAAAGTTGATTAGCATGTGTTGTGTGTTTGTGTGTAGGATACCAAAAAATATGAAATGTTATTCCGAAACCTCCACCTGGGTTCATCTATTTATTAACTTGCACTCGAAAAGCAAAACAAATGCCGGGTATGGTAACTATGAGATAAAGCCACATGCTAAGTGCTAACTAGGCAATGTAACCACTTTTTGGTCTTTAACCTCCTCAGAATCATCAGCCAATAGGTTTCAGCCATAGGACAACTTTTTGGTTTGCAATCCCATAGCGTTAATGTTCATGAAACTGATCAGAACCAAACTATAAATTATGTGGCAGCTCACGGACCAATTTTAGAACAAATAGACAATTGTAGTATCAACCAAAAAATGGTGAAGAATGAAAGTTTTGTCACGTGTCTATTAAAATACACAAGTTTATGGAGCGCCAAGTATACCTGCATTGTGCGGCGGCTTTGCCTTTGCCCATTTTCAGGTCATTCCTCGCCACCAGAACCTGGGAACGGACAACAAGGCCAACGGTTGTTAAGCTAATGAAAGCAGCATCCCCGAAGGTTTGTTCGCAAAGATGCGTCTTTTCGAGTGCACCCAATCCCCTCGCCGTTAGTTGGGTGATGCTGGTGTTAAGGTGGGTGCAGCGGTTACCATTTTAAAATCTTCAAGGATATCGGCTAGGTTCTCGATCTCGAGGAGCAGCTGCTTCTTTTCCTTCGGCTTAGTTTTGCAGTTGGTTTTCTTTGATGGACGACCACTACCGTCGTCCTCCGCCGAAACGATATGGCGATCAATCAGGCGGGTCTTCATAGTGGATCCCAACCGGGTGACCAACGTGCTAAACCAGCGGCCGTCGCCGCTAGCAGCTGCGGCTGACGAAGGGGGAAATGAAGCAGCGGTGGCGAGGATATATCCGAAGACAAAGCAACCAGCCCCGACGAATAGGAGGGTGCTGCTGCTGACTGTCAGCATAGAGGAGTCCATGCTTCGTCGGTCGTTTTACTGAACGCGGTTACCTTCTCCTTAGCAGCAACAAACACAGGCCCTGTTTATTATACACGGGGCTGGGAGCGGCGGCCTGAACTTCCACCTTATAACTGACAACGAGCTCATTCGCCGAGGGCAGGACGAGAATTCATTTGTAGGGCGCCACTTCTCGCCCGAAAAAAATGGACAAGTCGTGCCTGCGTCTTCCCCCTTCACCCACGAACGCTCTACTATGCAGCGGCGGCCTTTTTTTTTTTGACGGGGTGGGGTGTATGTTTGTGTTTTTTAGTTTAAGGCTGGGCAATAGAGTTTGCATTCTTTGGTGATTATAAAACTTGATAATACCGTTGTGTTTGATATCATCCGCACATTGGTCCCCTTTGTCATATGGTAGAGTTTGATTTCTTTGGTGATCATATTGTATACTGCCGCATTCATCTGAGATTGAAGTTCCGCTATGATATTGTTCAAGATGTTCTATTTGATATTATCTCTCAAACCGGAATAAAAGCCTTCAAAGAAGCCTCGGTTGCCTTTTTGGGACACGTCGTGATGGTTTCCACACTCAAAGACATGATGATATCTTACTATATGATTGGATTTAAGTAAATCACACTTGTGTTGATCATATTGGGGTCTCTCTATGACCGCTGCACTTTGAGGCAGGCCAGGCAGCTTGTGATGCGGCCACACAAAAAGTGTGCAAGCATGGTGTTGTATGTGAAACAAACCATCAACATTTCCTTCCATTTGCCTTTGATATCTTTGGTTGTTTAGCTAATGGTTTTGTTTCCCTCTTATGACACATCCAATATATCATAAATAGGAATGTCACGATGTCATCTTCTACATCTTCAAATTTTGTCTTTAGATCATTGGGTTTTGTCATTCAGAAAGGGTTGGCAGCCCAATTTGTAGCTCGTGCCTCTACGAAGACATTTCTGAAAAAATTGATGGTGATAGAGATGGGAAAGGTGATTGGGAATGAGGTGGTGATGGTAAGGGAGAAATTGTTAAAATATATTATTTGGTAACATGTGTATGGTGATAGAGATAAGGATGGAAATTTTTAAAATATTATTTGTTACATGATTACAGTGATGTACATGGGAGATTTTTTATTAAAAAATACTCAGAAAAAATAAGAATCATATTTATTAGAATAATTTTACATATATAAATAAGTAGTGGAGTTTAGAAAGAAATTTTGTCCCTATGATTCACCATGCTTCTCCATGGGGACAAAAATAGACCAAATTTCAATATTCACCATGGATTCACCCTCACCATGGCAAACAAACAATATTTTTTGTTTCATCATCGTGATTCATCATATAACAAATGTGTCCTACGGCAAGCAACTCTTTGAGAAAATAACCAACTAGTGAACATGTATAAACTTAAAGAACAAAGTGGATAGAGATTTATAAACTTAAGGTTAGGCATTCACTATGGTACATTTTGTTCTATTTCTTTAGATTGGGGTCTTTCAATGTTGAGTTAGGAGAAAGAACATCCTATTATAATCCTGAAAGAGGCTTTAATACTTCATATCGAATCCCAACGGGGTTCGGTCCGCAACAAGTGCTTCACAAGAAGCAAGGTTGACTAGCTAAGCTAGCCGGCAAATGCGATACACTCTGCTCTATGTAACAATGATACACATATTATCGGAGCAATTTAGTCCTCAACCAATGTTATAAACACAAAAACAATTGGCAGCTCTTCCATTTTTACTATGGGGAAATTATGTTCATCTTATCCCCCAATAACCTAACTACAATGTTGCAAGGTTGTGTTGTCCTTATTCTATAAAATCAACACAGCTTACAACTCAGACTCAACTTTCTGAACCTAAATCTCATATTCCAAGACCCACATGCCATATCTCAGAATGAGAAAATGTGTACTCCATCAACCAGTCCTCTAGACCTCCTACTATAAGACCATCCAAGACCCTCTAGTTTGTAGACCCCCCTCACTTGTAAAGGCATCTCCATGAG
Organism: Alisma plantago-aquatica; assembly: GCA_963693085.1. Taxonomy (NCBI): domain Eukaryota; kingdom Viridiplantae; phylum Streptophyta; class Magnoliopsida; order Alismatales; family Alismataceae; genus Alisma; species Alisma plantago-aquatica. The sequence goes on from OY856410.1 coordinate 882,500,206, forward strand.
ACAAGAGAATATGTAGTTAGACACTAGGCATGTGTCATATTCGATAGGTCCAGTCCAGTAGCTCACCTTTTTCAACTTGCCTTACGGATTCATTATACATTGTCAAGTTCACCATCATTATTGATATATTCTCTCATCACAATATCAAATTTTGGAGGAATCCTTGGTCAAATGATGGGAGCATTTTTTAGATTAAGTCGGACACTATACTTCCTATCAATCATAGCAAAATGATAGTTGAGAAAGCTATAAAAAACTAATATGCATGAGCAAAGATCGCCTCAAAAGATCACTTTACATATACTCATGATATGAACACAACATTATTTCAATGCTCTCCTTCTCTAGAGAGCAATGTAAGAGTGACTGGTGTTGGAGTAAAGACTTTACTATGGCACTTGTCTAAAAATCTTACAAATGTTTTGATAATTCTTTTGGCATGTCATGTCATTTTTTAGCTTATATAAGTAATTTCCTCATTGATAATGAAAACTTCTTATATTTGATAATCGACACAAAAGAGGATTCAATGACCCATTGATGTCTCCTCTTCTGTGAATGGAACGATGATATTGTATATAATTTTTACACCCCAATTCACTTAATACAAAATGGGCCACTCCTACCATCTTAAAAGCCTTCCCATGGACCTTTAACACACTGTCATTTAGATTTTATTTGATAAAAAGAGTTTGTGTTGACACATTATGGCATGATCATTGTTCTAATTTTGCATCTCGTTTGGTGGAAGCATAACATCAAATTCTTCCAAAAGGTGAGGAACAAATTATATGGATTAATATTTTATATTTAGAATATGCTTATATTACACTTATCTTCACTTCTCTAGATGTGATTTTGTGTCAGCACACAAAAGCAAACAACCCTCACGATTGTCTTTATGGTGAAGGAGAAGAAGGAGTCTTTACTGTCAAGGATGATGATATGGGCATCCTTTCCTTCTTCAAGCTACCATAGGGCATTGATGATGAATATGCTCAATGTTGCGGATACAACACTAGGTAATCATGATGAAGCTGTTTGAATATCTATATGTGACACACTATCTTTGTCCATTTTCTTTGATGTCTCTATGTGGGTTGTTGAAGGATCTCTCTCCTCCATACATTACCTAGGTTGTTATTGACAAAATACATCTTCATGTGCTTCATACTTTATTATGGGATCTAAATCTCTTATATTCTTTCCTATCCCCTTTTCATTGGGTCACTCTTAGTGCTCCCTTTCTCCCATTATGATATATGTTTGTTTTTTCTTATTCTTTATTTTCTCTCTCTCCTTGATATATGTGAAACACTCTCATTGGTTTTTGTAATTGAATTATTGGTTTAAGCAACTGATATGTATGATTATTTTTATCTAAAAAGTGTTTGTGTCTAGTGTAGAATGCTTCATGTTGAATATAATTTGGTGTTTCCGCACAAATTTGGGTTTTTGCCTAATTAACAGACCACTCTAGTCATAAGACTAATGAATTTGTGATGAGTTAGTTGCCAATACTGGTCTAATAATTGTTTGAACAGGAAAATATTAGTGTGTACTTTTTTGTGATATGTGCTTCTATCCTTGTGAATTAAAAAAATCAATATGCTAGGAATGAAAGGTCCATTTATAGTTTCAAGGGGCCAAAAATTGACGTGTTTTGTGTGCATACAACATATGTATTGTTTGTGATAATTCTATACAGTTGACTCAATGGGTGTTGTGACTAAGTTCACATTGTATTATTTTACAAACTTTTAGAGTGTATTGTGAAGTGATTGTACAAAAAAATCATAATAGTATATAGAAAAAAATGGACAGGGGAAATATTTGATAATGTTTTGATGGTTGATAGCTTCTAGTGGATATACTCTGTAAGACCCTTGACCTGGGTTTTGGGCTAACCCTGTTTTTTTGGCTTGAATATGTGCTTAGAACCTTTCTCTAAACCTTTGATATAACCTTAGAGCTTGTGGAGAGCTTAAGTCTCCAGTTTGAGCTTGTTTGGATGATGTTTGTGCTTTTTGTGCTTATTTTGGGTCAAATTACAATTTACCCATTTTTGGAGGTTATCTTGCAATTTTTCACCTCTAGAGTGTTCCTTCTCTATATTGGCTTCATGAGAGAGAGTGTGATGCTTTGGGGAGCCTTTTTTTGGTGGCATCACTAGAGGTAATTAAGGTTTCTAGGGTTTTGGGTGTCTTGATCATATGTACCTTGTTGGTTGTCTCGACCTATGTCACAACCTTGGGTGTGTTTTGGTTGTTGTCTCAACTGAGACACCTTCTCTAAGTGTTTTTTTCTCGACCATGATGGTCTTGTTTTGTCTTGAGTCGAGATAGTTGTCTTCTAGTGAAGTGTCTTGACCTACTATTTGTGGTGATCCTTTTGTCTCAACCAAGTGATGTTTTGGTGTTTTGTCTCAACCATGTGGTGCGTCCTTTGTGTGTTGCGACCGAGACCATATGTTGGGTGACCCAAGTGGTTGAGACCCAACATAGGTTGTATCACCAGCTCATGCATGTATTTTTTAAGTGGTTTCATGTTGGTTTCTTGGGTTGACAAGTGTCCCTTTGGAGCTCTATATTGTAGACACCTCATCTTCACCCTACTTCTCTCCTCCTTTGCTATATAAACCCTCTTATCTCCATGCAAGTGACCCTTTTTGTCCCTTATCTTTCTCCTTCCTTGCTTTCTCATCATTGGATCTTGGTGGAGCAAGAAGAGTTGATCCTTGGAGCTTTGGTGATTGGACCTCTTGCATGTGGTCACTCTTGATCATCTTCAACCTTGTTAGTGTATGTCTTTCTTTTGTGGTGTTTTTTTTCCTTGGATCTTATACCCCATATTCTTCTCTTTTCCAAGCCCTAGACCATGGATCCTCCATGGTGGTCATTCTTGAGAAGTCAAACCCCCATCATAAGGATCATAGGCCATGTTTTGACAAGGTGGACCCAAGTGTGAGGAAGTTTCCTTCTCTCTTTCTCCTTTCTTCCTTTGGTTCAGCCTAGAGCTTCTTTCTCTCTTTTCTTGGGTTATATTTGACCTTGGTGCCTTCTTTTCTTGAGGTGATCTTGTGGTCGAGAGGGTGGAGCCTTTGGTGGAGCTTCATCATCCTTAGTGATCGTGTGCTTGGAGCTAGTGATCCTTGGAGTTGATCTTCCTATTAGTGGGTTATATAACACTTTTCCCTCTCTATTATTACACATTTCATACATGCATGTTGACATTTCTCTCTCTAAAACGTACCCCTAATGTTCTAGTAGATGATACAACGCTCTAGATCTTGTTTGATGGTGAATAACATACTTGGTTTGCTTATAATCTGAAACCCTAATTGACGGAACCCAATTTTGGTGATGTAATGGTGGTTTTCTTCAACCTTTTGACCTTGGTTTTGATCACATGCATAGTGTTCATGTATATTGGTGTTCCATGGAGTTTAGGTTCTATTTTGGTGGTGTCAAATGTGGTTTTCTCTCTCTTACACAAAGGTCTTTCATGATGTTTTCATGATACAAGTTTTAGGATTTTTGGTGACCATTTTGCATAAGGTTTTTTCCTCCATGTTGATGATGGGTTTCTTTGGTATGATCTTCTATTTTGTCAGTGGAAACATTTTTTCTTGATCATGGTTAATCCATGTTTTGGTGTTTTTCTCTTGCCTTGGTGGTATCTTGACCTAAGTGGTTTCTATACCATGTTTTAGTTGAGGTCATGACACTTTATACTTAGTGTTTTGGGTCGAGATGTTACTTCTGTTTTGGGTCGAGGTGTCACACCCAGTAAAGGCTGAGACACATACCTCCATGATGGTCATGACCCATGGTTTGTTTGTTCGAAATGTTTTCCTTGGTTTGAGGTTGAGACACTTGGTGATGATGGTCAAGTTGATTCCTTGTTGGTCGAGATGATGCCCTAGTTTTTGGGTCGAGACACATCCTTATTTCGGTTGTGAGATGTCCTTGGTTGGAGGTTACAACATGCTTGGTTTTGGTCGTGACATGTCCTTGTTTTGAAGACAAGACAACCTTGTTTCTTGAGGTCACGACATGTGTTTCATAGGGTGGTTGAAACCCTAGTTCATGAGCGGTCGAGACATGTGGGGTGTCGTGGTCGAGACACGTTGGTTGTGTTGAAGTCATGATCTCATTTGCATGAATGGTCGAGACGTGTAAGATGGATGATCGAGACACATACTTGAACACATAATCAACACATGTACATGAGTAATGAATGAACCATTTATAGTGTTGTTTCGGATGAATGTTAATCAATCTTAATCATGTTCCTCAACCCTAATGTGCTCCAAGGAAGTGGGATATTGTGGAACTAAGGCTTTGTGATTGAATACAACTATAAAACCCTAAATGATCATGAATGGAGCCTTAACCCTAATGTTGAGCAATGTGATGTGTTTGCTTTTCTCTCTTGAACTGGTTATATTATTTTGTTGTTTCTCTCTCTTATTTATAGACACTAACCCTACAAGTGATATGAACTTGAATGAGATAGATATGTGAATGCTATGGTAAATCCTATATTATAGGGGATGGTGATTATGAGCAATGTTGAGGCATAATGTGATGTGGTATACACAGGGATTGTGTGCTAGGAGTATGATGATCTAGCAGGTTCTTTGTGCATGATTTGAGGTGATAACCTCTAGAGATGCGATTGAGGGATTGATATCCCACAGTGACGTGACATTGGAGATAGCCTTGTATGGATGTTTGACAATGATTATGGCCTCATGAATGGCAGTGCTACAATGATATGTGATGATGTGACAAGTTCACACCTTATACATTTTATATCTTCTGAAGTTGAATTATGTTCTTGTTCTTGTAGAGTTTGTTTTGGCTTTGTACGTTGATTCATGATAAAAGATACTTAATTGGCCTAACTAGTCAAGTGGAACCTAATCATGTATTTGTCTTGTGCCATAGATCCATTCCAGTGTCAGTTTTAGTGCTGGATGGTGAAATAGGTTCTCCCTTAGTGGAAGCTCGGAGTCATATATTGTTGAGTATACACATTCACAGTTTGGTTGCAGACCATACCCTGGAAAGAGTGCGGCTATGGGCCATAGCTCAGTGATGTGACTCGGTATATACTTATGATACTTTCACAGGATTGGTTGTGGTCCTTACCCTAGTAGGAGTGCGACTATGGGTCATAGCTTAGTTTCACTAGCGTTGTGCCTATATACCAAGGCAGGCTAGGCTATTTTGCAGTTAGATTTGATATGTCTCTATGGAGTTCTCTTGTGCTGACCGGGAGGTGTGGAGAGGTCATGGATTCCGGCTCTTCCATTGACCTTGTATGACACTGATTTTGACTTAGCAGTTGTCAGTTGGAGCATGAATGGTATACCTCAATCTCCTTAGGGCATAATAAAAGATGTAATACAACTGTGTAGTATATTTCCATTGGGACAAAATGTGATCAGTTGAAGCCTTGCCTTGCCTTTGTATAGCTTTATTGATAGAAAATATACATGTTCTTTATATTCCTTCTTAGAATATTAATTGTTCTACTGCTCAATGATAACTACCTAGTATTGGTTAACCTTCTTTACCTGTTGGATACACATCGTTTAGTTGAATATGCCCACTTAGTAATTATGTTACCTATATGCTTCAGTTTATCTGTGCTTTAATATACATTGGCAGAGAGTTATATCTCTCGCTGGGATGTTTGGTATCACCCTGTGGGTTTCACATCTTTTAGGTGGTCGTGCATGACGTGGTGGAGATCGCACAGCTGAGGAAGAGTAGCAACAAGAGCAGTAGCTGATAAGATTGGATGTGATGCTAGTCTTTTGGTGTTAGATTCCTAGAGTCATCCATGTACTCTCAGGTCCTTGGGGGTGTTTTGATGTGTTTTGTAGACATGTTACCGGTACGAGGGTTATGGTTTGTATGTCTTTTGATGTATAGTTATAGCAGATGTACATGTACATAAGTGGAATAGGTATCTCATGTAACAGGTTGACGATAAGAACAACGATGTAAGAACCTTGTGATATATGTTATGTGGACCACGTGTCCTGTTAAGGACTAATATGTGAAGGCTTTCAACTTGTGTTGCTTCTGCTAAATTGGTTTTAATTTTCTATATTTTCTGGTAATCTGCATGTTTAGTTTTAATTATGCTTTTGGTTTTGGTATTCTCATTTGTGGCACGTCGGGGAGTCACATACTCCCATAGTATACATGAATACAAATAGTGTTGCACGAGATATATCTTTGATAGGTAACAAACTCATAATAAGCACACACAAACATATATTAGTGAAGCAATCATTGGATCATGAATTAGATATAAACTAGGTTTAGTGTAGGTGTTATGTAATTTAAGAATTACTATGAGAAAATAAAGCCAATTTTATTAGACGTGGGTTGCATAAATTAAGTCCTTAATAAAAAAAATTCTAAAAAATTTAGGAGGAAAAAACCCACTGAAATGCAAATTTAGCTTATGTTGGATATCAAGAATTCCTACATTTTAGGGAAAATGTCATTAAGTTGTCCTAACCATTATACCTTTGTCCCCTTTCCTTCCTAACTTACCTTTTTAAAGTTAGAGTTATTTATTTTGTGAGCTATGATCAAGCCTTATATTTAACCATCACATAGAAATGATTTGGATTTAGAAATATTTCAAGTAAAAAATTCAGGGCATTATTATTGCCAATTGTGTATACTACTAGTCGAGAGGGATCCAAGTATATATTTTACTCATTTATGAGATCGATTTACATATCTATCATTAAATTTTCTCGAGTGGACAGAAAGTGGCCATGATGTGAGCATTTTGACTTAGGTGCTTTAATGACTCTAAATAATGAAGGATGTCATAGCTCCAAGCACACTCTAATCACTTTCACAGACCTATCTTAATCTCAAAGAGATGTATATGATACACATGCATAATGGATGAATGTTTTCATATTTCCTTCTAGGACATTGGTGCAATAATGCTGAGGCATATTTAATAAAAATGGGTGTCAAGAGAATTTGGTAAGATGTGGTGAAGTCATAATGTACTGACAATAAGTTGTAGAAATATATAGATGTATACTACATCAAGAGATTCCATCAATTTGTTTGCTACCCTTATTCACCACTAGATGTGCTAAATTGATAAGAGGCTTTCATTTAGTATCGTTAAAAGGATGAAAAATATTTATCTAAAGATGACTAATAAAACATAGATTCGGTCCATCAAAGATGGAATAAGTTGTCGAGTTTAGGTCAATATATTTTACAGTCCAAATATCTCTTGAATATAGTATCATCTAATCACCAAGAACATGTACCCAAAAACATGATGTCAAGATATCTAGAGTTGTGATGGGGATAAAATAATAAAATGGGGTTTATGTCTTCATGTCGTTGCATCGATGACATGCCAAAAGTTTGATATATATCATTATTAATCCATAAATACATAATATTAGACCTTGTTGGCCAAAATAAATCAAACAACACTAGCACACACGACCATTCATAAAAGTAATTAGATGTGCATATAAATATTAAGTTGTTTCTAACATAAATCACACCACTAAGAGTGCTAAATTCAATAGACATATGTATATAGATATATGTGTATAAAGACAAACATGATATTAAGGATCACTAAATTTGTAAGACATATTTCAAATGAATATGTATGTCTGATGATAGAATGAAGAATGTTAAGTAACAACTAACCCCTAACTTTAAGTGGTAAACCATAAGTCATACATGTTGTATGTCGCACACAATATATTTGACACACTAATCAATCTAATAAGACAATAAATTACTTTGGTGAAGCATGTGAATTTGTAAGCTAGAGTATAGTATAATGGATGCAGTTAAAACCTAAATTCAATATAGTGAATAATATACATTCATTAATAGGTAACACCTCTCATTTAAGTACACTCATAATCTAAATAGTTAAATGATGCAAACTAGTGATCAACTGATTATACATATACGTTACTTCAACTACAATTTTATCTCTTACAACATGAAGAACATACCAATTAGAGTTGGTATCCAAATAAATCATTATTCAAAATAAATTGGAAGGTAATATAATTGAAACTTTATTAAAATATGTGAAATCTTACATTAAGAGTTGTGTCTGTTAATTTTATCAACTAGTAAAGGAACCTACTTTCAAAATTATAAGGGTTTTATTTTCATTTAAGTAGAATAAAAAGCACAAGAAAATATGTAGTCACACATTATTGTGGTAATAATGTGATTGGAATCTATTGATGAACCAAAGATTTGGTTGTCACACAGACATTATGGATATCAGTAGGTGGAGGATCTTCTCAAAGATGTTAGATGGGGTCTAATGAACTAAAGTTTGTATCCTACCTCCATCCAGACCCTACACAACAGTCACAACTCTCTTTCCATATTATGTCCCTCTCCTCTCAGTCTCCTTCTATGATTTTTTTTCTACCAACTTTCTCACATCATCCTAAAATGAATGATTCCTCATAAGAATCCTATCATTGTTGGGTTTGGAAACCTTGACATTCTGATGTCCTTTCTCAACTTTAATGATTCCCTAACTATAATATTCTATATTGATTAGTTATCAAACACCTCCACACCTGAAGCACTTTATTCCCACATTCAACCTTACTCATAGCACATCTATCTTCTTTCACTAATATAGAAGTTTATACCCATGGAGGTCAACTACATTATTCTTACCTACACATTCATGGCCTAATCCCTAATATGGGAGAAAATTTGGGTCATTGAATCTATCTCAGTTTTCCATTTAGTGTGCATTATAGTAAGGATTTTCCCAATTATACTAGTCATTGATGATGTGGCTATGTCATATCACTTATGAGCAATTCACATTGCAAAAACTTTTGTTGCAAGTTTAGGGCTAACCCATGCAGACTAGTTAAATTTTTTATTATCTTACATTTCTTGTGATTCTACAATCCAAATCTTAAGAATATCAATTGATGTCATTGTAAAGCATCTACGATGAGTTTTCTCTTATTTTTATGCCCTCGACTCCAATACATTTTCTTACAATCACTGATCATGTTTTATTTTTTTGGTTTACACTCTTCTCTAGTTTGCCCTTCCTTCTATGTTTCCCTCCCTTCTATTTTGGTTTCTCTCATTCGACCTTCTCCTTCCCTTCCATGTTCCTTACTAGTCATGTTGCAGATACCTAATGATAGGGCTTGATATTTAAATATGAAGTAGTGTTAAGGGTTGTTATTCAATATTGTCATGGATAATTTCAATATTTTCCTTTTTTGTGTTTTTTTACTCACAATGATGTGGGTAGAATCAAATGAATCCCTTATGGGTCATGAAAGGGATCGAAACTCGCATATTTATTCTACTTTTACCCCTACATGGATTTTTGTTTTTTCTTATTAACTAGTTTTCTAAATCATGTTTTAACAACTAAACCATAATAAATAAAATAGTGCTACGAAAAGTATGCACATATGAGGGAAATCATGTGATAACTAAAGTAAATTATTATGTAAGTTATGTAACTTTTAGTGAACACTAATGTAAATACACAATGGAAAATATATTAATATACAACATTCTGAAGTTGATAATCATTATGTTGTTTCTCTTGATATATTTATTTATTTACTCCACATAGTATGTTATGCTTTACAATTAAGGTAAAATACAATTATCACCTTTTAGTGTTTTCTTTTTCATTTTCCTTTTTGATCATGTTGTGATTTTCAATCTATATGTACTAGGTTGGAAATCTTAAATTTGTCTTGTATCCTTCCTTATGTTCTTTTTTTAACCAAAATTTGCCCCAAAATATCATTATTCTTCTTGAACGTGTTCATATTTCTCACTATATCAAGTCTTTACCTTGGTGTCGGTTCAAGATCTCTTGAAACCCTATTATATACCAATTGACTATTTTGTGAGACATTATCCCTAGGTTAGTGCCTTATTATGCTTTAATACCAATAAATGTTCTAACTTGTATTGTTATATATCATTATCTATAAACCTTAATTTAAGTGATTAAACCATTAATGCACAAAGTGAAACCCTAATTATGCATGCTTACTTTTTATTTAGTCTTATAACTTGATATGTTGATGTTTCTAGATAAGTACCCAATCTAAACCCTAATTTATACAAGAACCCTAAAAACATGGAGTTTAATTTTTAGTTCATTGATGTGACTGTTGATCGATGTATATGTATACATTTCTTTCACATGTTGACATGTGTGGCTAGCAATGTCAAGGTTGGAAGCTATATTTCTACATAATTGGGTTGGTGTCAGTTATGTCGGTGTTACTTGTAATATGACGTTATTTTTTCCTTGGGTTGGATGTGAGAGGTGATCATAGGTTGTGCTAGGGTTATTTTATCACAAGTTTTGAGTTAGATCCTTATTTAGGGTTGGTCTGAGTCTAGACAAATTTTGGGAGAGTTTGGAAGAGCTTGCCATGACCATGGACAAATACCATTTGACTTACCTAAAAGCGTAGATTGGCCCTTAGAACTGGTGACAGTTGGCATTGGTCAGTAGATAAATTGTACTATGAGTAGTTGAGTCTACAAGTCAGACTAACTTCTTATAAGTTGTACCAACCTTTAGGGGTTGTAGATGTGACCTATAAGTCTTTGGTATCTGAACTCATTTCATTGGTGACTAAACTCGATTCGTTGGTGACCTAGGTCACAAATTGAGGGTCGCTGGTAGCCCGACATGGTTTGGAGGCAACAGGGCATCAAGGTTTCTAGTGGGATAATTTGTAAGAAATCAGTTAAACTGTAAAGGTTGAATATAGTTTTCAATAATTCATGCGACTCATTGAATTAGTAGATGGAGTTTTGTCTAGGATAGTTACGTCCTTTTCTACATGCCATATTCTCTGGTATAGATCCATCTTATAGTCTTTTAACCCTTAGATATTCTAGTGGTCGTCTGAAGTGTGATTTGTTAGCGTCCATAACTTTATTCCCTACTTGGATCTTAGTGGATCTTGTTCTTGGGTGCCTAGGTCTATTTTGAGGTGGTCTACCTATTCTTTGTTGTTTCTTCTTCTTCTTCTTTCTCTCCTTCTTAGTTTTGTGGTTGGCATCGAGTATTTTTGGTCTAGGGTTGACTAATTCATTTGGTTCTTCATCCCCTTCTTACTTTTTTTTTGCATCTTTGACCTAGTTGGAGTTGGCAGAGCTATTACTAGTGTGGTTTAGATATATCTGAGAAAATAATGGAATGTTCGTTGGTTATGTCTATTCAAAACAAAAAGAAATAACATATTCCTTAAGTCTTTTTGGGGGGTTTGAAGATCAAATATGAATGATATAGGTGTTTGAGGGATGGATGATCGTCAAATTGAGGGAAAAAGGTGCCCGCCTTGCTTCTTGGGAGCTAGCCTCTCTAATAGGTTGCAACCAAGTTTAAACCCAGACTGATGGGTCATTCAAATTGTGGAAAAGAGGCTATTTATGTAGGGGATAGGGGGTCTGATGTGCAAGATTTATATAGTCTTTCTGCCTACTCTTGCATGCATTTTCAATCCATTTTCTATGTCAAGTTGCCTCTAATCATTCTAGATTTTTCACTTTTTATTATCTTCACTTGGTTCATCATTTTTTATCGTAGGTACAATATTTTGACACTAAATGAAAATGATTTGATCACAATTCAACCTTCTTCATATTCCCCAATCTTGAAGCAATTCTTGAAGATTCTGACATAAACATAATGTGTGGTTCAACCATCACGACGTGTCAATAACACGAGATTGCAAAAACTTTTGTTGCAAGTTTAGGGTTAACCCATGAAGACTAGTTAAATTGTTTGTTATCTTACATTTCTTGTGATTCTACAATCCAAATCTTAAGAATATCAATTGTGTCATTGTAAAGCATCTGCGGTGAGTTTTCTCTTATTTTTATGCCCTCAACTCCAATACGTTTTCTTACAATCACTGATCATGTTTTGATTTTTTGGTTTACGCTCTTCTCTAGTTTTCCCTTCCTTCTATGTTTCCCTCCCTTCTATTTTGGTTTCTCTCATTTGACCTTCTCCATCCCTTCCATGTTCCTTACTAGTCATGTTGCATACACCTAATGATAGGGCTTGATATTTAAATATGAAGTAGTATTAAGGGTTGTTATTCAATATTGTCATGGATAATTTCAATAGTTTCCTTTTTGTGTTTTTTTACTCACAATGATGTCAGTAGAATCAAATGAATCCCTTATGGGGCATGAAAGGGATCGAAACTCACATCTTTATTCTACTTTTATCCCAACATGGATTTTTGTTTTTTCTTATTAAATAGTTTTCTAAATCGTGTTTTAACAACTAAACCATAATAAATAAAATAGAGCTACGAAAAGTATGCACGTCTGAGGGAAATCATGTAATAACTAAAGTAAAATATTATGTAAGTTATGTAACTTTTAGTGAACACTAATGTAAATACACGATGGAAAATATATTAATATACAACTTGCTGAAGTTGATAATCATTATGTTGTTTCTTTTGTTATATTTATTTATTTACTCTACATAGTATGTTATGTTTTACAATTAAGGTAAAATACAATTATCACCTTTTAGTGTTTTCTTTTTCATTTTCTTTTTTGATCATGTTGTGATTTTCCATCTATATGTACTAGGTTGGAAATCTTAAATTTTATCTTGCATCCTTCCTTATGTTCTTTTTTTTTAAACCAAAATTTGCCCCAAAATATCATTATTCTTCTTGAACGTGTTCATATTTCTCACTATATGAAGTCTTTGCCTTGGTGTCGGTTCAAGATCTCTTGAAACCCTATTATATACCAGTTGACTATTTTGTGAGACATTATCCCTAGGTTAGTGCCTTATTATTCTTTAATACTAATAAATGTTCTAACTTGTATTGTTATATATCATTATATATAAACCATAATTTAAAATGATTAAACCATTAGTGCACAAAGTGAAACCCTAATTATGCATGCTTACTTTTTATTTAGTCTTATAACCCGATATGTTGATGTTTCTAGATAAGTACCCAATCTAAACCCTAACTTGTACAAGAACCCTAAAAACATGGAGTTTAATTTTTAGTTCATTGATGTGACTGTTGATCGATGTATATGTATACATTTCTTTCACATGTTGACATGTGTGGCTAGCAATGTCAAGGTTGGAAGCTATATTTCTACATAATTGGGTTGGTGTCAGTTATGTCGGTGTTTCTTGTAATATGACGTTATTTTTTCCTTGGTTTGGGTGCGAGAGGTGAGCATAGGTTGTGTTAGGGTTATTTTATCACAAGTTTTGAGTTAGATCCTTATTTAGGATTGGACCGAGTCTAGAAAAATTTTGGGAGAGTTTGGAAGAGATTGTTATGATCATGGACGAATACCATTTGACTTACTCAAAAGCGTAGATTGGCCCTTAGAACTAGTGACAATTGGCATTGGTCAGTAGATAAATTGTACTATGAGTAAGTTGAGTCTACAAGTCAGACTAACTTCTTATAAGTTGTACCAACCTTTAGGGGTCATAGATGTGACCTATAAGTCTTTGGTATTTGAACTCATTTCATTGGTGACTAGACTCGATTCGTTGGTGACCTAGGTCACAAACTGAGGGTCGTTGGTAGCCCGACATGGTTTGGAGGCAACAGGGCATCAAGGTTTCTAGTGGGATAATTTGTAAGAAATCAGTTAACCTACAAAGGTTGAATATAGTTTTCAATCATTCATGCGACTCATTGAATTAGTAGATGGAGTTTTGTTTGGGATAGTTACGTCCTTTTCTGCATTCCATATTCCCTTCTATAGATCCATCTTATAGTCTTTTAACCCTTAGATATTCTAGTGGTCGTCTGAAGTGTGATTTGTTAGGGTCCATAACTTTATTCCCTACTTGGATCTTAGTGGATCTTGTTCTTGGGTGCCTAGGTCTATTTTGAGGTGGTCTACCTATTCTTTGTTGTTTCTTCTTCTTCGTCTTTCTCTCGTTCTTAGTTTCTTGGTTGTCATGGAGTATTTTTGGTCTAGGGCTGACTAATTCATCTGGTTCTTCTTTCCCTTCTTACTTTTTTTTGCATCTTTGACCTAGTTGGAGTTGGCAGAGCTATAAATAGTGTGGTTTAGATAAATCTGAGAAAATAATGGAATGTTCATTGGTTATGTCTATTCAAAACAAAAAGAAATAACATATTCCTTAAGTGTTTTTGGGGGGTTTGAAGATCAAATATGAATGATCTAGGTGTTTAAGGGATGGATGATCATCAAATTGAGGGAAAAAGGTGCCCGCCTTGCTTCTTGGGAGCTAGCATCTCTAATAGGTTGCAACCAAGTCTAAACCCAGACTGATGGGTCCTTCAAATGGTGGCAAAGAGGCTATTTATGTAAGGGATAGGGGGTCTGATGTGCAAGATTTATATAGTCTTTCTGCCTACTCTTGCATGCATTTTCAATCCATTTTCTGCCTCAAGTTGCCTCTAGTCATGCTAGATTTTTCACTTTTTATTATCTTCACTTGCTCCATAATTTTTTATCATAGGTACAATATTTTGATACTAAAATGAAAATTATTTGATCACAATTCAACCTTCTTCGTATTCCCCAATCTTGAAGCAATTTTTGAAGATTCTGACATAAACATAATGTGTGGTTAAACCATCACGAGGTGTTAATAGCACGAGATTGCACATTCTATGGGAAAATATAAACATGATGTGTTTTCCAACCAACACTGCATGTCTCCTCAGATATAGCGAACTTCGAAAACATTGAAATCTACATACATGGTATGTTGGCCAACCAATATGGTATATACGCTAATTTCAAAAAATCACCAAGTCCCCTGATTTGCAGCAACATGTCGTGTCGGCCAACTAACACGACATGTCTCCTCAATTTGGAAGGAGTCCAGGATCATTGAAACACAATAACACGATGTGTCAGTATCTATACATGTCGTGTTCACTCACTTTAGAACTGCCTAGGTTTTCCTGACTTCCAACAACACGACGTGTGAGTCATTCGACACATAGTGTCATTGTAACACCCCTGACTTGGTTTATGTACTAACCCTAGGTGTTTTGTTTAATAAAGATAATTATAAGCTTTCTCTTATCTTTTGAAAAGTAATTAAGGCTTTTGAGGAACTTATATTTCAATTTCAGTCCCTTTTGAATAATATTGAAACATTGTTTTGTTAATTTTGGACTAAAGTGCAAATTACCCAAGTTGAGGGGTTAACTTGCAAATTACACATGATAAGATGTTCCTCTGATGTTGATACATCATAAGAATGAATGTGATGTAGTGGTATGGTTTCCACAAGTTTGGGCACCAAGATAAAGCTTGTGAAGCAATTCTTGTGCATTAAATAGTTTTGGTGTAATGTGCAATTTACCCAAACCTAGGGTTCAACATGAAAAATACCACCTATAGAGGGTCTCTCATGTTTATTGGTATCAAGTAGAGCAAAGAAAATGAGAGGGGTGCCTCAATTGAATTATCATGGAGGAGAGAGAATCATGACATTAATATAATCAAGATTTAAGCATATATGGGACTTTAATTTAATTTAATGCAAAAAGAAATAAATTAATTAAGGAGCCCTTCAACCAAAAGTTGAAGGATGTGTTTTCAATAGATTTGGATGAGTTTGTACCTTTCTATGGCACAAAAAGATCTTGTTTGAGTGGAAGCCACTCACATTATTATAATAAAAAGTAATATCCACTAAAAGGATGGATATTAATATAAAACTCTTTAAGGTGCTTAATTTCTTTTCCATTAATATTTGGATAATGGAGAGGTTTTGCAAGAACATGAAGATGGATTCGTGGCCAAGAAATTGAGGGGGATTTGATGGAAATTATTTTGGAATTAAAAGAAAATAATCCATTTTCTCTTTCCTTGAAAATCCCTTATACATGTTCTTTTTCCAATACACATAAGGACTTTTCCTTAGTTTTTCTCTTATCACTTTGCTTTGGCCGACCAATGAAGAGCTCAAGAGAAGGAGAAGGACGAACACAACCTGTTGGTAAGGCTTTGATCATCTTCTACCTCGTATTCATGGTGGAAACCCTAAAGCAATGCTTGATTCTTGGTTTTCTTCACCTGATTTCCAATTCTAGCCATCTTTTTCATCCAATAGCTCAAGAACGGATCTTGGGCAGTTGCTGGAACTCCATCCACCATTAGATCCGTGGATCTTGGAGCTTGGAGATCAGATATGAGGCGGGTTTTATAACTTTAACCCTTAAACATTGATATTGCATCAAGTTCTCTATGATTTGTTGGTTATTTTCTTCTATTTCCAACTCTTTTGATGCATTGCTGCAATTTCCATAAAAAACGGTTGCTGTTCTTGGATGCACGAAGGAAGATGATTATGAAATCATATTGACACGTTTCCCAAGAAAATTATTAGGTCAAACGGTTTGCATAAGTTGCTCAAACGGTTTTCCAAACTGTTTGGGAGCAAACGGTTTCAAACCGTTTGAGATGAAACAGTTTCACCAAACTGCATGAGGGCAAACGGTTTCAGACCATTTGGAGGTGTTGACCATTTGGGAATTTTTTGCTAATAATTTTGGTTATTGATCCAATAAATATAATTTACTAGTTCCAATTGGTTCATGAGTTGAAGGTCAATCAATCACCAAAACCCTAATCGGGTTGAGTGCTGATTTCATAATTGATTGAGTTTGAAACTTGGTTTGATTGACCCAAACGGTTTCAAAACCATTTGGGGATCACCAAAACGGTCTCAAGACCATTTGGGGGTCACCCAAGACCGTTTGGATTTCTAGGGTTGGATATGGTTAAGTGGTTGAAGATCCAAAGATATGGTATTAACCCTAATCGGCTAAGTGTTGATTTTGCAATGGAATGAGTTGATGTTTTGGGTTGATGGACCCAAACGGTCTCAAGACCATTTGGTGATCACCCAAGACCGTTTGAATGTCTAGGGTTAAGTATGGTTGAGCAATTTAAGGTCCAAAGATATTAAGTTGATGTACAATCAATTCTAATTTGGTGACCAATCCTAGGATCCAAACCTTAATTGAATGACATGGTTGATGATGATGTGATGGGAAAACGGTCTCAAGACCGTTTGGAGGTCATCCAAACGATCCCAAGACCGTTTGGGGGTCACCCAAGACCGTTTGGAGGTCTAGGGTTGACTATAGTTAGGTGTTTGAAGATCTAAAGGTACTAAGTTGAAGTGCAATCAATTGCTGATTTGGTGAGCAATCCAATGAACCAAACCCTAATTTGTTGACTTGGATTTTGATGTGTACATTGGAAAATGGTCTCAAGATCATTTGGAGGTCATCCAAACGACCTCAAGACCGTTTGGGCTCAAGTCATGTTCAATTTGGATGAAGGTTCAATGGTTTCAAAGTTACCAATCTCACATTGATTAATGTTGAAGGATCATCGATTCCAAACCCTAATCCAATTGATTCAAACCCTAATTGATGATTAATTGAGGGTCAATTGAGGGTCAAATCAGTTGAAGTTTGACCTATTCAACTCAATTGAAGTATGGTTATTGGTCCAATTGATGATCGGTTACATGAATTCAATGGTGGAAGGAACCAACATTGGAAACCCTAATTCAATTTGACTTGTTGAGACTATTTTTGGTCCTTGCGGTTTTGAGGAGGTTTGGACCAAACGGTCTCAAGACCGTTTGGGACCAAACGGTCTCAAGACCGTTTGGGACCAAACGATCCCAAACCGTTTAGGTTCATGCGGTAACCAAACTGATTGAGTTCATGCGGTTTCAAAAGTCAAGTTTGGGCAAACGGTCTTCACCACCTACTTTACTAAACGGTTTCAAGGTGGTACTTTAGCAAAATGTTTCATTGGTTGCTCAAGACCGTTTGAGGTCTGATTTGGTCAAGACCGTTTGGGGTCTATAAGGCCAAGATTGTTTAGTAGATAATTAACTAAAACTACATGGGTACTTAAAGTGGTTAAAGGACAAAGTGATTAGTTGACTAATACATGATGTAATCAAAGATGATTATAGTAATTACATCTTAATGGGATGAGGTGATTAATACCCTTTGAATAATTAAGCCTTAATTGTCATGGTGACAATGACATAACCCATGATGTCAATTCTTCCTCAAGAGTGAGTTGACTTAACCTAATCAAGACTGAAGCATACATCATCTTTCGAAGATGAAAGAGAAGATTGCCTACATGGATGCTAATTAAGTAATGGACTTCTAATATGAATGAATGTCTAATTAGGGTATGATCCTTCATAGTGGGATCATGAAACCCTAATTATGATGGTTGATGAATCATAACCCTAATTGAGGGCATTGATAGGTAAAATCATAATACATGATGATGGTATGATCTTAATTCATAATGATGACATGATAAACCCTAATTTAGGGTACTTTGATGATCACTCCTACTTGGAATGAATAGTAAACCCTAATTGTGGGTTATTGAACTTAAACCATGATCAAGGGTGATGCAATGTGAATAGTAAACCCTAATTCCTAATAAGGTAAATGGAAGTGTGAAACCCTAATTCTGGGTTATATTATATAGTATGAGAGATCTAAGGCTGGATAATGAAATGATGAGTCATTTATCCTATTTGAGCTAAGGGGATGATTAACCCTATTCGAAATGAAAAGGGAAACCCTAACTTAGCAAGGGTATAGTGGTGTAACCCTTGAAAAATGATGTCATAATTGTTTTGCAATATGATGATATGAAATTGATGTATCTGTTATCATCTGTACTAATCATGCAGGTTTTATGAGATATTGAATATAGCCATGTATGAGCTATGATGTTTTGTTTATTGAAAGTATTTTATGGGATTTGTAAGCAATGATATGCTATGTTGCCTAATGAAAGGTAACAAAAGATATTAATAGGCTATAAGAGCCATGTGAAATACCTGCATTGGAATTATCATGTTTACATTGACAGATGACTTGATAGCACTAAGTTACTTGTCAAAGTTGTAACAAGTGTTTTGATGATCTCAAGGTTTGAACACCCATATTCTGGAATCATGTTGAAAAGATGATAAGGGATTAAGTTCCCAATGTTGTTAAAGCTATGAAATGAACTTGATAGAATAGTACTCATTCTTTATAGTAATTGTTATAAAGGTTTATGTTTGAAAACATGCTTGATGCTAAAAGAATGTTGTAATGTACTTAAATAATCAAGTGAAATGATATCATGTAGAGCTCTGACCATAGATCCATCATTGTCAGTAGTTAGGTGATGGTGAAACAGGTTTTCCTAAGGGAACTCCTAGAGAGCATACTTTTGAGTATGTGGGGGTAATGGGCGCAAATATCCTTACGCCCTAATGGAGAAATTGATGCGAGACAAACATTAAATCTCTCAATCCTTCATTATATGTATATGTCGGGATGATGTATCACAAATCTCCCTATGATAATGTTAATGCCGAATCGATGCGAGATAAATAAGAAATCCCTCGATTGCGAAGAGAGTACAACATGCCACTGCAACTGTAATAGCAAATTTGTCAGTATACCCTGTAAAGCTATATTTATAGCAGAGATATAAGATGTCCTGCATGTTGTTCCTCACACTGACTGAGGAAGATGAGGTCATAGAAATCTGGTTCTTCTGATGACCTATGTATGGTACCGATTTTGATTTAGGAATGGTCGGTTGGAGTATGAGCGGTATACCTCATCTCCTCAGGGCATAAATATGATTGTAAAATGTAATCAGCTGTGTAGCATATTTGCTTAGGGTTGAATTACGAGAATCAATGTTTGATGATACATTGTTTATTATGTCTTAGAAAGATAAAGGATATACATGTTCTTCATATTCCTTATTAAATGAATGACTTGCTACTTAATCAAGTTATAATTGAAATGATTGCACAGAGAATACTGCTCTACTTAGCTCAATCAATGATTTATCTGCTATTGAATATTTATAATTCTACTGCTCAGTGTTATTCTATTACCAGCAATAATAATGTTTCTGGCAGAGAGTTATATCTCTCCCTGGGACAATTTTCAATTGTCTCACCCCCGTGGGATTCAACTTTTTAGGTAGATGCCGAGGAAGAAGAAACTCTTCAGTGGGTGAGCAGCCACAGCAGTAACAAGAACAAGGACATCAGTGATCCACAGGTGGAGACACTGTTTGTCAAGTCTTGTATATAGAGAGAGTCCTATGTGTCGTCTCTGTACTCTCAGGTCCTAGGAGTCAGTAGATGGTTCGATATAGATCTGAGATTTTTGGCTTGATGCCTTGAGATTTTGTATACTGCTCATGTATAGTTTAACTGGGCAGTCAATGTTATGACTCTCGAGATGAGATGATACAGATATGTACTGATGAGTTAGAATGTAAATAACTTACTTTGGTTCTTTATGATAGAGTTTTACCGTTTGTGGATTTCTTGACAAAAAGTTTTAAATTTTTAGTGATTTTCAGTAATTTCGTTGCTAATAATTCGCTTCCGCATTAATTAATCCTGTTTTCATAAGTTGGATGCCATAATTGTTGGTATCAGAGTTCTAGGTTCGCTAAATCTACAGAGACATAGGACTAGGGTTGTTGAGTATGTTCTAGTGTCTTCCAGTCTAACTGATAGTGTCTTCTGCTCATATAGGAGGAGAAGAGAAAACTAAAGATGTCTGGATCACATGATGAACATGTTGCAGAAAGTAGTGTCGCTGCACACGGAGAAGGTGTAAGAGACCAAGGAAGGGAGGAACGTGTTCCTGAACCACCCCAGTTCAATCCAGCTAACATGGGGAACCCAGCCTTCCAAGCCATGTTCAGGCAGTTCATGACTTCCATGACACACATGACTGATAGTATGCCCATACCTGCACCTAGGGCACCTGCCCACCCTGAAGGACATGGAGCTGGCAAGACGTTTGAACGACTACTCTGGGTTGGAGCCATGGAATATGCGGGGACAACTGACCCAACAGATGTTGACATGTGGCTAACTGAACTAGAGAAGGCCTTTAGAATCCTTAACATCACAGAAGCTGAGAAGGTTAGACATGCTGTGTACCTTCTTAAAGGGAGTGCTGGTCACTGGTGGATCATAGAGGAGGGGAAAGGCATGGTGTGGAGATCGAATGGGAAGTATTTTGACGAGAATTTGTCAACAGATACTTTCCTAAGACCTTTCTGGATGAGAAAATCTCTCAGTTTGAGAGGTTAAGGCAAGGACCAATGAACATTAGCGAGTACGAGGCTAAGTTCATGGAACTTTTGCAGTTCTATCCGCATATGGCAACCACAGATGAAGAGCGGATTCGGCGTTTTGAGAAAGGATTAAACACTGAGTTGACCACCCCTGTGTCTGCTTTGGAGAATAGGGAAAGATTTGCTACTTTTGTGGAGTCTGTTCGAAGGATAGAGAGGTCTGTGACGAAGAAACGACAGACCAGGAACAAGAAGGTGTATCCCCAGTTACAAGGGTCCTCATCTAAGGGTTTCAAGAAACTAAGGTTTTTTGTGCCTAAACCACCACCTAGATTTAGTACCCAGACACAGTGGATGTCAAATAGGGCTAGAGGACGGAGTTTACCACCAGAAGGAGCCCGCAGATCAGCATCTGTATCGATTACAGGACAATCCAGACCACAGTAGGGGATCAGAAGTTGTTTTATATGTGGAAAGGTGGGACATCTGATGAAGGATTATAGAGCCCGAGAGGCAAGTGTGACTCAACCCCAAAGGCAGAGTCAGCAAGGTTCTCAAAGGAGACAGTTCCCAGGTGGCGCTAGAGGACGTCGACAAGTGTCCCAAGCTGGATCATCGACACCTAGTCATCGAGCACCAAATCAACCGCAGGCGACGACGAGATTCTATGCGATGAATCCACCTGATGCAGTGATCAACCCTCGGTTGTGACAGGTCAGATAAAACTATTTTATTCTGATATGTCTACATCCTGCATCATATTTGTTTTAATTGATGTGTGTGCTACACATTCCTTTATCATTCGAAGAGTGATTCTTGACTGCAATATGACTACCAGTCATAGAGCAGATAGTCTGTTGTTAGAAACTCCTTTGATGGGATCTGCTGTGTTGCAGGAGGTGTGTTCTCCCTGCACTCTTTTCTTTTCGGATCATCACATTCAAGTGGATCTTATACCACTTGAAATGCATGGGTTTGATATAATTTTTGGGATGGATACCTTAGAAAGGTATAAGGTTGTCTTGGATTGTGAGTCCAAGCAAGCTGTGTTCACTGATGAAAGTGACACATGGATCTTTCAAGGAGATAGAAAGATTCTTCCAACTTGCCTTGTGTCAACCATGGTAGCTGAGAAGCTGATGAGGCAAGAATGTTATGCATTCTTGGCCCATGTGGTAGATTCCACCATGGGGAGTTCTAGTCCTGCTAAAGTTTCTGTAGTAAGGGAATTTGAAGATGTATTTCCTGAAGAACTTCCAGGTGTACCTCTGCCCCGAGAGATTGATTTTGAGATTAATCTAACCCCGGGCACGCAACCAATAACACAAACACCGTATAGGATGACGCCTGTTGAGATGGCAGAACTCAAGAAACAACTACAAGAGTTGCTTGAGAAGGGTTTCATCCGACCAAGCACTTCACCCTGGGGTGCTCCGGTCCTCTTTTTTAAAAAGAAGGATGGGTCAATGCGATTGTGCATTGATTACATGCAGTTAAATAAAGTAACGATAAAGAATAAGTATCCTTTGCCTAGGATTGATGATCTCTTTGACCAGTTGCGTGGTGCAACCGTCTTCTCAAAGATAGATTTTAGGTCAGGATATCATCAGCTACGTATTAAGGAGGGTGACATACCTAAGTCTACCTTCAGGATAAGGTATGGTCACTATTAGTTCACAGTTATGTCGTTTGGACTAACTAATGCACCAGCTGCATTTATGGAACTCATGAATAGAATCTTTCGACCTTTTCTCGATCAGTGTGTAGTCGTCTTTATAGATGACATACTGATCTACAGTAGAGATGCTCAACATCATGAGCAGCATCTTCATCAGGCTCTAACCTTGCTAAGAGAGGATGAGTTATATGCTAAGTTTAGCAAGTGTGAGTTCTGGTTACCAGAAGTTTCTTTTCTTGGACACATAATATCTGCTTCAGGTATTCGTGTTGACCCTAAAAAGGTAGAATCTGTCCTGCAATGGGAACAACCAAAGACACCGACGGAGATTTGCAGTTTCTTAGGGTTGGCAGGCTGTTATAGGATGTTCATTAAGAACTTCAGTTCTATAGCTTTACCCTTAACCAAGTTGACTAGAAAGGATGTTCCTTTTTCCTGGAATGACAAGTGTCAGCAATCATTCCAGCTGTTGAAAGAGAGGTTGACTAGTGCACCAGTGCTGGTATTACATGAGCAAGGGAAAGGGTATATAGTTTTCTGTGATGCCTCTAAGAATGGACTAGGATGTGTGTTAATGCAGGATAAACAAGTGATTTCTTTTGCTTCTCGACAGCTTAAGAAACACGAGGAGAATTATCCGGCACACGATCTAGAACTAGCTGTTGTAGTGCATGCTTTGAAGATCTGGAGACATTATCTTTATGGAGAGACATTCTAGATTTTCACAGACCACAAAAACCTAAAGTATATCTTCTCTCAGCATGATCTTAACATGAGGCAACGCCGCTGGATGGAGTTAATCAAGGACTATGATTGTACGATTGATTATCATCCATGGAAGGCCAATGTGGTTGCTGATGCTTTGAGTAGGAAATCAGAAACACCAGTCCTAGACAGAGCACAGATGAATTCTTTGGTGTGCTCTAGGAGGGATATGCTTATCTCTTTAAGGCAAGACAATGTAAAGTTAAAAGTATCATTGTTATCTGGATTGCTAGCTGAGATGCACATAAAACTTACTCTGAGATAGCAAATTAAGGAGGCACAACAAGCTGATGTTGTAGTTCATCAGATTAGATTAGAGTATGGTAGTGAGAAACAAGATGGTTTCTATGATTCACATGATCAAGTAGCCTGCTATCATGGTTGAATGATAGTACCTGATGTTGATAACTTAAGGAAGTTAGTCCTGGAAGAAGCTCATTCTTCAATGTATGCTATGCATCCAGGAAGCACCAAGATGTATCATAACTTGAAAGATATGTATTGGTGGCCTGGTTTGAAGAAGGATGTTGCTGAGTTCGTTATGCGGTGTCCGGTGTGTCAGTAGGTTAAAGATGAACACCAGAAGTCTGCAGGAACACTGCAACCTTTACCCATACCACAGTGTAAGTGGGATCATGTGACCATGGATTTTGTGGTTGGGTTACCTAGAACAGCCAAAGGTCATGATTCCATCTGGGTAATAGTTGATAGGTTGACAAATACATCACATTTCCTACCTGTCAAAACAACATTTTCTGCTGAGAAACTGGCACAGTTATATGTAGATGAGATAGTGCGGCTGCATGGGGTCCCAGTTACCATTGTTTCTGACAGAGGTCCCCAGTTTACGAGTCATTTTTGGGAATGAATTCATAAAGCCTTAGGCACACAGTTAAGGTTTAGTACAACCTTTCATCCTCAGACAGATGGACAATTAGAAAGGACTATACAAACCTTGGAGGACTTGCTTAGGGCATGTGTCCTTCAGTTTACAGGAAATTGGGATCTACATCTAAGCTTGATAGAGTTTGCCTACAACAACTATCAACACAACATTGACATGGCACCTTATGAAGCTTTGTATGGTAAACATTGTAGATCTCCCCTGTGTTGGTATGAAACTAGTGAATATCAACTTTAGGGTCCTGATCTTGTACAGCAGACCACTGAGAAGATTAAAATAATACAACAACAGTTAAAGAATGCACGTGATAGGTAGAAATCTTACGCTGATAAGTGTCATAGACCTTTAGAATTCCAGGTTGGAGACAGAGTGTATCTCAAGGTCTCACCCTGGAAGGGAGTTCTTAGATTCGGAAGGAAAGGAAAGTTAGCTCCTAGATTTATGGGGCCTTATCCAATCATTGAACGGATTGAAAAGATAGCTTATAAGCTGGAGTTACCACCTGAGCTGCAAAAGTTACACCCAGTGTTCCACATTTCCATGCTAAGGAAATGTCATCCTGAGACATAATCAGTTCTGTAGCCTATGGAAATAGAATTGAATGATGATATATCCTATGTCGAAGGACCTATGTTGATTCTTGATAGAAGAATCAAGAAGCTAAAGAAGAAAGATATTAGTCTTGTAAAAGTCCTCTGGAATCATCGTGGCGTTGAAGAAGCTACATGGGAACTAGAGGAAGAAATGAGGAGGAAATACCCTACTCTTTTCTCTTAAAATGTTTTGTTTATGATTTCAGGGATGAAATCCTTGTAAGGGGTGGATAATTTGTAACATCCCTGACCTAGGTTATGTACTAACCCTAGGTGTTTTGTTTAATAAAGATAATTATATGCTTTCTCTTATATTTTGAAAAGTAATTAAGGCTTTTGAGGAACTTATATTTCAATTTCAGTCCCTTTTGAATAATGTTGAAACATTGTTTTGTTAATTTTGGACTAAAGTGCAAATTACCCAAGTTGAGGGGTTAACTTGCAAATTCCACATGATAAGATGTTCCTATGATCTTGAGACATCATAATAATGAATATGACGTAGTGGTATGGTTTCCACAAGTTTGGGCACCAAGATAAAGCTTGTGAAGCAATTCTTGTGCATTAAAACCTAGTTTTGGTGTAATGTGCAATTTACCCAAACCTAGGGTTCAACATGCAAAATACCACCTCTAGAGGGTCTCTCATGTTTCTTGGCATCAATTAGAGCAAATAAAATGATAGGGGTGCCTCAATTGAATTATCATGGAGGAGAGAGAATCTTAACATTAAAATAATCAAGATTTAAGCATATATGGGACTTTAATTTAATTTAATGCAAAAAGAAATAAATTAATTAAGGAGCCCTTCAACCAAAAGTTGAAGGATGTGTTTGAAATAGATTTGGACGGGTTTGTTCCTTGCTATGGCACAAAAAGATCTTGGTTGAGTGGAAGCCACTCACATTATTATAATAAAAAGTAATATCCACTAAAAGGATGGATATTAATATAAAGCTCTTTAAGGTGCTTAATTTATTTTCCATTAATCTTTGGATAATGGAGAGGTTTTGCAAGAACATGAATTTGGCTTCGTGGTCAAGAAATGGAGGGGGATTTGATGGAAATTATTTTGTAATTAAAAGAAAATAATATATTTTCTCTTTCCTTGAAAATCCCTTATACATGTTCTTTTTCCAATACACATAAGGACTTTTCCTTAGTTTTTCTCTTATCACTTTGCTTTGGCCGACCAAGGAAGAGCTCAGGATTAGGAGAAGGACGAACACAACCTGTTGCTAAGGTTTTGATCATCTTCTACCTCGAATTCATGGTGGAAACCCTAAAGCAATGCTTGATTCTTGATTTTCTTCACCTGATTTCCAATTCTAGCCATCATTTCCATCCAATAGCTCAAGAATGGACCTTGGGAAGTTGCTGTAACTCCATCCACCATTACAGACGTGGATCTTGGAGCTTGGAGATCAGATTTGAGGCGGGTTTTATAACTTTAACCCCTAAAACATTGATATTGCATCAAGTTCTCTATGATTTGTTGGTTATTTTCTTCTATTTCGAACTCTTTTGATGCATTGCTGCAATTTCCATGAAAAATGGTTGTTGTTCTTGGATGCACGAAGGAATATGATGATGACATCATATTGACATGTTTCCCAAGAAAATTATTAGGTCAAACGGGTTGCATAAGTTGCCCAAACAGTTTTCGGGAGCAAACGGTTTCAAACTGTTTGGGATGAAACGGTTTCACCAAACCGCATGAGGGCAAACGGTTTTAGACCATTTGGAGGTGTTGACTAGGATTGACCATTTGGGAATTTGTTTCTAATAATGTTGGTTATTGATCCACTAAATATAATTTACTAGTTCCAATTGATTCATGAGTTGAAGGTCAATCAATCACCAAAACCCTAATCGGGTTGAGTGCTGATTTCATAATTGATTGAGTTTGAAACTTGGGTTGATTAAACCAAACGGTTTCAAACCCGTTTAAGGATCACCCAAACGGTCTCAAGACCGTTTGGGGGTCACCCAAGACTGTCTGTAGGTCTAGGGTTGGATATGGTTAAGTGGTTGAAGATCTAAAGATATGATATTAACCCTAATCGGCTAAGTGCTGATTTTGTAATGGAATGAGTTGATGTTTTGGGTTGATTGACCCTAAATGGTTTCAAAACCATTTGGGGATCACCCAAACGGTATCAAGACCGTTTGTTGATCACCCAAGACCGTTTGGAGGTCTAGGGTTAAGTATGGTTGAGCAATTGAAGGTCCAAATATATTAAGTTGATGTACAATCAATTGCTGATTTGGTGACCAATCCTAGGATCCAAACCTTAATTGAATGGCATGGTTGATGATGATGTGATGGGAAAACGGTCTCAAGACCGTTTGGAGGTCATCCAAACGATCCCAAGACTGTTTGGGGGTCACCCAAGACCGTTTGGAGGTCTAGGGTTGACTATAGTTAGGTGTTTGAAGATCTAAAGGTACTAAGTTGAAATGCAATCAATTGCTGATTTGGTGAGCAATCCAATGAACCAAACCCTAATTGGTTGACTTGGATTTTGATGTGGACATGGGCAAACGGTCTCAAGACCATTTGGAGGTCATCCAAACGACCTCAAGACCGTTTGGGGTCAGGTCATGTTCAATTTGGATGAAGGTTCAATGGTTTCAAAGTTACCAATCTCACATTGATTAATGTTGAAGGATCATCGATTCCAAACCCTAATCCAATTGATTCAAACCCTAATTGATGATTAATTGAGGGTCAATTGAGGGTCAAATCAGTTGAAGGTTCACCTATTCAACTCAATTGAAGTATGGTGATTGGTCCAATTGATGATCGGTTACATGAATTCAATGGTGGAAGGAACCAACATTGGAAACCCTAATTCAATTTGACTTGTTGAGACTATTTTTGGTCCTTGTGGTTTTGAGGAGGTTTGGACCAAACGGTCTCAAGACCCTTTGAGTCCAAATGGTCTCAAGACCATTTGGGACCAAACGGTCTCAAGACCATTTGGGACCAAACGATCCCTAACCGTTTAGGTTCATGCGGTTTCCAAACTGATTGAGTTCATGCAATTTCAAAAGTCAACTTTGGGCAAACGGTCTTCACCACCTACTTTACTAAATAGTTTCAAGGTGGTACTTTGGCAAACAGTTTCATTGGTTTCTCAAGACCGTTTGAGGTCTGATTTGGTCAAGACCATTTGGGGTCTATAAGGCCAAGATCGTTTAGTGGATAATTAACCAAAACTGCTTGGGGTACTTAAAGTGGTTAAAGGACAAAGTGATTAGTTGACTAATACATGATGTAATCAAAGATGATTGTAGTAATTACATCTTAATGGGATGAGGTGATTAATACCCTTTGAATAATTAAGCCTTAATGGTCACGGTGACAATGACATAACCCATGATGTCAATTCTTCCTCAAGAGTGAGTTGACTTAACCTAATCAAGACTGAAGCATACATCATCTTTCGAAGATGAAAGAGAAGATTGCCTACATGGATGATAATTAAGTAATGGACTTCTAATATGAATGAATGTCTAATTAGGGTATGATCCTTCATAGTGGGATCATGAAACCCTAATTATGATGGTTGATGAATCATAACCCTAATTGAGGGCATTGATAGGTAAAATCATAATACATGATGATGATATGATCTTAATTCATAATGATGACATGATAAACCCTAATTTAGGGTACTTTGATGATCACTCCTACTTGGAATGTATGTAGTAAACCCTAATTGTGGGTTATTGAACTTAAACCCTAATCAAGGGTGATGCAATGTGAATAGTAAACCCTAATTCCTAATAAGGTAAATGGAAGTGTGAAACCCTAATTCTGGGTTATATTATATAGCATGAGAGCTCTAAGGCTGGATAATGAAATGATGAGTCATTTATCCTATTTGAGCTAAGGGGATGATTAACCCTAATCTAAATGAAAAGGGAAACCCTAACCCTAGCAAGGGTATAGTGGTGTAACCCTTGAATAATGATGCCATAATTGTTTTGCAATATGCTGATATGAAATTGATGTATCTGTTATCATCTGTACTAATCATGCAGGTTTTATGATATATTGAATATAGCCAAGTATGAGCTATGATGTTTTGTTTATTGAAAGTATTTTATGGGCTTTGTAAGCAATGATATGCTGTGTTGCCTAATGAAAGGTAATAAAAGAGATTAATAGTCTATAAGAGCCATGTGTAATACCTGCATTGCAATTATCATGTTTACATTGACAGATGACTTGATAGCGCTAAGTTACCTGTCAAAGTTGTAACAAGTGTTTTGATGATCTCAGGGTTTGAACACCCATATTCTGGAATCATGTTGAAAAGATGATAAGGGATTAAGTTCCCAATGTTGTTAAAGCTATGAAATAAACTTGATAGAATAATACTCATTCCTTATAGTAATTTTTATAAAGGTTTATGTTTGAAAACATGCCTGATGCTAAAAGAATGTTGTAATGTACTTAAATAATCAAGTGAAATGATATCATGTAGAGCCCCGATAATAGTTCCATCACCGTCAGTAGTTAGGTGGTGGTGAAACCGGTTTTCCTAAGGGAACTCCTGGAGAGCATACTTTTGAGTATGTGGGGGTAATGGGCGTGAATATCCTTACGCCCTAATGGAGGAATTGATGCGAGACAAACATTAAATCTCTCAATCCTTCATTATATGTATATGCCGGGATGATGTATCACAAATCTCCCGATGATGATGTTAATGCCGAATCGATGCGAGATAAATAAGAAATCCCTCTATTGCGAAGAGAGTACAACATGCCACTGTAACTCTAATAGCGAAGTTGCCACTATACCCTGAAAAGCTATATTTATAGCAGAGACACAAGATGTCATGCATGTTGTTCCTCACACTGACTGAGGAAGATGAGGTCATAGAATCTGGCTCTTCTGATGACCTATGTATGGTACTGATTTTGATTTCACAATGGTCGGTTGGAGTATGAGTGGTATACCTCATCTCCTCAGGGCATAAATATGATTGTAAAATGTAATCAACCGTGTAAAATATTTGCTTAGGGTTGAATTACGAGAATCAATGTTTGATGATACATTGTTTATTATGTCTTAGAAAGATAAAGGATATACATGTTCTTCATATTCCTTATTAAATAAATGACTTGCTACTTAATCAAGTTATACTTGAAATGATTGCACAGAGAATACTACTCTACTTAGCTCAATCAATGATTTATCTGTTGTTGAATATTTATAATTCTACTGCTAAGTGTTATTCTATTACCAGCAATAACAATGTTTTTGGAAGAGAGTTATATCTCTCGCTGGGACAATTTTCAATTGTCTCACCCCCGTGGGATTCAACTTTTTAGGTAGACGCCGAGGAAGAAGAAACCCTTCAGTGGGTGAGCAACAACAACAATCACAACAGCAGCAGCAACAGCAAGGACAACAGTGATCCACAGGCGGAGACACTATTTGTCAAGTCTTGTATATAGAGAGAGTCCTATGTGTCATCTCTGTACTCTCAGGTCCTAGGAGTCAGTAGATGGTTCGATATAGATCTGAGATTTTTGGCTTGATGCCTCAAGATTTTGTATACTTCTCACGTATAGTTTAACTGGGCAGTCAATGTTATGAATCTCGAGATGAGATGATACAAATATGTACTGATGAGTCAGAATGTAAATAACTTACTTTGGTTCTTTATGATAGAGTTTTAGCGTTTATAGATTTCTTTACAAAAAGTTTTAAATTTTTAGTGATTTTCAGTAATTCCGTTGCTAATAATTCGCTTCTGCATTAATTAATCCTATTTTCATAAGTTGGATGCTACAATTGTTGGTATCAGAGCTCTAGGTTCGCTGAGTCTACAGAGACATGGGACTAGGGTTGTTGAGTCTGTTCTAGTGTCTTCCAGTCTATCTGATAGTGTCTTCTTCTCATATAGGAGGAGAAGAGAAAACTAAAGATGTCTAGATCACATGATGAACATGTTGTAGAAAGTAGTGTCGCTGCACACGGAGAAGGTGCAAGAGACCAAGGGAGGAACTTGTACCTGAACCACCCCAGTTCAATCCAGCTGACATGGGAAATCCAACCTTCCAAGCCATGTTTGGGCAGTTCATGGCTGCCATGACACACATGACTGATAGGATGCCCATACCTCCACCTAGGGAACCTACCCACCCTGAAGGACATGGAGCTGGCAAGATGTTTGAACGACTACGCTGGGTTGGAGCCACGGAATATGTGGGGACAACTGACCCAACAGACGCTGACATGTGGCTAACTAAACTAGAGAAGGCCTTTATAATCCTTAACATCTCAGAAGCTGAGAAGGTTAGACATGCTGTGTACCTTCTTAAAGGGAGTGCTGGTCACTGGTGGACCATAGAGGAGGGGAAAAGGCCTGGTGTGGAGATCAAATGGGAAGTATTTCGATGAGAATTTGTCAACAGATACTTTCCTAAGATCTTTCTGGATGAGAAAATCTCTCAGTTTGAGAGGTTAAGGCAAGGACCAATGAACATTAGCGAGTACGAGGCTAAGTTCATGGAACTTTTGCGGTTCTATCTGCATATGGAAACCACAGATAAAGAGCGGATTCAGTGTTTTGAGAAAGGATTAAACGCTGAGTTGATCACCCCTGTATCTGCTTTGCAGAATAGGGAAAGATTTGCTACTTTTGTGGAGTCTGTTCGAAGGATAGAGAGGTCTGTGATGGATAAACGACATACCAAGAACAAGAAGGTGTATCCCTAGTTCCAAGGGTCCTCATCCAAGGGTTTCAAGAAACCAAGGTTTTCCGTGCCTATACCACCACCTAGATTTAGTACCCAGACGCAGTGGACGTCAAATAGGGGTAGAGGACGAAGTTTACCACCAGAAGGAGCCCACAGCTCAGCATCTGTATCGGTTACAGGACCATCCAGACCATAGTAGGGGATCATAAGCTATTTTATATGTGGAAAGGTGGGACATCTGATGAAGGATTGCAGAGCCTGAGAGGTAAGTGTGACTCAACCCCAAAGGTAGAGTCAGTAAGGTTCTCAAAGTAGACAATTCCCAGGTGGCTCTAGAGGACGTGGACAAACGTCCCAAGCTGGATCATCGACACCTAGTCATCGAGCACCAAATCAACCACAGGCGACGGTGATATTCTATGCGATGAATCCACCTGATGCAGTGATCAACCCTCGGGTTGTGATAGGTCAGATGAAACTGTTTTATTTTGATATGTCTACATCCTGCATCGTATCTGTTTTAATTGATCTGGGTGCTACGCATTCCTTTATCACTCGAAGAGTGATTCTTGACTGTAATATGACTACCAGTCATAGAGCAGATAGTCTGTTGTTAGAAACTCCTTTGATGGGATCTTCTGTGTTGCAGGAGGTGTGTTCTCCCTGCACTCTTTTCTTTTCTAATCATGACATTCAAGTGGATCTTATACCACTTGAAATGCATGGGTTTGATATAATTTTTGGGATTGATACCTTAGAAAGGTATAAGGTTGTCTTGGATTGTGAGTCCAAGCAAGCTGTGTTCACTGATGAAAGTGATACATGGATCTTTCAAGGAGATAGAAAGATTCTTCCAACTTGCCTTGTGTCAGCCATGGTAGCTGAGAAGCTGATGAGGCAAGGATGTTATGCATTCTTGGTCCATGTGGTAGATACCACCATGGAGAGTTCTAGTTCTGCTAAAGTTCCTGTAGTCAGGGAATTTGAAGATGTATTTCCTAAAGAACTTCTAGGTGTACCTCCGCCCCGAGAGGTTGATTTTGAGATTAATCTAACCCCGGGCACACAACCAATAGCACAAACACCGTATAGGATGACGCCTACTGAGATGGCAGAACTCAAGAAACATATGCAAGAGTTTCTTGAGAAGGGTTTCATCTGACCAAGCACTTCACCATGGGGTGCTTCGATCCTCTTTGTTAAAAACAAGGATGGGTCAATGCGATTGTGCATTGATTACAGACAGTTAAATAAAGTAACGATAAAGAATAAGTATCCTTTGCCTAGGATTGATGTTCTCTTTGACTAGTTGTGTGGTGCAACCGTCTTCTCAAAGATAGATTTTAGGTCAGGATATCATCAGCTGCGTATTAAGGAGGGTGACATACCTAAGTCTGCCTTCAGGATAAGGTATGGTCACTATGAGTTTGCAGTTATGTCATTTGGACTAACTAATGCACCAACTGCATTTATGGAACTCATGAATAGAATCTTTCGACCTTTTCTCGATCAGTGTGTAGTCATCTTTATAGATGACATACATGATATCAAATAAAGGAAGGGTTTAAAAGAAGAAATTCTAAGAAAATTTAAATGGCCAAAAGATGAGGCCTTATAATAAAGGATATGATTGACTAAAAAAACCCTGCCATATAACAGCAATAATATTTAATAAACAATGCATGTAAACAATTAGACTATTTTTATTTATGAAGGATCGAGAGCTATAAATCTCAAGCCTAATTCGTGTGGAAAAGGTGCACCCTAGGGGGAAGGCGTGCCCGATATATATAATACGCATGGAAAGGTGCACTCGGGGTGGAAAGGCACACCCAAATAATATGGTACAAGTACAAATGTACATGATACTATAAATAAACTTAGTCCATTTGCACATGTGCATGATATAAAAACAAGATATAATTTCAATCATTATCAACATGATTCAAATAAGAGAAAGATATTATCTCCATAAATAGGCTAGATGACCTTCAATAGTAGAATATCATAGTATCAAAAAAAATCAGGAAGTAGCAAGAAAATAGGAAGGTATATTCGAAGATGAACAAGATTTAATCAAGAATGCCTCTTATAGGAAATTTGGTGAACATAGTATTGCCTTGATAATTGGAAAAGATGCACATACCTTAATTGAAATCTTAAATATCCAATACAACACAAGATCATGGTAACATACACACCAACCTCTATTCATTATATATTATTTAAATTAGGATCTCAATATTTCATTCTTCTTTTTATTTCTCTACTTAACTAAAGTCTTAGTAGATTAAAACTATGGCAAGGGAACACTGACCTACTACCTTGGAGATGAAGGCATTTGATCTCTAACAAGTTGGGTTGAAACATGCCTTAGCCAAATAGACTCCTGATATTCTCCCGTCACAAACAAGGTTAACCATTTATTAGTCACATGGAGTAAGATCTTCATACTCTTGATCATTGTTGATGAAGAAGACATGACTATAGATCAGTAGTTGTCTTCAAAACATCTATGGAATTCCAAAAGGATCAAGAAAGATAGAGGGTTTGGTTCAAGTTTGCAATGTCCATGAATCTGGGTTGTTTACAATGTCCAAACTCTTTCAGTTTTAGTTCAATGGTTTTGGTGATCGTAGCTTGTTGTAGGTACTCTTTGATCTTTTGCGCAATTCATCATGTATTGTCATGGAGTTTGAATGGTCCATCGATGTGAGAAAAACTAAGGGCAGATGTCAGAGCTAGCCAATCATGATTTGTGCATTGCAAACATGATATTATTTGATGATGTTTCGTTCTTCTTTGGGAAAGAGGGCATCATGGTGGTAGGAGATGTTGCTTCGTGGTCATGGTGGAGACCAAGAATAGGGAAGGGAGAAGAGAAGAGGAAATCATGAGCAACCTTCTGCATAGCACTGACTTAAATAGGGTCGTGAATAGAGAAAGATGGAGAGAACTTTTATAGACCAAGAATAAGAGTCAAAGGTTGTTGTTTGACTGGTTTTCTTTTTATAGACATAAATTTTACTGTAATAGGAAATCTATAGGAAAAACCAACCCAATTAAAGCAACTATAATTCCTTATATACTAGTATTTTTATCCTTTATTTATATGTTATTTGAGATAACAAACATTAGCTAAACAAAGCAAATTTGACATGTAGTCTAATTATGACATTTATAATACAAAGTTAATGTGTCTTTCTTATTTTGAAACTATTTAATATGTCATTTAAATTGTGTCCTTTTAGCATTATCATGATAATTTATTTACTATAACTTAGAATTATCCAATTGACGTGGAATATCATAAATAGATAAACTAATATAATATAAATCCAAGTTTGACATTAGTTCATGCTTTTTTAGATTTTAGTGGAATATTTAACTTATAAAGATGTTTTGGTTTTATATTTTTTTATTGTATTTGGTTTAATATGATCTTTTAAAAATTATACTACTCATTAGGGAAGTATTTTTTTATATTTTTTAATAGATATTGTCACTCTATTATTTTTCCATTAAGAATGTGTAATACAGTTTCCTTCTAGGATAAGGTATCTATTTAATTAACTTAAAGTTATATTATAATTTGATTTCCCATCTTTCTAAAACTATTCTAAACTTACATATCACAAATTTTATTATATCACTAGCTTATAAGAGGAAACATGTGAAGATATTCATGGTATTTATAGTATAACATTTTTGTTGAATCTTTCTTAAATCAAAATAATGATGATGGGATTATCAAGTTGACGATTTTCCATTTTCAAAGAGTTGTGGAGGGAAGTGGTAAATTGTTCTTAAGAAAAGTGTACAAACAATATTGTTATAATTTTTCACTTGGTATTCATTTATTTGTTAGATGTGTTTTATGTTGTGACATATTTTCAATATAATGTAAACATCATAATGGGAGTCAACTTCCTGTATGACATGATAGAGAGGATATTCTACCTACATGCCATTTTTACATATAAGAGAGAGAAATACTGAGTTAGATTTTTGTGAAATTCATAAATTGTATTAAATGGAACAATATCATTAAATTCCATATAAAATCACGATATTTATAAATGACAATTTTATTGAAATTATTTTATGATGAATGATTTCACACATTTACTACACATAATACATTAGTTTCCGTAAAGGTATTTGTTAGCCAAAGGTACAATAAAATTGTCCCACTTATATGAAATATCCATAAATATTTAATTAGACATTTATGCATGTTTTTAACATTAATTCATAAATATACGTATATCATAATATACATTACTACATGTCTTGTAATATTATTGGATTTGTTTATGAAATCATGACATAATTGTATACATACATATGATGAAGTAGAAACTAAGTTTACTTATATTAAAACATGTTACTCCAAACCACAATAATTCTTATATTACTTTTCATTCAAATGTCTACTTATACTATTATTATAATTCTTATAACAAATAATGACTTAAGTTTCCCAACAAAGGTTAATTTTCTCATCATTAAGAAATCAATTTCTATGGCCAATAAAAGGAGAAAATTAGTTTCCTCACTATATTCCACTTTTGAAGTCATTTTTTGTATCATTTAATATGTTGGAGTTCAAATTACATTTTCCTTCCTTAATAAAATTAAGACATATATAATTGTTTAAATAATGTAAAACTTGGAAATCAAACTAATTGGGACCCAAGGAATATTTTTTTTCATTACATTTCACTTTTGGGGTTTTCTTTCATGAGTTATGCGCCAATTAGATATTTGTCTCATTATCATTATATTTATCAAAATATTATATCTTTATTATCAACATTCATTGAATTAAATGTTATCATCTTCACATTATTGCCAAAAGAGCTATATTATATTTTTTACACGAAATTACACATTTAACATATTTATTCTATTAATTCCATACTTATTTAAATAATAGAACATTATTCATATTTAGGGACATGGATACCAATTGTTACTTCAAGGCATATTATTCATTTTTATATGGCCATTATGTAAGTAAAGAAAATATATGTATCACATTTCATGATTTTATTTATATGTTGGCACATAATTAAGTCATTATGTAAATATCTTTTTAATTTTTACCCTTGTTTGGTCAAATCAAAGAAACCACTCTTATTAGATTTCTAATCACAGAATAGGGTAAGATTCTAAGTTTTTCTTTATTACAACACTCCAACCCTTAAAGGATTTCGTCCTCAAAATCTAAATGTCCATATATTATCATCCAAATAATCTCCACCACTTAAAAGGTTTAACCTAATAAGACAACTATTATAGATATCATGGTTACTTATCCATCTTTTAATTGCATACACTTTTTATGTTGTACATGGATCCAACTAACAAGTCATATACACCTAGGATTGTACTTTTAGGTCCTTGTGGTTCTAAGCTAGCAACTCTAAGGTTCACATATCAAAACTAACGATTTACATAGTATAAATTCCACATATTAGAGGGGTAAGGAGGGTAGGTCCACTATTTTTTTTTGTACATGTCAAATCTTCTCAGAGTAAACATACTAAGAAAGACAATATTGAAATAGTTAGATTAACTGATCACTAATGGCTCTGATAGCATACTGTAAGGAGTGGGACTAGAGAGGGGATCCACTCCCTACTAAATTAAATAAAAAGAAAACATCCCATATATGAAACACCTCTATAAATTTTTCACAAAATGGATGATAACCAATTTATTTAAAATGTATGTATCATGATACCAAATGTAGCAGCAGAATACAAAACTTCTAACTATTACAAAATTGAGATTATCACTGTCCTTCTCCACATAGGGGGATACATATGAAAACAAACACATAGGATCAATAGAGGGTTAGCTAAACTAAATTAAGTCTATCTCCTAAGAATCAACTCTTTATACTAGATCCACGTATGCATGTAATATCTTCTATATCTTACACCTGTGGTTGTGCTACCTATGGGTGTATTGATCAACCACACCCAGGAAGAGGAAAACAAAAGGAAAGTACATCATAAAAAACTAAGTATGTGCAATAAATAACATCCAGGCAATATGTAAGGTAGTGGAAAGACAATGCAGGATATCAAATAAAGAAAAGGTTCAAAAGAAGAAGTTCTAAGAAAATTTATTAGTCCATTTGCACATGCACATGATATAAAATTAAGATATAATTTTAGTCATCATCAACATGATTCAAATAAGAGAAAGAGATGATCTCCATGAATAGGCCAGATGACCTTCAATAGTAGAATCTCATAGTATCAATAATAAATCAGGAAGTATCAAGGAAATAGGAAGGTATATTCGAAGAGGAACAAGATTTAACCAAGAATGCCTCATATGGGAATTTTTTTAGTGAACATAATATTGCCTTGATAATCGAGAAAGATGCACATACCTTAATTGAAAGCCTAAATATCTAATACAACACAAGATCATGGTAAGGGACACATCAACCTATATTCATTATATATTATTTGAATTAGGATCTCAATATTTCATTCTTCATTTTATTTATCTACTTAACTAAAGTTTTAGTAAATTAAAATTATGGCAAGGGAACATTGACCTACTACCTTGGAGATGAAGGCATCCCATTTTTAACACATTGGGTTGAAACAAGTCTTAGCCAAATAGACTCCTGATATTCTCCCATCACAAACAAGGTTAACCATTGACTAGTCACATGGGGTAAGATCTTCATACTCTTGATCATTATTGTTGAAAAAGACATGAGTGCAGATCAGTAGTTGTCTTCAAAACATTTATGGAATGCCAAAGGGATCAAGGAAGATCGAGGGTTTGGTTCAAGTTTGCAATGTCCATGAAAACGGGTTGTCTACAATATCTAAACTCTTTCAGTTATAGTTCAATAGTTTTGGTGGTCGTAGCTTGTTACATGTAATCTTATATATTTTGCACAATTCACCATGTATTTTCATGGAGATTGAATAGTCCATTGATGTGAGGAAAAGAACCAAGGGAAGATGTCGGATCTAGCGAGGTATGATTTGTGCATTGCAAACATGATGTTTTATTGATGTTTTGTACTTCTTTGGGAAATAGGGCATCATGGTGGTAGGAGATGTTGCTTCGTAGTCATGGTGGAGGGGAAGAATAAGAAAGGGAGAAGGGAAGAGGAAATCATGAGCAACCTTCTGCATAGCACTGACTTAAATAGGGTTCCATATAGAGAAAGAAGGTGAGAGCTTTTTTAAACCAAGAATAAGAGTCAAAGGTTGTTGTCTGACTAGTTTGTAATAGGGAATCTATAGGAAAAATCAACTCAATTAAAGCAACAATAATCCCTTATATCCTAGTATTTTTATCCTTTATTTTATATTTTATTTAAGGAAACAAACATTAACTAAACAAAGTAAAATCGACATGTAGTTAAATTATGTTGTGTGTAATACAAAGTTACCATGTCTTTCTTATTTTGAAACTATTTAATAAGTTGTTTAAATTAATTGGTTCCTTTTTGCATAATTATGATACTTTATTTTTAAATTTATTAATGGCAACTTAGAATTATCCAATTAATGTGGAATATCAAAAATAGAGAAACTAATATAATATAAACCCACGTTTGCATTATTTCTTGTTATTTAGATTGTTTAGTGGAATATTTAATGTATAAAGATGTTTTGGTGTTATATTTCATTGCTATTTTTGGTTTATATAATATTTTAAAAATTATTTACTCATGAGGGAAGTATATATTTTTATATTTCCTTAAATACATATTATGACACTATTTTTTTTCCATTAAGTATGTGTAATACAACTTCCTTCTAGGAAAAAGGTATCTATTTAGTTAACTTATAGTTAGATTCTAATTTTGATTTCCAATCTTTCCAAAACTATTCTAAACTTACATATCACAAATTTTATTATATCACTAGCTTCTAAGAGGAAACATGTGAAGTTATTCAAGGTATTTATAGTATATCATTTTTGTTAAATTTTTCTTAAATCAAAATAATGACAATGAGATTATCAAATTGACAATTTTCCATTTTCAAAGAATTGCACATGGAAGTGATAAATTATTTTTGAAAAAGTGTACAAACAATATTATTATAATTTTTTTATTGGTATTCATTTATTTGTTGCATGTGTTTTATGTCGTGACATATTTTCAATA
The DNA here is from genome assembly GCA_963693085.1 of Alisma plantago-aquatica. Lineage (NCBI taxonomy): Eukaryota > Viridiplantae > Streptophyta > Magnoliopsida > Alismatales > Alismataceae > Alisma > Alisma plantago-aquatica. Next base: position 882,540,250 of record OY856410.1, read on the forward strand.
AAATGTAACTTCATAATGAGAATCCACTTCCTTTATGATAGGCTAGAGAGGATAATTCTACCTATATGCTATTTTTATATATATGAGTGAGAGATGTTGAGTTAGATTTTTGTGAAATTCATATATTATATTAAATGAAATAATGCCACTAAATTCCATATAAAATCACCATATTTGTAAATGATAATTTTATTGTATTTCTTTTATTATGAATGATTTCACACATTTACTACACATAATACATTAGTTTCCTTAAAGGCGCTAGTTAGCCAAAGGCACAATAAAATTGTCTCACTTGTGTACAATACCCATTAGTATTTAATAGACATTTATGCATGTTTTTAACATTAATCCATAAATATATGCATATCATAATATAAAATACTACATGTCTTCTAAATATTATTGGGTTTGTTTACCGAATCATGACATAATTATATAAATACATTTTATAGGTAGAAACTAAGTTCACTTATACTGTTACATGTTACTCCAAACCACCACAATTCTTATATTGTTTTTCATTCAAATGTCTACTTATACTTTTAATATAAATCTTATAAGAAATAATGACTTAAGTTTCCCAACAAAGGTAAATTTTCTCATCAATAAGAAATCAACTTCTATGGCCAATAAAAAGGAGAAAATTACTTTTCTCACTAGATTCCACTTTTGAAGTCATTTATTGTATCATTTAATATGTTGGAGTTCAACTTACATTTTCCTTCCTTAATAAAATTAAGGCATCTAAAATTGTTCAAATAATGTAAAACTTGGAAATCAAACTAAAGTGGGACCCAAGGAACATAAAATTTCCATTATATTTCACTTTTGGGAGTTTCTTTTATGAGTTATGACACCATTCAGATATTTGTCTCATTACCATCGTATATATCAAAATATTACATATTTATTATAAACATTCATTGATTAAGTGTTATCATCTTCACATTGTTTCCAGAAGATTTGTCTTATATTTTTTACACAAAATTCAACATTTAACATATTTAGTCTATTAATTCCATATTTATTTAAATAATATAATATTATTATTGTTTATGGGCATGGAATTATCCATTGTTACTCCATAGAATATTATCCATTTTTATTTAATTATTATGTTAGTAAAGAAAATATATGTAATGTATTATATATGATTTTATTTATATGTTGGCACATAATTAAGTTGTTATGTAAATATGTTTTAATTTATACCCTTATTTGGTCAAATCTAACAAACCACTCTTACTAGATTTCTAAGAATGATATAGGTTAAGATTCTAAGTTTTGGTTCATTACAACACTCCACCGCCCTTAAAAGGATTTCTTCCTAGAAATCCAAAAATCCATATAATATCAACAATTTACTCTCCATCACTTAAAAGGTTTAACCTAATAAGACAACTATTATAGATATCATGGTTACTTATATATCTTTTAGTTACATACACTTTTTATGTTGTTCATGCATCCAATTGACAAGTCAAATACACCTAGGATTGAATTTTAGGTCCTTGTAATTCTAACCTTGTAACTCTAAGATTCATATATCCAAACTAAAAATTTACCTAGTACAAATTTTCACATATTAGAGGGATAAGGAAGGTAGGTCCACTAAACTTTTTTTTGTACATGTCAAATCTTCTTAGGATAAACATACTAAGGGAGACAATATTAAAATAGTAGACTAACCGACCACTAATGACTCTGATGCCATACTGTAAGGAGTGAGACCTGAGAGGGGATCGACTCCCTACTAAATAAAATAAAAAAGAAACATCCCGTATATCAAACACCTCTATAGATTTTTTACAAAAGGGATGATAACTAATTTACTCAAAATGTATGCATAATGATACCGAATGTAACAGGAGAATATAAAATATCTAACTATTACAAAACTTGATATTATGACTATCCTTCACCGAGCAGGGTGATACATATGAAAATAAACACATAGGACCAGTAGAGGGTTATCTAAACTAAATCAAGTCTGTCTCCCAAGCATCAACTCCTTATGCCAGGTCCACTTATATATGTAATGTCTTCTATACCCTACACCTGTGGTTGTGCTACCTCTAGGTGGGTTGATCAACAACACCCAAGAGGAGAAAAATAGAAGGAAGGGACGTTAGTAAAAATTGAGTATGTTTAGTAAATAATATCTAGGCAATATGTAAGACAGTGAAAAGGCAATGCATGATATCAATAAAGGAAAGGTTCAAAACAAGAAGTTCTAAGCAAATTTAATAGGCCAAAAAATGAGGCATTATAATAAAAGAGATGATTGACTGAAAGAGAATCTTACCATATAACAACAATAATATTTCATAAATAGTGCATGCAAACAATTAGACCACTTTTATTTATGTAGGGCCGAGACACATAAATCTCAAGCCTAAGTCAGGTGGAAAGGCACACCCTGGCGGAAATGCACGCCCGATATATATAATACGAGTGGAAAGGTGCACTCGAGGTGGAAAGACACACTCAAATATTATGGTAAGTATAGATGCCCATGATACTATAAATAAACCTAGTCCATTTGCACACACACATGATATAAAAGCAAGATATAATTTCAATCATCATCAAAATGATTCAATAAGAGAAAGATATTATCTCCATAAATAGGCCAGAAGATATTCCATGGTAGAATCTCATGGTATCAACAATAAATCAGGATGTAGCAAGAAAATAGGAAGGTATATTCGAAGATGAACAAGATTTAATCAAGAATGCCTCATATGGGAAATTTGTTGGTGAACATAGTATTGCTTTGATAATCGAGAAAGTTGTACATGCCTTAGTTGAAAGCTTAGATTTCCAATACAACACAAGATCATGGTAACAGACACACCAACCTATATTCATTATATATTATTTGAATTAGGATCAATATTTCATTCTTATTTTTATTCCTCTGTTTTAATAAAGTCTTAGTAAATTAAAATTATGGCAAGATAACACTGACCTACTATCTTGGAGATGAAGGTATCTGATCTCTAATAAGCTGGGTTGAAACAAACCTTATCCAAATAAACTATTGATATTCTCCCATCACAAATAAGGTTAACCATTGAATAGTCACATGGAGTAAGATCTTTGTACTCTTGATCTTTTTTATGAAGAAAACATGACTACATATCAGTAATTGTCTTCAAAACATCTATGAAATGCCAAAGGGATCAAGGAAGATTGAGGTTTTGGTTCAAGTTTACAATGTCCATGAATCTGGGTTGTCTGAAATGTCCAACTCTTTTAGTTGTAGTTCAATGGTTTTAGTGGTTGTCACTTGTTGTAGTTTGAATAGTCTATCGACATGAGGAAAAGAACCAAGGGCAGATGCCAGAGCTAGCGAAGCATGATTTTTGCACTGCAAACATGATGTTTTGATGATGTTCCATGCTTCTTTGGGAAAGAGGGCATCATGGTGGTAGGAAATTTTGCATCATGGTCATGGTGGAGGGGAAGAATAGGAAGGGAGAATAGAAAAGGAAATCATGAGAAACCTTATGCATTACACCAACTTAATATGATTACTGATAGAGAGAGGAGGCGAGAGCTTGTATAGACCAAGAATAAGAGTCAAAGGTTGTTGTCTGACTGTTTTCTTTTTGTGGACATAAAATTTAGTGTAATAGGAAATCCATAGAAAAAACCAACCCAAATAAAACAACAATAATCCCTTCTATACTAGTATTTTTATCCTTTGTTTTATATTTTATTTAAAGAAACAAATGTTAAGTAAACAAAGTAAATTTGACATGTAGTCTAATTATGATGTGTATAATACAAACTTAACATATTTTTCTTATTTTGAAACTATTTAATAATTTGTTTAATTTATTTGTGTCCTTTTAGCATTATCATGATAATTTATTTTATTATTTATTTATGGCAACTTATAATTATCTGGTTGATGTGGAATATCATTAATAGATAAGCCAATATAATAGAAATAAGAGTTTGACATTATTTCTTGTTTTTAGATTGTTTAATGGAATATTTAACATGCAAAGATGTGTTGGTGCTATATTTTGTTGCTATATTTGGTTTATATGATCTTTTAGAAATTATCTACTCATGACAGAAGTATATTTTTTTATATATTTGCTTTAAATACATATTGTCATGCTATTTCCCCCCATTAAGTATGTGTAATATAATTACCTTCTAGTGAAAAGGTATCTATTTAATTAACCTAAAGTTATATTATAATTTTTATTTTTGATATTTCCAAAATTGTTCTAAACTTATATATAACAAAATTTGATGATATCACTAGCTTATAAGAGGAAACATGTGAAGATATTCATAGTATTTATAGTATATCATTTTTGTTAATTTTTATTAAATTAAAATAATGTCGACGAGATTACCAAATTGATGATTTTCCATTTTTAAAGAATTGTGGAGGGAAGTGGTAAATTGTTCTTAAAGACAAACAATATTGTTATACTTTTTTAATTGGTATTCATTTATTTGTTAGATGTGTTTTATGTTGTGACATATATTCAATAGAATTTAAACTTCATAATGGGAGTCAATGTTGGTTGTGTGCGCAAGTTTTAATATTTGTAAACTCAAACACTACCACACAAGTATATGGGTGCGTGTATTATTATCGAGGTCATCCAAGGAACATGATACTATTAGGCACAAGAGTATTGAACTTCAAAAGTCTAGATCTTTTTAGTAAGAGAGGTTTTGTTAAGTTAACTAAGCAATCAAAAGGAAATGAACTAAAAAGAGATAACACTTGTATTAAGTATCAATTTGGATTAGTGATTCTTGAGGATAGGGTTTCACATCCACATCGTAACATGAAGAACAACAAAGATCAAGAACACTAGCAATAACACAAGGGAGGCATGTAACCTATACCACCTCTCGGTAGTGTAGAACAGTCCTAACTTTGTATACCACTCCCGTCGATATACTTAGATTTGGAATACAAACCTTTATTTCACAACACATCCCAACCACTCCCGTGGTCAAGGTAGTGTAGCTAAAGTACATCTCCTTACTCCTATGCACATCTTCCCAGATTATACAAAGAGTAGAAATCATACATACAAAGTGGCCAACAAAGCATGTAAGAGGAATTAAATGCCGATGAACCTTAGAACAATGAAACAACTATCATTATATATGAAATTTGTATTAAAAATGTTATGACATGATAATTACTCCCCCATTCCCAAGAACAACAGATCTACTCATCCATGACTATAGAAAGTAGATACAAACAGTAGAAAGTAGTGCTAGACATCATAATAGAAGGAAATAAACTTGGATGTCCATAGAAGAAGGAAGATAGACTTGGATCTCTAGTCAAGGAGTCACAAATCTATCTTTGCTGCTGGAAACTCTTCGGAAAGCTTCACTTTCGAGTGGAGAGAAGAGAACGGTTGAGATCGTTGTTGTAATTGTTGGAGAAGAAGGAAGAAAAAGAAGTTTCCCTCCCGATAAACTAACTTTTCTCCCTCAGAACACCTCAAACTCCTCATTGCTCTCCCTTGCTTGAGTCTCATCCCAAAAGGTCCGAAATAGTCTGTGGTAATTGTCCCAAGATAGCTTGGAGTCATATATATAAGTGTGAGACAATTAAATTCACATTTGAGTAAAATCTACAGGTCACACGACATGTCTTTTATAAGACACGTCGTGTCTTATGCAATAACTGAAGTTTGGATCAAGTTCTGAGAAGTTACATGACATGTCTTTAATAAGACACGACGTGTCTTTAATAAAACACGGGGTGTTGATACAAATCTGGGAGTTCTAGGTATAATTTCTAGACTGAGACACATGGTGTCTTTAATAAGACAAGTCATGTCTTAATTAAGATACGAGGTTGGATGATTTGAGAATGTCTTTATGGATGTCATATTGGTTTTTTCTCCCCATTTTGATGCCAAATTTTTGTACCTACAAACCAAACCATAGAGAAGTAAAGACAACAATAAAGATGGAAAAGCTAGCATGATTAAGAGTGATTGTTGGGTGAAAATAATTTGGCAACCAAAAGTGGTCCACAATATGATATAAAATGCGCACATCAATCAACTTCCTTTATGATAGGCTAGAGAGGATAATTCTACCTACATGTCATATTTTACATATAAGAAAGAGATATCGAGTTAGATTTTTGTGAAAATCATATACTGTATTAAATGGAAAAATGTCATTATATTCCATAACAATCACCATATTTATAAATGAGAATTTTATTGGATTTCTTTTATTACAAATGATTTCACACATTTTCTACACATAAAACATTAGTTTTTGTAAAGCCATTTGTTAGCCAAAGACACGATAAAATTGTCCCACTTGTGTGAATACCCACTAATATTTAATTAGACATTTATGCATGTTTTTAACATTAATCCATAAACATATGTATATCATAATATATATTACTAAATGTCTTGTAAAAATATTATTGGGTTTGTTTACTAAATCATGACATAATTGTATAAATACATTTCATAAAGTAAAAACTAAGTTTACTTATATTGTTACATGTTACTCCAAATCACAACAATTCTCATATTGGTTTTCATTCAAATGTCTACTTATAATTTTATTAAAATTCTTCTAAGAAATAACGACTTACGTTTCCCAACAAAGGTTAATTTTCCCATCAATAAGAAATTAACTTCTATGACGAATAAAAAGGAGAAAATTACTTTCTCACTAGATTCCACTTTTGAAGTCATTTATTGTATCATTTAATATGTTGGAGTTCAACTTATATTTTCCTTCCTTAATAAAATTAAGGCATCCAAAATTGTTCAAATAATGTTAAACTTGTAAATAAAACCAATTGGGACCCAAAGAATACAAATTTCCATTATGTTTAACTTTTGGGAGTTTCTTTTATGAGTTATGGAACCATTCAGATATTTTTCTCATTACCATTATATTTATCAAAATATTATATCTTTATTATCAATATTTATTGAATTAGATTGTTATTTCTCTATAGAGTTAGAGGAGGGATGGCATCCACCTTCACTTTCTCGCTCTAGGGTGTCCGCTCTGGCTTCTCTCTAACCCTCACCCAGCGGATGCCACTGGGGGGAGGGGACGCCGCCTCTGCGTGTCCCTCCCCCTGGCCTCCAACGGCTGGGGTGGCTCTGTGTGAAGGCTGCGGCGGTCCTCTGGAGCTAGGATGATTCGAAATTGTTGGCATCTCTTCGGCGGTTCTGGGTTGGTTGGGCGATGATAGGCGCCGTGAGCGTGATCGGGTCTGGGTTGAGTCTCAGTGATCTTGACTTTGTCGACGCCTCTCCGTTCAAGTGTGATGGAGGGTGAGCGGTCGACCTGTCCCAGTCCTGCGGGCTTGCGTGCTGCCTCATCAAGCTGTGGATGGTAGGGGCATCTTACCCTTACCTCTGTAGCAATCCCTCATCCCTTCCCCGGAAGCCTGGTTTGCTCAGGTTGATGACCTGCCACGATTTTGTCTGGTTCCCACTTCGGAGGTCACGGCGTTGCTGGATTCCTCGTTGGGTGACGTGATTTTCTAACATGCTTGGCAGTGTGGTCTCCATCACGGACCTGGCAGGTGGTGTCGGATGCTGGTCCGCACCCTCCTGTTGCTGCTGTCCGCGTCGGGCGTGCTCAGGCTTGGCTGGTTGCTGAAGTGGTGAGGGTGTGCACCCTCAAGGGTTCTGCTTCTCTGGGCGCTGCCTGCATCGGGTCGTGCTGAGGCTTCTTCGGCGGAGCTTGGGATCCTCAATGGGGTTATGGATTGGACTCGCTCTGGCTTCCTCCTGTCGTAGGGCCTCTCCATCGACCTTGATACGACTTTGTGCTCGGGTGTGTTCCCCTGCTTTGGTGTTCCGTCCTCGACACAGCTGAGTTGTTCCGCCATCCTGGTGGTTGTCTACTATTCATTTCTACTGTATTAAGGAACACTTTAAGTGTTCGACGATATGCCTCTGTGTAAATAGGGCATCACAAGATGGAGCTGTTGGTCTCTGGCTGGGGTTTTTCCCTGAACTCCTGAGTTTCCATTTGGTTGTGATGATTGCAGGACCTTCACAGGATAAAATAGGGCTGTTTGCCTAGGTTCTTGGCCGAAGGAAATCTCGATTTCTTTGCATACTACCACACTTTGTGGGTGGTTATAGTGATAGTTGGTGATATGCAAAGCATGAAAGGTGGATTTCGGATGCCCCTTGGCTGCCCTCTGTTGTGTGTATGCGTTTTTTCTACCATCCCCAAATGGCTTGGTCTTTTTGCGATTAGTTTTCATGAGGGTTCTTGGTGGATGTACAATCCATACAGATACTTAAGATCCTGAAATTCAGAGTAGGTCAAAAAGCTTATAAAGCTAGCTCAAGACTGGAGGTCCTGGCATTTTCTTGGCTTTACTCTGTAATTACTGTTTGTGGGTGGGCTGAATGTATGTAATTGCAGGCTAAAATATCCATTCCCCTGATCGAATGTCTAGTTTTTAGTTTTTATAGCTTGTTAGGCCTTCTTTGCTTTGCTTGTTTCTAGAGATCATCTGAGTACCTCCTGCGAGAGGTTTCTGATCCAAAGCTGAGTTTTCTAACTCTTATGCTGTAATGGGGTACTTAGTGCCCAAAGTTTTTGGTATTTTAGTAACACATTTTTTGACCGATCAAAAAAATATATTTATTGAATTAAATGTTATCATCTTTACATTGTTTCCAAAAGAGATATCTTATATTTTTTACATGAAATTCCACATTTAACATATTTAGTCTATTAATTCCATATTTATTTAAATAATAGAAGATTATTAATATTTATGGACATGGAATTACCAATTGTTACTCCAAAGCATATTATTCATTTTTATTTTGCCATTATGTTAGTAAAAAAACTATATGTAACTTATTTCATAATTTTATTTACATGTTGGCACATAATTAAGTCATTGTGTAAATATGTTTTAATTTTTACCCTTGTTTATTCAAATATAAGAAACCACTCTTACTATATTTTTAATTCTGGAATAGGGTAAGATTCTAAGTTTTGGTTTGTTACAAGAGCATGATTACTTAAGAGAGAACCACCTTCTCCCCAATTCTTCTTAAGTCATTACAGTAAAGATATCCACTCTTTGTTCCAGCTGCTCAGGAGAGGAGGTTGCCGGATAAAGAGCTTCAAAGAGGACAAAAATTCCACTCCTAGTCAGAGTTCCACTTCGTCCCATTTGTACTTTAAAGATTTTTGTTCTTTTTCTTCGTCTACTATGTTTTGCTCCACATTCTACAGCTTGTTTCCGCTTTCTCTAGCTATGAACAAGTAGAACCTTTGTTCTTGGACATGGAGATTAATTCCCATGTCATAATTCTATTGAAATCAAATTCCATGCTTATTGCAAGTTATTTTCGTTGTTCTAAGGTTCATCGTTGTAGCTTTCTTCTTACATGCTTGGTTAGCCACTTAGCATGTTTGATTTATATGCTTTGTATGATATGAGAAGATATGCACATGAGTAAGGTGGGGTGCCTTAGTAACAATACCTTGACCAAGAGAGTGGCTGGGATGTGTTGAGGAGAAAGATTTGTAGTTCAAAATTTGGTATAAGCATGGCAGTGCTATATAAAATTAAGACTATTCTACACTACTGGGAGGTGTTTGTAGGACACAAACCTCCTTTTGTTGTTTCTAGCAAAGATGATTTGCATAGTTCATATTGTTGTGACATGGTTGTGAAATATTGTTCCCAAGACCTTCTAATCAATTGAAATCATGAAATCAAGTGATCTCTATTGTAGTTAAATTTCCTAATTTGTTTAGTTTACTAGTGTAAAACCAAATCATGCTTTGAAACTGTCCTAGATTGTTAAAAATTGACACTCCTGCATTTAGCATACCTTGCTCCTTGGACAACCTCGATAATACTACACACACCCGTATACTTATGAGGTAGTGTTCTAGTTTATAAATTTAAGACTTGTGCATAGTTCTAACAAGATTCCTTAGGGTTAGAATTTAGTATCACTTGCAACTATGTAAAAAGGGTATAGAAACATGGGGGTGTGTGCCTTGGAGGTGATCCATATTTTGGAGGCTTTTGGGTGTAATTTATAAGGCCACATTGACTAGTTAAAGAGGAAAAGGCAAGGCAAGTTCCTAGTACACACCCCACCTTTTGAAACTTCCAAGATCTTTAAATGGTGCCATGTTGACCGTTTCATAAGGGAGAAGATGGGGGTACATCCTGGTGCACCTGCCACTTTTTGGTCTTTTGGGGTTTTGAACGGATAGATCATTGACTATTTGTGGTGGATAATGACTCTACACATGGGGTATGCCCCTATTAGGCGTCCCATCAAACCTCAATCTCTATGAAAGTTCAATCATGGTGAAGTGGAAGATGATCCCAGGTGTAATTAGTGATAGAAAGGGCGGGACTCTAGGGTGCATCATATTTGTTTGAGTTGAATATCTTGTTATGGGTGATGGGGACTATGTCTTAGGTTGGGGTTCTTAGAGAGAAAATCCACACGGGGTAGTCCATATAGGAACATCCAAGGATTAGATACCCTTTTTTGTTGGTAACCTCTCCATTAACAGATTTTGATGTTAGTTTTTTGTGATTATGACATCTAATGATGAGAAACTAGGATCATTCTTTACAAATTCATTTTGTGATCAATCCCGTTAGCTATTGAATCTTATCTTGATAACTGATTCATGATCATGGATGTAATCCCGATTATCTTTGTCAGTTGATTTTCTTAAGCATCACATTGAATCATCTCTATGTTTCATTAAGTCCCTTGGGATGCTACTTGAAGAGCTAAGATGCTTGTATTGCTTTCTCTCGCTCTAGTATGACAATTAGTGCCTCTCAGCTGAACTTTAGTGACTATGGTTATGCCCATAGTTCATTGTTGAAATTTTTTGGTTACAAAGTCTATACACATATCTTGATTCAATTTATTAATCATTTTAATTGAAATTTCTACAATTTTAACCCATTTTGCAACCATATTGGTTAATTGTTAGGAATTGTTGACTTGTTGGGTTACTGTCTGGCTTCTTGGATCTAAAACTTGTTTGTTCTATGCTTGATTTTAGTGGATACTTTTCCCTTTGTAGTATTGCACATATATAAGATTATGTTAAGCTTTATTAGCTATTTAAGGTCTAGGGATTCTTAATGGAGATGGAATTTATGCTTCTCACTTATTAGTTAGTTAATCATATTTCCCTTGTTGTACAAACCTAATTAGATCAATAACCTATTCTCTCTTATATGAACTGAATGCATGAGTTATGATTAAAACTTCATTTCCCTAGTTGCTAATTGTACCTCTTATTGGACAAGTGAATATGTATGGCTTTGTTATAACCTTGTTTATGCTTAGTAAATATTCTAAGATTTGATAAACTATAATTTAGTATTTGTTTCTTAATAGGATATTTAATTGTATATTTTAGTTCACTCCACAAGATTTCTTGTTCAAATAAAAAATACTAGGGCTTAAATTGAAACTCTAACTTCAAAGAAGTTGGATTATAATCAGCCCAAATTAACTAAAGTGGGTTTAGATTTCAACACAATATAAATCTTTAATAAGAAAGCTATTAATAAGATCCATACAGAGAGAACAAACCCTAATCTCAGGCGAAGAATGGTACTACCATATACTTAAATTTTTTGGAGAATAATGTTTAGAGAAAGTAAAAAAGAAGCCTTATAACATATAAATACATATTGAAGTATGTTAGAATTGGTCCAGATCACAAACAAGTGAAATGGAGACATGTTGAGTATGTTGATCCATGGTATAAATAAAAGTTGACTATCTACTAGAAGACCTGACTAAAATGGGTATTGTCATTGTACCTAACAATTCAGGTCAACTAACAAGCAACCTACTATCTGAGGTGAATCAGGTCAACATATCCAACTTAGTCGTATAAAGTATGTTCGGCCAGACAACAAGTTGGCTGACTTTGGCTTGACAACAAGTAGAGTACTATATAAAGTTTGTTTGGGTCTTTCACCAACATTTTTATCAATTTAAAGCCTAAGGACAAATTTCTAGATCGATATTTCCATGTTTCATTGATTCCAAACCCTATTTTGTTCCCTAGTGGTGACTTAGAGAATATCCACCTAGAAAAGTGAGAACTAAGCTATTTTCTTTGATTTGAGCATAAAACAAGTAAGAGATTGTGTTAGGATATGTTTCTTCTTGTTGTGGCTATGGAACTTGGTATATAATCATCTGATCTACTACCCTTCCTCTTTTCTTCTACATTTTTTCTCTAGGGCTTTATCCAAGGATCAAACATGAATCATGTTTCTGAATATGTGGACCATGTTCTTGGTGAATTGGTTTTGTTGGAAACTAAGGTGAACTCTGCAAAAATCTAACTATATATCTAAGTGGTTTGAGGTGAATGGGTAGTTTAATCTTCCAGTAATTTGCATTCAATTATCTATATTCTTTGAATTTCTTTAGATCCTCCTAAACGTCAATAAATTTTGGAACTTTCTAACTTTCATATAATGATACATGACAATATACTATTTCCAAATATTTGAAGTGGCAGATGATCATGTGTGTAATTAGGAATAAAAAGGGATGGGACTCTACGGTGCACCATATTGGTTTGAGTTGAGTTAGCCTTTATGAGTGATGGAGACCATGCCTTAGGTTGGGGTTTTCAGAAACAACATCCAAGAAAAGTAGTCCATATAGGAACATCCATAATGGGATGTCCATTTTGGTCGAAAACCTTCCCATTATGAAAATTTCATGTCAAAATTTTGAGATTATGACCTCTAATCATGAGAAACTACGATCATTTTTTAATACTTGATTTTGTGACTATAAATGATAGTGATTTTTGAATCTTATCTTGATAATTGATCATGAATGTAATCACAACTATCATGGTCGGTTGGATTTCTTAAGCATCACATTGAATCATCGCTATGTATCATGATGTCCCTTGGGATGAAACTTATAGACCAAAGATGTTTTTATTGCTTTCTCTCACTCTAAGATGACCATTAGTGCCTCTCAGTCAAATTTGATGACTATGGTATGCCCATAGTTCAATGTTGAACTTATTTGAGTTATTGAATTTCAACACACATCTTGATTTGACTTATTAATCATTTTCATTGACATTTTTAAAATTTTAACTCATTTTGCAAATAAATTGGTCAACAATTAGGAATCCTAAACTTGTTGGGTGACCATTTGGGTTCTTGTATCTAGAACATGTATGTTGTATGGTTGATTTTAGTGGATACTTTCCCCTTTGCAACATTGCATGAGTATAAGATTCTATTATGCACCATTAGCTATTTAAGGTATAGGGTTTCTTAATTCAAATGAATTTGATGCTTCTTTCTTATTGGTTAGTTAATCAATTTCTCCTTCTTATAGAAACTTAATTAGGTCAACAACCTATTCTCTCTTGTATGAATTTCATGCATGCTTTCTGATTAGATCTTAATTTCCCTAGTTGCTAGTCATGCTGCTTCTTATGTCCAACTAATTGATTTGCACATATGAATATGTATACATTTGTTATAAGCTCTTTTATTCTTAGTAATTATTCTAGGATTTGAGAAATATATTTTTATTATTTGTTTCTTAATAGATATCTAATTGTATATTTTAGTTCACTCTACAAGATTTAATTGTATATTTTAATTCACTCCACAAGATTACTTTTTCAAGTAATAATTATTAGTGAATATATTAAAATTTTAACTTCAAATATATTGGATTACACAAAACCCAATTTAAGTAAAGTGGGGTTTCATGTTCCAACACAATATGGATATGAAAAAAAGGACATTAACAAGATCTATATAAAGGGAACAAATCCTAATGCCAATCAAAGAATGCTATTGCCAAATAATTAAGACATTCAAAGAATAAGATTTGGAGGAAAGCATAAAATATGCCTTGGAACATATAAATACACATTTAGGTATGTTTGAATTGGTTGGGATCACAGACAAACAAAATTGAGACATGTTGAGTATGTTGAGCCATGGTATATAAGATAGTCGACCAACTAAAGTGGTTGAATACTAGAAGATCTGAGTAACCTGGGTATCATTATTCTACCTAACAATTCGGTGTAGAAGTCAACCTACTATTTGTCGTAAATTCAGGTCAACTTAGCCAACTAACTTTGAAAGGTATGTCTAACCAATCAAGAAGTTGGTTGTCTTTGGCTTCACGGAAAGCTGACTACTAGATCAAGTTTATTCGTGTCTTTGACCATAATTAATCGACTTAGAGCATAAAACCAGTTTTTTGTTAAATAATTATACACTCCATCGATTCTAAATACTAGTTTGTGCCCTAGTGGTGATTTAGAAAATATCTACCTGAAAAGGGAGAACTAAGCCATTTTGATTTTGGGATAAATCAAGTTAGAGACTGTGTAAGCATATGTTTCTTATTGTTGTAGCTATGTAATTTTGTATATAGTTATCTAATCTTCTACCCTTCTTCTTCTCTTCTTCATTTTTTCTCCAAGGCTTGATCTAAGGAGCAAACATGAGTCATGTTCCTAATGAATGGATGGACCACATTATTGGTGAATTGGTTTGATTGGGCACTAAATTGAATTCTACAAAAATCTAGCTTTATAGATAGGCAATTCAAGGTGAATGGATAGTTCAATCTCACAATAACTTGCATTTAGTTAGCTTAAATCTTTAAATTTCTTGGGATTCTACTAAAATGTCAGTAAATTTTGAATGTTTTTGCCTTTCATATAATAATACATGATACAATACTATTTTACAAACATTTGATCAAAATATGACCGAATGATAGAGTAACATAAAATGGATGAATCTAACCTAGTAGATATTTTAGAGCTTTATTCTGGAATCTTGTGAAAATGTTGTATTCCAGGGTTAGGAGTATTGGAGTTGTGGTATTTGATATTATTATTCTTATGCATCCAACAATTAAATTAATATTTTTGTTCATTTCAATATGATATTTCTATAATTAAGGGATTCAAATTCACATTATTTATATCATGTGATAAGTGAGAAAATAATAATGGAGACCTAGTTAGTATTATTAAGGAAATACATTATCATTTTCACTCAAAATAGTTGATTTAATACGATATTTATATTATTAGGATTTCCATTGAAAGATTATCATGTATGCAAGCAATAAATAATTTGAATGAATGATGTGGAAATCACAGTTCATATTCATATAAGTCATGCTTGATCCTTTGAGATGTGCATAAGTAAATGGATGTGATTTCTTTCCTTAATAAGGGTTTCTTCTAAAATCACACATGTATGTGAGAAATGTTTAATGTGACTGAGTTATATGAAACTATATGTACAAATAACTAGTAAACTAAGTGACCCATTTCATTGTTCCTCATTAAGAATGATCAAGTAGTTGAAGGGGTCAAAGAAATATAGAAATGAGAAAAGTTAGTAAAATGAAAGACAAAACCAAAAATATTGTAGTAACATATGCCATTTAATTCATAGACTATAGTCTAGCAAAAAAAAAACCGTGGCACCTTATAATGGGCACAATTTTACATATGATGTTTAGACATCATTAGGCCTTACAAAGAAACCTTGAACATAGTTAGTTCACTTAGCATTCTTATGGTTCCCATGTTACACTAACAAGGCTTGTACCATAAGTCATATATTAGTTAATTTCATTTGGATGGTACAATCCAAGTGAGTTCAGGGAGAAGTAAAAAAAAATAGCTTAGTTAGACTAGTTAAACAACACAGTAGTAAGTTAAAATACATTTTGGTTCAATCAATTAAGTCAATACAACTACCGAATCAAAATCAATATTAATAAAAGATTATAAGAATAAATGGAAAATTTACTCATAAATTCTGTGTTCCTAGCTATAAGTTTTACAATGTTATTTCCTTTAATTTTAATTGCTCAAGAATATTAAGTACCTAATTTTGTACATTTAATTTTTAATTCATTTACTCATTGATCAGGCTAGTAACACACCACTCGATTCACACTTTTAGGTAAAGTTGACCCCTTGGAGATTTTAACGCATAGTAGAAGTCACGCCACAAATATGAATGTTTAAATTATCAAGTTCAATTGTCCCTTTGGCACCCCAATTTTGGGTGGAACAAAGGTAAAAACCCAAAAACAAAATTCTAAATCGATCATACTTAACATCATATACCAAGAAGGCAAGGAAATGTCTAAAAAAGAGAACATCATTCACATATATGATCATAAATAGGCCGCCATTATTCATTTATATGCAAGTAGTTATACGACACTTCATATAGGTAACCCAAGTCAAAACATGTTTCTACAAATTTCCTTATGTTTGTACATACAACATATAAAACATATACCTAGCATGTAAGCTAAAACTATACATCGGATACAAATTGTGTAGAACACCCTACCCAAACCTGAATGTACATGGGAGAATCTATGTGACCATAAAAATGCTAACTCCCACCATACCCAAAGAAAGTTGCTATTCACTAGTACCCAGGGGTAGGTGCTAAGAACCTAAAAAGGGTGAAGAACCATGAGAGTGAGACCAATGATCCATTGAGTGATAAATCATCTATAGAGTATCCTAATTATACATGTTTACTATATATGCTGAATTAAAAAAATTATATTACACATAGAAACTTGTATAAAACATCTCTAAATAGAAGAAGTCAAGATCACTAGAAGGAAGCTTTTCAAACCCTAAAAGGAAGTCAATTGCAACCCTAGATTCTTTTTCCAAGAAGGTCCCCTCTTTCTTCTTCCTTGGATAGGAAATTCACAGCAGCACAGAGTGAGTTCAAAGTTTGTAGAAGGAGGGAAGTGGTGGAGAGAAAATAGCTCGTTTTGGTGCTTAGGGATAAGTATATGAAGCTTTAAGATAAAGAAAAATAAAAAGTTGAAGTTCTAGTATCTTTCCAAGTGTCCATAGCCTTAAACTATTAAGAATATACAATAACACACACAAGAAGATCCCCCACCATCCATAGAGACATTCTTATCCCTTGTTTCTTGAATTTCCAAGAAAAACAAATAACTGATTAGTTGATAGCTACTAAAGGTAGCTCATCCATGAAGGGGTAAATCCTAAAATACCCTTGATGAAAAAACCTTCAAACCAAGGTTTAAATAGGTGCCCCATGGCTCAAAAATCTCAAGAATGATGATAGAATATCAAAGTAACATAATTCAAGTGATAAATTGCAAAGAAAACCTCTCAATTGGGTAAATTATAGAAAAGTCCAAAATGTGCATAAAATTGCATAACTTGCTCAAATAGTGTCCAAATTGGACCAAATTTGAAACTTAAGCTTATCTTATGATTTCAAAGAATATCAAAAGGTTATATTAGGTTTATAATAATTACATTATGATAATTAAGCTTATTCAACTCATTAAGTAAGTTTAGGGGCCTTACAACTAAAACCCCTAACATGGATTTTGCCCTCGAAAACTAAGGTAAACAAAGATGGGTACTTCCTTTGCACCTCATCCTATTACCTTCACATGGTTACTTGCATATCATGGTGATGTCATGTTATAACCCCATATTTCTAAATCATGTAATGAGATTTGTAAATCTCCTTTTAAAAGATAAATGGAATTAATGGTTGATTTATTTGTTTAAATTGAACGATTTTTGTGCATAATAGCCTTGTTTGTTTTCTTAATGGGCTCTATTGGCTATTAAGCCCAATTGAAATAAAAAGAAAAGAAAAGAAAAGAAAAGGAAAAGGAATTTGTTTGAATAAGGGGATAAATAAGAAAAGGGATAAAAGAATAAGGGGAAAAGGCAAAGGAATATTTCCCAAGGTGAGATTTCATGCCTTTAAGGTTCCTTGAGGTCTAAGGAATCCAAGATGATAATTTAATGGCAAGGGAAAAAGAAAATAAGTGAAAAATGTATATAATTAAGTGATGACTTGCAACTAAAGAAAAGGACCCTATTTATTTAGATAATAATCCCAAATTTGGCATGATGAAAGATTAAGACATTAATGAGTTTCCCTTAAAATTTGAGATAAAAAGGAGCCACGGATTAGGAGTAATGATTTTCTCAAATTATCTTCAAAAATACAGATTTATCTTGAATATAGGAATTCTTTTCCTTTTTGGTTGAACACGAGGGATGAGGGCCGTTGGATCTTGATCCAACGAGCACCGCTCATCGTCCAGTTCCAAAGGAACTAGGACTCTGGTCAAGTTGCAGAGGGACTTTTCCCCTTGATTTTCTTTTGATCCAGTGCATGTGCACTCATGGAAATAATTCCATTGAGTCCAGGAGAGGATCACAAACCCTCTCGACCCTGTATTGGTGATCTCTCGAAGCCTCTAGGTGAAACACCCAATTGGGCTGAGGAACATGTGGCGACGGGGTTGAGAAACCCTAAGAGGACCCTCCCAAATCCTATAAAAGGACCCCACTCGATTCCTCACCTCACACCAATCACGAACGGCTGCCTCATGAGCCTCGACCCCCTCTCTGCCTCTGGATTGCTCCCGCACTGATGACAACTCCATTGAGGCGCCACCGTAGCTTCGCATGAAGAAAAGAACAAGGATGACGCACAACAACCGTCAGATAGCGGTCCATGGTAGTCCGTGTGCTGATCCAACGCTCCAAGGACGAGTCGGGTAACTTAAGTCGCACGTGACATGAGGCATCAGATTAGAAGGTAGATCACCAGACCATTGATCGAGCGGTCGCTAATTTTTGGTAATTCATTCTCTCTGGCTGAAATTCCAGAAAAAGGATTTTTCTTGCGAAATTCATAGAAATTGCTAGGAATCTCGGATTAACAAACTTTATATATGAAAGTTGATCAGGAAAATACAAGGAACAAGATAAAAAAAAGTTTGGTAACCTATTTCTATCTTGTTTTGCAAAATTGTAGTAATTTGATAGAAAAAGGTATTAAAAGGTAATTAGAAACCCTAATTGAGTATAAAGGATGAATCTTTGTGATTTAATTGGTTAATTTGAGAAGTATTAACCTGTTGAATATTAAAATAGAGTTTAAATCTATTTTACATGAAAAGTGGGATAATTTAGGGTTTTAATCTATGTATGAAGGATAATACATATAGAAACCCTAATTTAGGGTAAAAGAAGAGAAAAACTTTGTTTAAATCAGATTATGGAAATATGTTACCATATAATAATACTAAGCCTATTAGGAGTGTTATGATGAGAAAGTTAAAGTTTTTATGTAGCTTTATGGAATTAGGGTTTATAATACTAAAAGTGGAGGCAAAACCCTAATTGCAAAGGAAACACTAAAAACTGGAATAAAAATCCTAAGAAACAAGATGAGTTTGGTTAAACCTTGATAAAAAGGAAATTTGTATGTTTATTTCAGGATTTATGTGCATACTTGCTTGCTTGGTTGGGTTTTCTCTACTTAACTAGTTCTGTCTCAAAATCTGCAATCACAGGTATGTGGTTACGCTCATGGTTAATCGCTTTAGTTTCACAGTGATTCCCGGATGTTTTATCGGTTTCCTGAAAATAACTACTTGGATGACTTTTATTTTCATGCAACTATAAAGTGACTATGATTATCACCATAAATATATATACATGACTGGCTCAGATCCTGGTCCTCCTCTGTGGCTTTGCTAGTGATGAAAAGGGTAACCTGGTACAGGGCCTACTTGTTAAGTAGGACATCAGGTTATCAGGAGTTAGAAATTGGGCTACCCACGTGTAGTGCCATGCGACTCTTTAGCACATCATGAGTTAAGGAGTGGGATACCTATGGGTAGTACCATGTGACTCAACCCTAGAAATTGATTCACCTGTTATGTAGGATCATGAGGGGTTTAATATGGATCTACCATAAGAAAGGTAGCATCCAAGTCCACTGTAGGGACAACACAGAGGCTAGGGTATGTATGGATTGAGCAGTTATGCTTAAAATGTAAAGTTGTTTGTTAAATCCTAATTGGTTGCAATATGTTGTTATAGTTAATTGCACGATTATTGTTTCCTCCACATACTGGCATATTCATTTATGCTGACCGACATTTTGTTTGTCGGCATTTTAGGTACAAATTGAAAAGGACAAATAGTAAAGTGGCATATTATGAAATTAAGAAATAAAGTGCAAGGAGGATTAGTTAGAATAGAGTCCAAATGAGGATAGAAGTTAGATATCTAAGTTTTTGAAAAAGGTATGCAAAGTTTTATTTTATTCCAGCTTACAGTGTAGTCATGGTAGAATTTAATAATTATTACTAATTATTTGTTGAACCTATGATCCGGGAAATTGGGATAACGGCTCTGACCTCTTGGTCTCCCTTAATTAGGGGTTACTCGGGAGGCAGAGTCATAACATTTGGTATCAGAGTGTTGGTTCTTCATTTAATATTTAGTAATTATTAAATTTTACAAATTCCATAAACCCGAGGGAGTTATTAGAGGATTTTCTGAAAGATAGAGGTGTCTAGAAAAGGATCATGTCTGGGGGCTGGCAATATTTTCCTCACCACTGCTAGTCGGAATATGAGGACTCCCGGATCTGTGTGACTGCCTGGCCTATGTCTTAGGATCTGACTCGAAATAAGATACCTTTAGGACTCACTCATCTTGTTCATCCCTTCTCATCCCACATTCTAATAAGGATTTTTAAGAGTTAGGGTTTTCTCTCTCTTCCTCACCCTCGGGTGGTATAGGTAAGTAAGTTAAGGATTAAGGAATCCTCCATCAAACTAATAAAAGATACATAATAAGATTTCATCGACATAAGTATAATTACCTTAAAGGTATAGACTAAAAGGTCTATTTGTATGCTTATGTAGATGGCTCATGTGAAGACCGTGGCTATCCCAAATGCCACCAATGGTGGTGGACCTTCACGCAAGGGAAAAGTATCTTCTGAGAAGAGGAAGAGGAACCATGGTGGTGAATCCTCAAAGAAGAGGAAGAGACCTGAAGAAACCATACATGAGGTCCCCAACCCTAACCCAATACCCTTAAGCAACCTTGATCAGGAGGAGGAACAGGGGTACAAGGAGCAACATGTGTACAAGGAGGAGGCCAAGATGGAAGAAGACCAAGCTGGTGGTACAGAACCAACCATGGTGGTTCACACCCCTGACGTTTTGTGGATGGAGCAATAGAAGAGGCTGATGGAGGCCATTAGAGCTTTGGCCCTCCGAGACATAGCTAGAGGTGAGAATGGCGAGCCACTTCCTGTTCGTCCTTGACTGGGAGCCACCATCTTGGACTTCATCAAACTGAACATCGAGAAGTTCTGGGGAGAGGACAAGTCTGAAGTGGTCAACAAGGCAGAGGCTTAGCTGCTTGCAATCGAGAATGGATTGCACATACTTGAGGTACAACCAAGCAAGAAGGTCCTCTTTGCTGCTCACCTCCTGGAAGGAACAACCAAGATATGTTGGGAAACACACATCATAGGTTGAGATTTGGCTGAGGAACCAACGGCATGGGCTGACTTCAAGACAATCTTCACCGCCAGATTCATCCCTGTCTCAGCTAAGAAGGAAAAGGAAAGGGAGTTCACCAACATGACTCAAGGAAACCCATCTATGACAGACTTTGGGTGCAATTTTCAAATCATGGAGCGTTTTGGGCATATGATGGATGAGGAAAGAAGGGTGGATCACTTCATAGAGTGTCTTCACCCTACCATCAAGCCCCATGTGATGGCAAGTAAACCTAAAACCTTCGCTGAAGCTTACAATACTGCCCTGGACATGTAGAGGACAGTGATGCCTGCTCAAAATCCACCCAAGGGATATTTGGGTTTCACTGAAGGAACCTAAGGCCAGAAGAGTAATCACAAGAAAGGTCAAGGGTGTAATCATGCCAAAGGAAAACATGGAGGAAAAGGGAAATGCCGTCAAGAGATCAACCGACCTCAATGCCACACCTGCGAAAAGGGGCACACCAATGAGTGTCTCTACAAGAAGAAGACATGCTACTGATGCCAACAAGAAGGACATCTCCAAGATGTTTGTCCTCTACTAGAACCAAAAGGACCAGGACCGATAGCAGCCCCACCTGTTGGAGAGAGAAGACAAGCTCGAGTGTTTGCCATTGACTGTAACATCCCCGGCCTAAGTTAAGCCTTAATCCTAGAAGTTTTGCTTAAGTAAGTCATTTAGATTCTTTTCCTTATCTTTTGAAAAGTAAATAAGACTAACGGAGAGCTTATATTTCAATTTTGGTCCTATTTGAATAATGTTGAAACAATATTTTACCTGTTTTGGACGAAAGTGCAATTTACCCAATTTAAGGGGTTACCTTACAAATGTTACATGATAAATGTTCCTCAAGTGTTATAACATCATAAGGATGAGAATGATTATGAGGTATGGCTTGTGGAAACCTAAGTTCTAAGAAGGAGCTTGTTTGAGTAATGCTTGTGTATTGAATGCTAGTTTTGGTGTAATTTGCAATTTACCCAAAACCTAGGGTTGGATATGTAAAATACCACCTCTATTATGTCCCTACTATTTCTTGGTATCATTTAGAGAAAATAAAAAGAAAGGGGCGTCTTGTTTGAACTACTTTTGAGGAGAGATAATCTTGATAATAAAATAATAAAGAAATAAGCATAATTGAAACCCTAATTTATTTTATAGCAAAAATAAATATATTAATTGAAGTGCCCATCAACTAAAAAGGCTGTAGTTGAAATCCTATAGTGAAAGGACGTCCAAATACCTTGAGTGGCACCGAAATATCCTAAGTAGGTGAAGAAATCCACTCACATTTGTTAATTAAAAAGTAATGTCCACTAAAAATGGATAATAGTATTATAATGATTAAGGTGCTTATGTAGTTGCTTTTAATTCACGGATAATTGAGAGGATTTTGAGAGCAAGGAAGATGGCTTCGAAGACAAGGAAGGGAGGGGCATGTGGCAAGAAAGTGGATGAACTTTCTCCTACTTTCTCTCTCCTAGAAAATCAATTATATGTACTCAATTTTCTCCCTACTTGAAAGGCTATTTTTGCAAACCACTTTCTTTTCTTTCTTTGGACGACGACCAAGGAGCTTAGGAGCAGGAGGAAAACGTTACCCAAGCTGAAGGTAAGATCCATGATCATCTTCAAACTTGGATTGATGGTTGAAATCAGATTTCAACACTCATTTTCTTCTCTCTTCCATCCAATGCTCAACCTTGGCTATCTTTTGCATCCAAAGAGTTGGAAACGAGCCTTGGATAGTTGAAGGAGCTTCTTTCACCATTAGAGACGAGAATATTGAGGCTTTGAAGCTACTTTTAAGGTGGTTTATATAACTTGAACCCATCAATGTTATTATTGATTTCAATTCCTCATCATATGTTGATCTTTTATTTCTTCTTAAATAATTGATGAATTTATCATATATTTGATAGTAGAATTCGGAGGTCTGAAGCTTGATGATGATGAAATAATCTTAGCACACACCTCAAGAATATAAGCAACAAACAGTTTCATTTTATGTTGGTCAAACAGTTTCAAACCGTTAGAGACCAAATGATTTCAAACTGTTAGAGACCAAACGGTTTCAAAACCGTTAGAGGTCAAACAGTTTCAAACCGTTAGAGACCAAACAGTTTCAATGGATTCAAGGATCAATTGGTCTCATGACCTAATAACTTCAAACAATCAAACTCAATTGATTTCAGAACCCTAGCTCAATTGGTTTCAAAACCCTAGATCAATTGATGTCAAAACCCTAATTTAGGTTTAAACGGTTTCAACTCTGATTTGACCAAACGGTCTCAAACTATTTGAGGACCATTCGGTCTCAAACCATTTGAGGACCAAACGGTCCCAAACCGTTTAGGGTTAAAATGTTTTCAAAGTTGATTTGGTCATACGGTTTCAAACCGTTCAAGGGTCATACGGTTTCAAACCCTAATAAGATCAAACGGTTTCAAAACTGATTGAAGATCAAAGGGGGCCAAGACCGTTTAAAGTCTAACGGTCTTCAAACCATTTGATGGATTAGAGATCAAGACTGTTTAAGGTCTAACGGTCTTCAAACTATTTGATGGATTAGAGATCAAGAATGTTTAAGGTCTAATGGTCTTCAAACTATTTGATGGATAAGAGATCAAGACCGTTGAAGGTCAAGTAACCTCAAGACCATTTGAAGGTCAAGTGACCACAAGACCGTTTGAAGGTCTCAAACCATTTGAAGGTGCAATTGGTCCAAGACCGTTTGAAGGTGCAATTGGTTCAAACCGTTTGAAGGTCTAAACGGTCTCAAACCGTTTGAAGGTGCAATTGGTCCAAGACCATTTGAAGGTCTAAACGGTCTCAAACCGTTTGAAGGTGCAATTGATCCAAGACCGTTTGAAGGTATAACTGGTCTCAGACCATTTGAAGGTCTAAACGGTCTCAGACCGTTTGAAGGTGCAATTGGTCCAAGACCGTTTGAAGGTGCAATTGGTTCAAACCGTTTGTAGGTCTAAATTGATTCAAACCATTTGCAGGTCTAAATTGATTCAAACCATAACTTAGGTGATTAGTATAATTAGAATGACTATCACTTGATGCCTATGAAAGTGATAAATGCAATATACTATGATAAACATAGGTGTATGTATTTAGTGAGAGGTTATGTCAACCTAATAAGGTATGATGATGCTGTTGTGCGTTCCTAAGTACATGGAATAATGATAAGTATGATTTAATACTTAAATAATGCTATGTGCTCCAAGATATGTGGAAGCACTGTCTTAGGGTTTGGATCAATGAGGTAATCATAAAACCCTAATCAATGGAGAATGGAAACCCTAATTGAGAAGGATGAGAAACCCTAACCCTAATTTTGGGTAATGGGTTGAGAAACCCTAATATAGGGTGATGTTATGAGAAACCCTAATACAGGGTGATGTTATGTGAAACCTTAATATAGGGTGATGTTATGTGAAACCCTAATATAGGGTGATGTTATGTGAAACCCTAATGTTAGGTGATGTTATGTGAAATCCTAATGTAGGGTGATGTTATGTGAAACCCTAATATAGGGTGATGTTATGTGAAACCCTAATTGATAAAGATGGGAAGCCCTAACCCTAATGAGGGACTAATGATTTTATCTTTGTATTGCATAATGTCGATAGGTAATTGATATGGTTGTTATCAAGTGTACTAACCATGCATGTATCATGAGATGATGAGCATAACTAGGTATGAACTATGATGTTAATGGGCCTTGTGAGTCATTATTTTATTTGTTGCCTAGTGAAAGGTGATAAGAAATTGAATATGCCTAGTGATCTATGTGAGATGCTTGTGTAACAAGTATCATGAATACCTTGGTTAGATAACCTGGAGGTATTAGTTACATGATAAGTGGTAACCATGTTCAGTGATGATCTAAGGGTTTGAATACCCAGATCCAGTAAACATGATGATGGTATTGGTGAGGGATGTGAATTCCCAGTAATGAGATAAGGGATTGAGATCCCAATGTTTTATAAAGTTTTGATGAGTACTTGATAGAAGTATTACATGTGTCTTTGTAGCATTTGTCATAATAATTCTTGTTTGAAAACTTGACTGATGCTAAAAGAATATGGTAATGTACTTAAATAATCAAGTGGAATATTATCATGTAGAGCCCTGGCCATAGATCCATCATCGTCAGTAGCTAGTGATGGTGAAACAGATTCTCCTACGGGTTAATTCAGAGCGTATATTATTGAATATGCAGGGCTTCTCCTAGCTGAAAATGAGGAGGATTAGAGTGCAACTTTGGTTGTAGACTCAAGATATGTATAAGAGCATGGTAAATAGGCCCATAGCTCAGTGGGATTGAGCATGAATGCATTTATGGCTTAGAGAGCATGGTAAATTGGCTCGTGGCTCAGATTTACTAGCGCCGGGACCTGTAGTAAGGTGGGCTAGAGAATGGGTAGCCTATGAGAGCTAGCCCTGTGACTAAGGTCACTTAAGCAAGAGACTGCAGTCATGCTTGTGGTCTCACACTGACTGAGACGGATGAGATCGTGGAATCTGGCTCTTCCATTGATCTTGTATGGCACCGACTTTGGGTTTCGCAACCGAAGGTTGGATTTGAGCAGTACGACTCACTTCCTCAAGGCATAAGTATGATTGTAAAATGTAATCAGCCATGTAGCGTATTTGTTTAAGGATGAAATACAGAAATCATTGGTTGATGTTACATTGCTTATTGTATCC
Source organism: Alisma plantago-aquatica (assembly GCA_963693085.1). NCBI lineage: Eukaryota > Viridiplantae > Streptophyta > Magnoliopsida > Alismatales > Alismataceae > Alisma > Alisma plantago-aquatica. The sequence goes on from OY856410.1 coordinate 882,566,439, forward strand.
TAAATGGATAGATATTATACATGTTCTTCATATTCCTTATTAAAATGAATAGATGATTTATTGCTTTATCATTTATAGCTATAATGCTTTAAAAGATGATATTGCTCTATTCTTCTTAATAATGATTAAATCCTGCTATTCAATAGAGAATCCTATGCTCAGTTTATCACTATTTATCTACAATAATAATGTTTCTAGCGGAGAGTTATATCTCTCGCTGGGACAATTTCAATTGTCTCACCCCCGTGGGATCCAACCTTTTTAGGTGGATGAGGACGAGGAGGTAGAAACCATTCAACAGGGGAAGGACAACATCATCAGGGACAACAATAACATCTCAGGTGGAGATACTGACTATCATGTCTTGTAGATATGAGTCCTATGTGTCGTCTTTATACTCTCAGGTCCTTGGAGTCAGTAGTTAGTGCTTTAATGATCGGTCTGAGATTTTGGCATTGAATGCCTCGAGGTTTTATGTTGCTTATGTGTAGATTTAACAGAGCAACTATTGTATGTAATCCTCGAGAAGAGAAGGTACATGGTATGTACTTTGTGGACCAGAATGTATATATAATATTTTGGTTCTTGTTATAAGAGTTTTACTGGAAATAGATCACTTTGCAAATGGTTTAAATTTTTAGTGATTTTTGTTAATCCACTATTTATGTTTAATTCCGTAATTAATTACATAGTGACAGTCTGATTTGGTGTCGGGTCGTCTCAAGTTTAGTGGTATCAGAGCTTAAGGTTCTTTGAGTCTACAGAGACATAGGATTAAGGTCATTGAGACTGTTCTAGTGTCATCTAGTTTATCTGATAGTGACTTCTACTCTCAGGAGAAGAAGTAAAGCTTGAAGATGGTTGGATCACATGAAGAACATGTTGTTGAAAGCAGTATTGCTGCACCAGGAGGAGGTGCAAGGGATCAGGCTAGAGAAGAACTAGTACCTAAACATCCTTATCTTGACCAAGCTACATTAGAAAACCCAACTTTCCATGCTCTGTTTGGGAAGTTCATGGCAACTATGACACATATGGTGGATAGGATGCCACCACCTGCACCTAGGGCACCAGCTCACAATGAGGGACATGGATCTAGAAAGACTTTTGAACGACTTCGATGGGTAGGATCCACTGATTATGCTTGTACAGCTGACCCAGCAAACACAGACTTGTGGCTGACTGAGCTGGAAAAGGCCTTCAAAATTCTTAATATCCCCGAAGCTGAGAAGGTTAGGCATGCAGTGTACCTAATGAAGGGGAGTGCTGGCCATTGGTGGGCTATAGAAGAGGGTAAAAGGCCAGGTGTTGAAGTCGTATGGGAAGAGTTCCGATGAGAGTTTGTTAATAGATATTTTCCCAAGACTTACCTGGATGAGAAAATCTCTCAGTTTGAGCAGATAAGGCAAGGACCAATGAATATTAGTGAGTATGAAGCTAAGTTTATGGAGCTTCTACGGTTCTGTCCGCACATGGCTGCTACATATGAGGAGAGGATTTGAAATTTTGAAAAGGGGTTGAATGCTGATTTAACCACACCAGTATTTTCTCTAGAGAATAGAGAGAGGTTTGCCACCTTTGTGGAATCCGTTAGGCGGATAGAAAGGTTTGTGACTGAGAAGCGTCAGGCTAACAGTAAGAAATTATATACCCAGTTCCAGGGATAGAGGTCTGAATGTTTTAAGAACCCAAGGTTTTCTACACCAACAACACCAAAAAGGTTTAATACTCAGACACAGTGGACATCCAGTAAGGGTAGAGGTTGTAGTTTACCACCAGAGGGAGCTCACAACTCAACATCAAAGTCAGTAACATGACCATCTGGACCACAGCGGGAGAACATAGTCTTTTATAAATGTGGGAAGATGGGACATCTGATGAAAGATTGTTTAGCTAGAGACGTGAGTGTGACCTAACCGCCGAGGCAAAGTCAACAAGATTCTCAGAAGTGACAGTTTAGCACTGGCACACGAGGATGTGGACAGGCATCCCAAGCTGGCTCATCTACATTCAACAATAGGGCAAGTGGTCGACAACTAGGAATGAAAAGATTCTATGCTATGAATCAGTCGGAGGCAGTGGTCAAACCATGAGCCATGATATGTCAGATGGAATTGTTTCATTCTGATATGTCTTCACCCTGCTTCATATCTATTTTAATTGATCTGGGTTCTACACATTCCTTTATCACTCGGGAAGTCATTCATGACTGCAATATGACCGTCAGTCATAGAGCAGATAATTTGTTATTAGAAACTCCGTTAGTTGAATATGTAGTGTTGCAGGAGGTATGTTCTCCCTGTGTTCTTTCTTTTTCAGAACATAGCATTCAGGTGGATCTTATACCACTTGAGATGAATGGGTTCGACATAATCCTTGGGATGGACACCTTATAAAAGTATAAGGTTGTCTTGGATTGTGGTTCCAAGTAGGCTATGCTCATAAAATAATGGTGTTACATGGATCTTTCAGGGGGACAGAAAGATTCTTCCATCCTGTCTAGTGTCAGCAATGGTAGTTGAGAAGTTGATGAGACAAGGATGCTCTGCATTCTTGGCACATGTGGTAGATACCAGGGCAGAGAGTCCTAGTCTTTTTGCAGTTCCGATTGTTAGGGAGTTTGAAGATGTGTTTCTTGAGGAACTTCCAGGTGTTCCTCCACCCCGAGAGATTGATTTCAAGATTAATCTAATCCCAGGTACACAACCAATAGCTCAAACACCTTATAGAATGGCACCTACTGAGATGGCATAACTTAAGAAACAATTACATGAGTTGCTTGAAAAGGGTTTTTTTCAATCGAGTACTTCACCATGGGGTGCTCCGATTCTTTTCATTAAAAAGAAAGACGAGTCTATGCGATTATGCATCGACTATAGATAGCTAAACAAAGTAACCATCAAGAATAAATATCCTCTGCCAAGGATAGATGACTAGTTTGACCAGTTGTGTGGTGCAACTATCTTCTCTAAAATAGATCTGAGGTCATGATACCATCAGTTACGCATCAAGGAGAGTGACATACCTAAATTAGCCTTCAGAACAAGGTATGGTCACTATGAGTTCATAGTTATGTCGTTTGGACTAACTAATGCACCAACTGCATTCATGGAACTCATGAACAGAATCTCCGGCCATTCCTTGATCAATTCATAGTAGTCTTTATAGATGACATCCTGATTTACAGTAGAGATGCTCAACAACATGAGCAACACCTTCGTCAGGCTCTGACTTTACTAAGAGAGCACAAACTATACGCCAAGTTTAGCAAGTGTGAGTTCTGGTTATCAGAAGTGTCTTTCCTAGGACACGTAATATCTGCCTCAGGTATCTGTGTTGATCCTAAAAAGGTAGAATTTATCTTGGAGTGGGAACAACCAAAGACACCAACGGAGATATGCAGTTTTTTAGGACTGGAAAGCTACTATAGGAGGTTCATTAAGAACTTCAGTTCTGTAGCATTACCCCTAACCAAGTTGACCAGGAAGGAGGTTCCTTTTGTCTAGAATGACAAGTGTCAACATTGTTTCCAATTTTTGAAAGAAAGGTTAACAAGTGCACCTGTATTAGTGTTACCTGAGAAAGGGAAGGGGTATATTGTTTTCTGTGATGCTTCTAAAAATGGTCTAGGATGTGTGTTGATGCAAGATAATCAAGTGATTTATTTTGCTTCTCGACAACTTAAGAAACACGAGGAAAATTATCCAACACATGATCTAGAATTAGCTGCATTGGTTCATGCGTTGAAGATCTGGAGACATTATATCTATGGAGAGACATTCCAGATTTTCACGGACCATAAGAATTTAAAATACATCTTTTCACAACATGAGTTGAACATGAGACAACGCCGCTGGATGGAGTTAATCAAGGACTATGATTGTACAATTGATTATCATCCGAGAAAGGCTAATGTAGTGGTTGATGCACTAAGTAGAAAATCATCATCACCAAACATGGACAAAGTACAGTTGAACTCTTTAGTGTGCTTTAAATGAGACATGCTTGTCTCTTTGAGGCAAACCAATGTACAACTTAAAGTATCTTTGTTAGCTGGACTGTTAGCTGAGATGCACATAAAACCTACTCTGAAACAATAGATCAAGGAGGCACAACAGGTTGATACTGTGATTCAGTAGAGTAGATCAAAGTATGGTAGTGAGAAACAGGATGGGTTTCATGAGTCAGATGATGAGATAGTCTGTTACCATGGTAGGATGGTAGTACCTGATGCTAATGACTTAAGGAAGTTAGTCTTGGAGGAATCTCATTCATCTATGTATGCAATGCATCCTGGGAGAAACAAAATGTATCATAACTTGACAGATATGTATTTGTGGCTCGGTTTGAAGAAATATATAGCTGAGTTTGTTATGCAGTGTCCAGTGAACATCAAAAGCCCATAGGAACAATGCAACATTTACCTATACCACAGTGGAAATGGGATCACGTAACCATGGACTTTGTGGTTGCTTTGCCAAGAACAGCCAAAATGCATGATTCCATTTGGGTGATAGTTGATAGGTTGACTAAGTTAGCACATTTTCTTCATGTCAAAACAACCTATACTACTGAGAAACTTGCACATATCTATATAGATGAGATAGTGCATTTACACGGGGTTCCAACTACAATTGTTTCTGATAGAGGTCCCCAGTTTACGAATCGTTTTTGGGAACGACTACATAAAGCTTTGGGTATGCAACTAAGATTTAGTACCACCTTTCACCCACAGACAGATGGACAATCTGAGAGGACTATATAAACTTTGGAGGATTTTCTTAGGGCATGTGTCCTTAAGTAGGAAGCTGTGATATACACTTGAGCTTAATAGAATTCTCTTACAACAATAGTTATTAGCACATTATTGATATGGCACCATATGAAGCATTATATGGTAGACGTTGTAGATCTCTAGTATGCTGGTATGAAATAGGAGAATACCAAATTTTTGGATCCTGAATTAGTGCAACAGAAAACTGAAAAGATTAAAGTAATACAACAACAGTTAAAAGCTGCACAAGATAGACATAAGTCATATGCTGATAAACGACGATGACCTTTAGAATTCCAAGTTGGAAGTAGAGTATATCTCAAAGTCTCACCTTGGAAAGGTGTTCTTAGATTTGGGAAAAATGGTAAGTTAGATCCTAGATTTATGGGGCCTTATCCAATCACTGAACGGATTGGAAAGGTAGCTTATAAATTGGATTTGCCACCTGAACTACATAAATTGCATCCAGTATTCCATATATCCATGCTGAGAAAGTGTCACCCTGATACAGAGTTAGTGTTGCAACCTGTAGAGGTAGAGTTAGACAAAGATATATCCTATGTAGAAGGACCAATGATGATTCTTGACATGAGAATCAAAAAGTTGAAAAAGAAAGACATAATGCTTGTGAAAGTTCTCTGGCATCATCGTGGTTTTGAATAAGCTACGTGGGAGCTGGAGGAAGAGATGAGGAGGAAGTACCCTTCTCTTTTCTCTTGATGATTTCGAGGATGAAATCCCTATTAGTGGTGGATAATTGTAACATCCCTGACTTGGGTTAAGCCTTAATCCTAGAAGCTTTGCTTAAGTAAGTCATTTAGATTCTTGTCCTTATCTTTTGAAAAGTAAATAAGACTAAAGGAGAGCTTATGTTTCAATTTTGGTCCTATTTGAATAATGTTGAAACAATATTTTACCTATTTTGGACTAAAGTGCAATTTACCCAATTTACGGGGTTACCTTGCAAATGTTACATGATAAATGTTCCTCAAGTGTTATAGCATCATAAGGATGAGAATGATGCTGAGGTATGGCTTGTGGAAACCTAAGTTCCAAGAAGGAGCTTGTTTGAGTAATGCTTGTGTATTGAATGCTAGTTTTGGTGTAATTTGCAATTTACCCAAAACCTAGGGTTGGATATGTAAAATACCACCTCTATTATGTCCCTACTATTTCTTGGTATCATTTAGAGAAAATAAAAGGAAAGGGGCGTCTTGTTTGAACTACTTTTGAGGAGAGATAATCTTGATAATAAAATAATCAATAAATAAGCACAATTGAAACCCTAATTTATTTTGTAGCAAAAATAAATATATTAATTGAAGTGCCCATAAACTAAAAAGGCTTTATTTTAAATCCTATAGTGCAAGGATGTCCAAATGCCTTGAGTGGAACCGAAATATCCTAAGTAGGTGAAGAAATCCACTCACATTTGTTAATTAAAAAGTAATGTCCACTAAAAATGGATAATAGTATTATAATGATTAAGGTGTTTATGTAGTTGCTTTTAATTCATAGATAATTGACATGATTTTGAGATAAAGGAAGATGGCTTCGAAGGCAAGGAAGGGAGGGGGCATGTGGCAAGAAAGTGGATGAACTTTCTCCTACTTTCTCTCCCTAGAAAATCAATTATATGTACTCAATTTTCTCCCTACTTGAAAGGCTATTTTTGCAAAGCACTTTCTTTCCTTGCTTTGGCCGATGACCAAGGAGCTTAGGAGCAGGAGGAAAATGTTCCCCAAGCTGAAGGTAAGCTCCATGATCATCTTCAACCTTGGATTGATGATTGAAATCGGATTTCAACACTCATTTTCTTCTCTCTTCCATCTAATGCTCAACCTTGGCTATCTTTTGCATACAAAGAGTTGGAAACGAGCCTTGGATAGTTCAAGGAGATTCTTTCACCATTAGAGATGAGAATCTTGAATCTTTGAAGCTACTTTGAAGGTGGGTTATATAACTTGAACCCATCAATCTTATTATTGATTTCAATTCCTCATCATATGTTGATATTTTATTTCTTCTTGAATAATTAACGAATTTATCATATATTTGATAGTAGAATTTGGAGGTCTGAAGCTTGATGATGATGACACCATCTTATCACACACCTCAAGAATATCAACAACAAACAGTTTCATTTTATGTTGGTTAAACGGTTTCAAACCATTAGAGACCAAACGGTTTCAAACCGTTAGAGACCAAACGGTTTCAAACTGTTTAGTGACCAAACAATTTCAAAACTGTTAGAGGTCAAACGGTTTCAAACCATTAGAGACCAAAAAATTTCAATGGATTCAAGGATCAATTGGTCTCATGACCTAATACCTTCAAACAATCAAACTCAATTGATTTCAGAACCCTAGCTCAATTGGTTTCAAAACCCTAGATCAATTGATGTCAAAACCCTAATTTAGGTTTAAACAGTTTCAACTCTGATTTGACCAAACAGTCTCAAACCGTTTGAGGACCATTCAGTCTCAAACCATTTGAGGACCAAACGGTCCCAAACCGTTTAGGGTTAAAACATTTTCAATGTTGATTTGGTCATACGGTTTCAAACCATTCAAGGGTCATACAGTTTCAAACCCTAATAAGATCAAACAGTTTCAAAACTGATTGAAGATCAAAGGGGGCCAAGACCGTTTAAGGTCTAACGGTCTTCAAACTGTTTGATGGATTATAGATCAAGACTGTTTAAGGTCTAACGTTCTTCAAACTGTTTGATGTATTAGAGATCAAGACCGTTTAAGGTCTAATGGTCTTCAAACTGTTTGATGGATTCGAGATCAAGACCGTTTGAAGGTCAAGTAACCTCAAGACCGTTTGAAGGTCAAGTGACCTCAAGACCGTTTGAAGGTCTAAATAGTCTCAAACTGTTTGAAGGTGCAATTGGTCCAAGACTGTTTGAAGGTGCAATTGGTTCAAACCGTTTGAAGGTGTAAATAGTCTCAAATCGTTTGAAGGTGCAATTGGTTCAAACCGTTTGAAGGTCTAAACAGTCTCAAACCGTTTGAAGGTGCAATTGGTCCAAGACTGTTTGAAGGTCTAAACAGTCTCAAACCGTTTGAAGGTGTAATTGGTCCAAGACCGTTTGAAGGTCTAAATGGTCTCAGACCGTTTGAAGGTGCAATTGGTCCAAGACCGTTTGAAGGTGCAATTGGTTCAAACTATTTGAAGGTCTAAATTGATTCAAACCATAACTTAGGTGATTAGTATAATTAGAATGACTATCACCTGATGCCTATGAAAGTGATAAATGCAATATACTATGATAAGCATAGGTGTATGTACTTAGTGAGAGGTTAAGTCAACCTAATAAGATATGATGATGATGTTGTGTGTTCCTAAGTACCTGGAACAATGATAAGTATGATTTAATACTTAAATAATGCTATGTGCTCCAAGATATGTGGAAGCACTATCTTAGGATTTGGATTAATGAGGTAATCATAAAACCCTAATCAATGGAGAATGGAAACCCTAATCGAGAAGGATGATAAACCCTAACCCTAATTTTGGGTAATGGGTTGAGAAACCCTAATATAGGGTGATGTTATGAGAAACCCTAATATAGGGTGATGTTATGAGAAACCCTAATATAGGGTGATGTTATGTGAAACCTTAATATAGGGTGATGTTATGTGAAACCCTAATATAGGGTGATGTTATGTGAAACCCTAATGTAGGATAATGTTATGTGAAACCCTAATGTAGGGTGATGTTATGTGAAACCCTAATATAGGGTGATGTTATGTGAAACCCTAATTGATAAAGATGGGAAGCCCTAACCATAATGAGGGACTAGTGATGTTATCTTTGTATTGCATAATGCCAATATGTAATTTATATGGTTGTTATCAAGTATACTAACCATGCATGTATCATGAGATGATGAGCATAACCAGGTATGAACTATGATGTTAAGGGGCCTTGTGAGCCATTATTTTATTTGTTGCCTAGTGAAAGGTGACAAGAAATTGAATATGCCTGGTGATCTATGTGAGACGCTTGTGTAACAAGTATCATGAATACCTTGGTTAGATAACCTGGAGGTATTAGTTACCTGATAAGTGGTAACCATGTTCAGTGATGATCTAAGGGTTTGAATACCCAGATCCAATAAACATGATGATGGTATTGTTGAGGGATGTGAATTCCCAGTAATGAGATAAGGGATTGAGATCCCAATGTTTTATAAGGTTTTGATGAGTACTTGATAGAAGTATTACATGTGTCTTTGTAGCATTTGTCATAATAATTCTTGTTTGAAAACTTGACTGATGCTAAGAGAATATGGTAATGTACTTAAATAATCAAGTGGAATATTATCATGTAGAGCCCTGGCCATAGATCCATCATCGTTAGTAGATGGTGATGGTGAAATAGATTCTCCTACGGGTTAATTCGGAGCATATCTTGTTGAATATGCGGGGTTTCTCCTAGCCAAAAATGAGGAGGATTAGAGTGCAACTTTGGTTGTAGACTCAAGATATGTATAAGAGTATGGTGAACATACCCATGACTCAGTGTGATAGAGCATGAATGCATTCATGGCTCAGAGAGCACGGTGAACTGGCCCGTGGCTCAGATTTACTAGCGCTGAGACCTATACCAAGGCGGGCTAGAGAATGGGTAGCCTATGAGAGCTATCCCTGTGACTGAGGTCACTTAAGCAAGAGACTGTGGTCCTGCTTGTGGTCTCGCACTGACCGAGACAGATGAGATCGTAGAGTCTGGCTCTTCCATTGATATTGTATGGCACCGACTTTGGGTTTCGCAACCGAAGGTTGGATTTGAGTGGTACGGCTCACTTCTTTAGGGCATAAGTATGATTGTAAAATGTAATTATCCATGTAGTGTATTTGTTTAAGGATGAAATACAAAAATCATTGGTTGATGTTACATTGCTTATTGTATCCTAAATGGATAGATATTATACATGTTCTTCATATTCCTTATTAAAATGAATAGATGATTTACTGCTTTATCATTTATAGCTGCAATGCTTAAAAAGATGATATTGCTCTATTCTTCTTAATAATGATTAAATCATGCTGTTCAATAGAGAATCCTCTGCTCAGTTTATCACTATTTATCTGCAATAATAATGTTTTTGGCAGAGAGTTATATCTCTCGCTGGGACAATTTCAATTGTCTCACCTCCGTGGGATCCAACCTTTTTAGGTGGACGAGGACGAGGAGGTAGAAACCATTCAACAGGGGAAGGACAACAGCATCAGGGACAACAGTAACATCTCAGGTGGAGATACTAACTGTCGTGTCTTGTAGATATGAGTCCTATGTGCCATCTATGTACTCTTAGGTCCTTAGAGTCAGTAGTTAGTGGTTTAATGATCAATATGAGATTTTGGCATTGAATGCCTCGAGATTTTATGTTGCTTATGTGTAGATTTAACAGAGCAACTGTTGTATGTAATCCTCGAGAAGAGAAGGTACATGGTATGTACTTTGTGGACCAGAATGTATATATAATATTTTGGTTCTTGTTATAAGAGTTTTACTGGAAATAGATCACTTTGCAAATGGTTTAAATTTTTAGTGATTTTTGTTAATCCACTATTTATGTTTAATTCTGCAATTAATTACACAGTGACGGTCTGATTTGGTGTCGGGTCGTCTCATTGACAATGAGGAGGTTCAAGCAAATGTTGATCGGTTGATTAAGGGTAATAACCCTTAGATTTTTCTCTTATGTTTAAGATAAGCATGTAATGGTCTAATGTATGGTGAAAAACAATGTAGGCATGCTTGAAGTCATGGGATACAATGTAAAATCTTTGTTTGACTATGGATCTACTAATACTTTCATTTCAAGAAATCTCACAACTATGCTTTGTTTGGATGTCACAGATTTAGGGTATGTCTTAGATGTTACAACCCGAGTGGTCAGATCTTTACATCTCTTTTGAAGACTCCGATGATACCTATGAAATATTGAGATCATGAGTTTCCTACAGACTTTATCCTTCTTGATATGAATGAATTTGATGTGATCATTGGTATGGATTGGATTTATACTTATAGGGCCAATATTGACTGTAGGGAGAAGAAAGTGATCATTAAGAAACTAGGTCACCCACCTTTTATCATTAGGGGTAGGAAATATGCCACCACCATCCTGTATGTGTCAGCCTTGAAAGCAGAGCAGATGATGAGTAAAGGGTGTCGAGCTTTCCTGGCAGTAGTTACCGAGCAGACCCCAGGGTGCAACCCTTAGAGGAAATAGAGGTAGTCAGGAGATATGCAGATGTTTTCCCAAATGATCTACCCGAGATTCCTCCCAAGAGAGAGGTAGATTTTTCCATAGAGCTAGCTCCCGGGACAAGCCCTATTTCAAGAGCACCTTATAGGATGGCTCCTGCTGAGTTGCTCGAGTTGAAGAAGCAACTGCATGAATTGCTAGATAAGGGTTTTATCCGCCCTAGCACATCACCATGGGGGGCACTGATTCTTTTTGTAAAGAAAAAAGATGGTTCACTCCGAATGTCCATAGACTACCGAATGATCAATCAGGTTACCATTAAGAACAAATACCCTTTACCATGGATAGATGACTTGTTTGACCAGTTAAAGTCTGCTCGAGTCTTTTCCAAGATTGACTTGAGATCAAGTTACCACCAGTTGAGAGTCAAGAATGAGGACATCCCGAAAACGGCTTTTAAAACATGTTATGGCCACTATGAGTTTGTGGTTATGCCTTTTGGGTTGTCCAATGCACCTAGTGTTTTCATGAACCTTATGAATAGTGTGTTTCAACCCTTCCTTGACTCGTTTGTCATAGTGTTCATAGATGACATCTTGGTCTATTCTAATGACTTAGATCAACACCGAGACCACCTAAGTAGAGTCATTAATATCTTGAGAAAGAAGAAGTTCTACGGGAAATTCTCCAAATGTGAGTTTTAGATAGACCGAGTCATATTCCTTGGACACATCATCTCAGGAGGAATGATCGTCGTAGATCCAACTAAAGTGTCGATAGTTTGAGACTGGTCTGCACCGAAGAACCCCTCCGAGATTCAAAGCTTCTTGGGGTTAGCAGGTTACTATCAGTGCTTCATCACATATTTCTCAAAGACTGCCTTGCCTTTAACCATGTTGACACAGAAAGATGTGAAGTTTGTGTGGACTGATGTGTGTGAGGCTCATTTACAGGAGCTGAAGGAGAAGCTGACCACCATACCAGTTTTGACTCTACCTTCTGGTAATGAGGGTTTCATGATATTCACCGATGCTTCCAAGATGGGACTTGGCTGTGTGTTGGAATAAAATCAGCATGTGGTTGCATATGCCTCCCGAAAACTCAAGCCCAATGAGGTGAATTACCCAACGCATGACCTAGAGCTGACTACCATCATCCATGCCTTGAAGATTTGGTGGCATTATCTGTATGTTGCTACTTTTGAGATCCTCACTAATCATAAGAGCTTGAAGTACCTCCTGACCCAGAAAGACTTAAACCTATGACAACAATGATGGATGGAGTACATGAAGGATTACGACTTCACTATCGCCTATCATCCAAGGAAGGCGAATGTCGTGGTTGACACTTTAAGTCAGAAATAGCTCAGATGTGCAGCTGTTTTGTCCAGTCAGTGGAAGAGTTTAGAAGAGCTGCTAGAGTGGACTCCACAGCCATTAGATGATTGAGTTCAATTGGCCAACATCCAGATATAGTTAGAATTGTTGAGTGAAATCGTAGAAGCACAGTTGGCCAGTGGGGAACTTGACAAGATGAAGGGCTTGATGAAGAAGCCACATGCCCGTCTTTCATTGGGAATAGACAGAGGGATCATATTCGAGAATTGCATATGGGTTCCTGAAGATTCACCGTTAAAGGGACGTATCCTACAAGAGGCTCATGGCTCCAAATACACAATACACCCAAGGACTACTAAGATGTTTAAAGACATGCATAGGTTTTTCTGGTGGCCAGGAATGAAGAGAGACATTGCAACATATGTGGCCAGTTGTCTTATGTGCCAGTTGGTGAAGGCTGAACACCAATGACCCGATGGACTTTTACAGTCTATAGAGATTCTAGAGTGGAAATGGGAGCAGATCACCATGGATTTCATGGTGGGTCTACCCCAAACCAAGAGAGGTCATGATGCTATATGGGTTGTGGTAGATCGCCTTACCAAGTTAGCACACTTCCTTGCCCTAAGGACCACTATCAAGGTGTCATATCTAGCTGAGCTATATATCAGAGAGATAGTATGTTTGCATGGCGTACCCGATTCCATAATCTCTGATAGAGACCCAAAGTTTACTTCCAAGTTGTGGAAGTAAGTTCAAGAGGAACTTGGTACAAGGTTGAAGTTTAGTGCCACTTATCACCCCCAGACAGATGGGAAGTCAGAAAGGACAATCCAAACTTTAGAGGATATGTTGAGAGCTTGTGTGTTCGATTGGGGTGGATCATGGGAGCAGTACTTACCTTTAGTCGAGTTCGCTTACAATAAAAATTACCAAGCCAGTATCAGGATGCCTTTGTATGAAGCTCTTTATGGGAGACCGTGTCGGTCACCACTTCACTGGGATGATGTTGGTGAGAGGACCATGTTGAGGTCAAATGAACACCAAGTGTTTACTGATAAAGTCGCTTTGATCAGGCAAAGGATGAAAAGAGCCCAGGATTGACAAAATTCGTATGCTGATGTGAAGCGAACTAACATGCATTTCACTGTAGGAGAGCATGTTTTCTTGAAAATTTGACCACTCTGAGCTATAGCCAAGAACAAAGGAAAATTAAGTCCCCGATACGTGGGTCCGTTTGAAGTTTTAAAATGGATTGGTGAAACCACATATCGTTTGGCATTACCCCCTCAATATAGTTTGATGCGTGATGTGTTTCACGTGTCCAATCTGAAGCGATATGTGCAAGATTCGAGCCATGTAATGAGCATTGAACCCATTGAGATTCAAGGGAAGCTAACTTATCCTGAGTTACCTTTGCGGATTATAGATACTAAGGTGAAAGAGCTCAGAAATAAGAATATAGAGATGGTAAAGGTTCTTTGGAAGCACCATGGAGAGGATGAAGCCACATGGGAGTTGAAGACGGACATGGAAAAAGCATATCCATATTTGTTTGTTTGATTGTTGAATTTTGAGGGCAAAATTCCTATAAGGAGGGGTGGATGTTATAACCCCATTTTTCTAAATCATGTAATGAGATTTGTAAATCTCCTTTTAAAAGATAAATGAAATCAACGGTTGAATTATTTGTTTGAATTGAATGATTTTTGTGCATCATAGCCTTGTTTGTTTTCTTAATGGGATCTATTGGCTATTAAGCCCAATTGAAATAAAAAGAAAAGAAAAGGAAAAGAAATTTGTTTGAATAATGGGATAAATAAGAAAAGGGATAAAATAATAAGGGGAAAATGCAAAGGAATATTTCCCAAGGTGAGATTTCGTGCCTTTAAGGTTCCTTGAGGTCTAAGGAATCCAAGATGATAATTTAATGGCAAGGGAAAAAGAAAATATCTAAAAAATGTATATAATTAAGTGATGACTTGAAACTAAAGAAAAGGACTCGATTTCTTTAGATAATAATCCCAAATTTGGCATGATGAAATACTAAGACTTTAATGAGTTTCCATTAAATTTGAGATAAAAAGGAGCTACAGATTAGGAGTTATGATTTTCTCAAATTATCTTCAAAAATATGGATTTATCTTGAATATAGGAATTCTTTTCCTTTTTGGTTGAGCGCGAGGGATGAGGGCCATTGGATCTTGATCCAACGAGCACCGCTCATCATCTAGTTCCAAAGGAACTAGGACTCTGGCCGAGTTGTAGAGGGAATTTTCCCCTCGATTTTATTTTGATCTAGTGCATGTGCACTCTTGGAAATAATTCCATTGAGTCTGGGAGAGGATCGCGAACCCTCTTGACCCTGGATTGGTGATCTCTCGAAACCTCTAGGTAAAACACCCAATTGGGCTAAGGAACATGCGACGATGGGGTTGAGAAACCCTAAGAGGACCCTCCCAAATCCTATAAATGGACCCCCACTCGATTCCTCACCTCACAATGATCATGAACGACTGTCTCATGAGCCTCGACCCCCTCTCTACCTCTGGATTGCTCCCTCTTTGATGACAACTCTGCTACGGTGCTGCCATAGCTTCGCGTGAAGAAAAGAACGAGGACAACACACAACAACAGTCAGATAGCGGTCCACGATAGTCTGCGTGCTGATCCAATGCTCCAAGGATGAGCCGGGTAACTTAAGTTGCGCACGACGTGAGACGTCAGATTAGAAGGCGGATCACCAGACCATCGATCGAGCGGTCGCTAATTTTTGGTAATTCCTTCTCTTTGACCAAAATTCCAGATAAAGGATTTTTCTTAAAAAAATCATAGAAATTGCTAGGAATCTCCGATTAACAAACTTTATATATGAAAGTTGATTAGGAAAATACAAGGAATAAGATAAAAATAGTTTGGTAACCTAGTTCTGTCTTATTTTGCAAAAGTTTATTAATTAGATTGAAAAAGGTATTAAAAGGTAATTAGAAACCCTAATTGAGTATAAAGATGAATCTTTATGGTTTAATAGGTTAATTCGAGAAGTATTGACCTGTTGAATATTAAAATAGAGTTTCAATATGTTTTACATGAAAAGTGGGATAATTTAGGGTTTTAATCTATGTATGAAGGATAATACATATAGAAACCCTAATTTAGGGTAAAAGAAGAGAAAAACTTTGTTTAAACCAGATTATGGAAATATGTTACCATATAATAATCCTAAGCCTGTTAGGAGTGTTATGATGAGAAAGTTAAAGTTTTTATGTAGTTTTGTGTAATTAGGGTTTATAATACTAAAAGTGGAGGCAAAACCCTAATTGCAAAGGAAACACTAAAAATTGGAATAAAAATCCTAAGAAACAAGATGAGTTTGGTTAAACCTTGATAAAAGGAAATTTGTATGTTTATTTTAGGATTTCTGTGCATACTTGCTTGCTTGGTTGGGTTTTCTCTACTTAACTGATTCTGTCTCAAAATATGCAATCACAGATATGTGGTTACGCTTATGGTTAATCGCTTTAGTTTCACGACGATTCTTAGATGCTTTATCGGTTGCCTAAAAATAACTACTTGGATGATTTTTATTTTCATGCAACTATAAAGTGACTATGATTATCACCATAAATATATATACATGATTGGCTCAGATCCTGGTCCTCCTCTGTGGCTTTTGTAATGATGAAAAGGGTAACCTGGTACAAGGCCTACTTGTTAAGTAGGACATCAGGTTATCAGGAGTTAGGAATTGGGCTACCCACATGTAGTGCCATGCGACTCTTTAGCACACCATGAGTTAAGGAGTGGGCTACCTATGGGTAGTGCCATGCGACTCAACCCTAGAACTTGATTCACCTATTAGGTAGGATCATGAGGGGTTTAATGGGGATATACCATAAGGAAGGTAGCATCCAAGTCCACTGCAGGGACAACACAGAGGCTAGGGTATGTATGGATTGAGCAGTTATGCTTAAAATGTAAAGTTGTTTATTAAATCCTAATTGGTTGCAATATGTTATTATATTTAATTTCATGATTATTATTTCCCCCACATATCGGCATATTCATTTATGCCGATCGACATTTTGTTTGTTGGTGTTTTAGGTACAAATTAAAAAGGACAAACAATAAAGTGGCATATTGTGAAATTAAGAAATAAAGTGCAAGGAGGATTAGTTAGAATAGAGTCCAGATGAGGATAGAAGTTAGATATCCATGTTTTTAAAAAAGGTATGCAAAGTTTTATTTTATTCCAGCTTATAGTATAGTCATGGTAGAATTTAATAATTATTACTGATTATTTGTCGAACCTATGATCTAGGAAATTGGGATAACGGATCTGACCTCTTGGTCTCCCTTAATTGGGGGTTACCAGGAGGCGGGGTCATTACATGTCACATCATTCATACATATCTCCTCTTGGGTCAGCACAAAAACCCCCACAAAATAAGACATTCTCAATATGGAATGTAGAAACTTGTTGTGTCATCTGTACAACTCTATAGTAATGTTCAACTTTAAATTCTAGCCATCATCCAAAAATTATATCTATTGTATCAACACATTACTCAAAATTCATACTTTCTAGATTTTTACCAATCATGCTATGTGTCCCATACCATTCCTTGAAGCATAAAAAAAGGTGATGTATCCATCATTTTTTTAGATACACTGACACTGGAACACTTGTCAATTTTTTTTCAGCATGAAAAGAAATGATGACGCTGTCACCTGTCATTCCATAGAAGGAAACATCATTCCTAGTCAACCTTGTTAGGGGTGAAACAACAACACTATCTTCACATTACTAGGATTTACACAACCTACATAGAAGACATATCATGATCCCATAAAGACATTTAATCAACCCCATCTCACTGTTGTTCAACTTGTCTCATATCTATTGCTTCTTCGACAACCCTAAGGTTTTTGAAGAAATATTGATCATATTTTTGACCATATTTGAAATACTTTGACATGTCATCATTCAAACCTTGATATAACTTGTATGACATGACGAGAATACTTTGTTCCTCCTATTCGTAAATTCTATTTGTACATTGGTTAGTTTAAAGGACATCATTCTAAACTCATCATGGTCATGTGAATTATGTCATCCAATCTAACTCTTATGCACATATATTTGTTCATAGGTTTATCTTAAAGGAAAACAATATCACATATCTATTAACCAACAAACCATCTATCCTTGATAGAGGTCTTTCCCAACTATCACTAAACCATACACAACATTATAGAATCACCTTTTTTCCCTTCCAAACAACATTTAGAGGGTCATCATCAACTCTCTTTATCTCTCTAAGGGAGAGGAACACTTGGAATGTCCATTTAATAAACATCTCCAACCTTCACATATTTCTCATACTGTTGATACATCTCAGATACTAGGATTCATTACCTTGGTATCCACCTCATGTGTTATAAGGAACTCATATAATTATCTCATCCACTTTTACCAACATAATAAATTTCAAAACATATAAGAGGAGTCTCCCAAATTATTGGAGGGCTTAAAAGCAAACTCATCACAAACTTTATGATCTTGGAACCATAGTCCAAGCAACCTTATGATATAATAAGCTATCCATACATACCAAGTGACAATGATCCACTTGAAAGTTGTGCCCTAGAAAGGAAAGACACAAAGGGAAACACACTTTCCACATCATAGTAGCATTGTTCAAGGGTCACTACCAAACAGGTAACCAATTCTATTTTCATTATGCAGGTTACAACTTCTTATGTATCATTTTACATTTTTCATTTCGGGTTCCTTGCCATTAGCATAGGAATCATCATGATTAACATATCTCATTACTCCTTCCTTGATGACTATTTATCCCACTAGTGTATGCTCTCTTATTTTATTATATTTTTCAACCACTTATCAATAGGTAAATACTCATATTCCACATTTTCTTCATTAAACATGGATCATCTCCATTAATTTCTTTCACACGCCATGCTGATTTTACATTAATAATTTCTTACACACATAGGTTGGTCTGAGATTAACTCAAGTTCCACCTTATTCCTTTGTCATTGTTCCCATTCATCTTCTCATTTTATATTTATCATAGGAATTCTCTCCATCTTATGTGAGTTGCATACCTTGAATCACTTTATAAGAACAAACATATCTGTCTTTTACTTTATTATCTTCTTGAATTTCATCTTCAAGAACTACTCTTTTGCTTATTTGTATTCGGATTTAGATTTCATGGTGTTATATCTTTCTCTTATAGTTACCAACAATTCAAGTTTTGATGGATAATCATGTAATCCTCATCTTCTCTTGAGGTAATATTGAGTTATCTACACCATGATTTCTATTTTCATTATGCTCTTTAGATTGTTTCAAAATGACTACTTGATCAGAGTAATCAGAAAGATAACCATATAAGAGTTTCATACTTACCTTTTCTTCAATAATTGAATACCTGGCCAGGGCACCCAAATACTGAGATTTGGCAGTATGCACCATATTTTTATGTCATATTCCTAATTTTGACCTCATCCTAGTCCTAAGTCCTAATGTCCCTATAGACTGATGAACCTAAAGCTCTGATACCAACTTGTGAGAATCCATTACACTAAACGAGATTACTCAAAACATAAAGCACAATCGATCACTAATTAATCACTTACCCAACAATATGGGTAAATTAAAACCGATTTCAATGTCAGCACCCGCTCAAAAACATTTTCATAAGAGCCCAACATCTTTCTTATATCCATACTATACCAAGAATTTGATACAAAATTTTCTATTGCCTTAGCCACAACATATATATATATATATATAGAGGAGAACAATATTCGAATATGCCACACAAATAAGCATTAATATGCTAATAAAAGTCCAATTCGTTTGAAACACCATATACAAACTTTTCCTACCCGGACCTAAGAGTACATGGATGACTCTAGGACATACTAGACATCTAATCAACTTTCTCATAGATTCATTACTATAGCTCCTCTTTGTTGCCACAGGTTTGTTTTCATCACTTCCGATTACCTAAAAAGATGTGGCGAACCACAAGGGTGAGGCTCAGTCCCAACAAGAGATATAACCTCCAACAACACTTATTTATTACAACATTTTTAATAGTAGATAACTGAGCAGTTGGACTATATAATAATCAATTGAATAGATTGAATAGTTCAAGTATGCTAAATAGATTAAGCAATTAATCTTAGAAACAAGTATGATCGTCAATGCATATATAGATAACAAATAAATCCATTTCTTTGGATATATATCTACTCAAATATCATCAAATTGCATCTAATAACAATTATTATCATTAATCTCTCTATCATCATATTCCTTGCTAACAACACAAGAAATCTAGTAGCATAAGTATCCCTGACATCATGAATATGTCTAGTAACATAACATGGGTATCAATATTGGCATCTCAAATAAAGGGAACAGATCTATATCATAAGTAGAACTAAGATCATAACATAATGAACTACATAGGTATGATTAGCAATTTAAGAATTTCTAATTACATAGGCATGGCTAGCAATATTAAACATAGCTAGAAACAACATCTTAACCATTAGTGTCATTATATTTGACAACATATGCATGTTTACAACATGAGCATAACTACAACATAAGCATATCTACTATCTCTTATTGTACTATACATGATCTCAGTGAAAAGAAAGCAAACAAAGGTTATCATCCAATATGAAGTATTATGTATAACGCTAAGCAGATATGCTAGACGGCTATCTTACATCTTTTATTACACCTTGAGGAATTTGAGGATACCACTCAAGTTCCAAGTGACCACCACTTGGTCACAATCAACACCATATAAGATATAGTAAGAGCCATACTCCTAAGATCTTCTCTGCCCCCAGTCAGTATGGGTCCGCCACAGTGACACATAAGGTCAAGCTGCTACAGCCTAGTCTTTCCTTGGTACATGTCACAACACTAGTGAAAAGAGGTGGGTACGCATACCCTACCATCCGAGGTACAACTGCAGTTGTCCTCCAATATCATCACATATATAATCACTGAGACACGACCACAACCATTCTCAAACTGAGGGCTAGGTATGACCACAGTCATCCTCCCTAAACACTTGAATTTAGGATGACAAGCACCCCACATACTCATCAGTATGTGCTCCAAGTTTCCCTTAGGAATACTCATTTCACCATCCAACAAGTTCTGACACTGAGATGTATCTATGGCACAGGGCACTACATGATTAGAGTTGTACATGATTAATTATGCCAATTGGGTGAATTAATGCTACATCAAACAAGTGGACATACAAACCCTAATTCACTTCTAGCAAGCATATAAATATCACAACTTTAAAAGAAATAAAATGTGTGGAACATAATTTCTCATCTTATAATCACATGGTACTATTCACTTGCCATTCATGATACCACACTAGTCATCATATGATCACAAGATATAAATCCTTTTCACAATATTATAGGGTATCAACCCTTATCAAAACAAGAGGATTACACCTCATTTTGGGCTCAACCATGCCCAATGGTCATTAAGACCATCATACTATCACAGAATATAAATCCTTTTCACAATATCACAGTGTATCAACCCTTATCAACACAAGAGGATTACACCTCACTCAGGGCTCAACCATGCCCAAAGGTCATTAAGACCATGATACTATTCCCTATAAGATCATCATTATCGTTGCATGCCTTATAACAAGGCTCAACAACATCACTTACATATAATACACCGGATCAACACAATATTGCATTAATGAGATAGGAGATATTCATAAACAATCATAGTAGGGTTATATTAACATTAAGAACATTCCTTTAGGACATCAACATGCAAGGAATCTAGATATGATTAACACTCATCATATTCATAATGCACATGTTTAGCATAAGAAAGTGTCAACCATGTGGCTATGATAACCACCAATTAACACATTAAGGTTATGATCATGTTAAGGAGGCTATTCCACCATCATTCCATCATATAAGAATGTTAAACATGAATACTTATCTTTATCTATTTGCATTAGAGTTAGGTTCAACATGATAAATTATATCAATGTTACTAATCAACACTTATACCCAAACCCTAACTCACGACATCCCCATTGGATCATGGATGCATAAGGTGAAGCAACACCATCACATTCCATACTATTCTCAAGTATGAACCCACACATAAATCAAGGTGTAACCATCATGTTATAGCATACTAGGGTTTCAACAACAGTAACACAGTACTCCATGATTGTATTAATCATTCAAGGACTATTCATACCCAATTACCATCATTTAGTTATATTAAAGCTAGATATAACAAGCTATACCTCACTAGGGTTACATATCAACACAATATGATTATCATCCCTTCTATTCATATGAGTGAATAGGTAAGACTACCTAATTAAGGGTAAGGCCATTAGTTGTTTACATAAGTAAACACCTTGGATAAACCACCTATGAAGTCCTTGATTTGTGCTCTAGAAAGATTCACCATCTAACCCTATACATCCCTTGATTAACAACACAAAAAGTTCCATTGAGAGTAGGGTAAAACCCACAATCGACTGTTCATTTAAAACAAGCCATCCATTGTCAACAAGTAAGCTACTTAAGTTGATCATATAAAGGAAACCATACAAATCAAATTATTAGGAGAAACATATTACATTAGCCATCATTCCACTTTATTAGAGGAATAAACATTAGATCTTGACCATTGGGTCAAGTTCATATGTTAAAACCATAAATTGTAGTATAGGTCCGACCATTGCATCAAGTGACCCAAGAAACCATTGGTCTAAGGCTTAACTGAGGCTACAACTATATGATTAACTCACCATAGGTTGTGGAGACCTGATCCACCATCATTAGTGACCATTAATTCACCATAGGTTGTTAAATCAACACTATATTCATTAATCAACATCAAATATTAATCTAATGTCATCATTGATTGATAACATCGGTAGGGTACTTAATGGTTGATCATTAAACTTATAATTGATCCAAAACCTGACCTAAGGGGGTGACCATAGGTTGTCACCATCATCTGATACCTTTGATTCCAACCATCAGTTGTATTTTTTGATGACTGAGAGAACCCATTCTGGGCGAAGCCGACATGGTAAACTCTCGAGGCATGAGAGGGTGTGGTCCGGTCACCCCCCTCCCGCGCCTAATTAGCGTGAATTGCCGTTCGCAAAGTGCCTTCGGTGAGGTTTGAACCCAGGTCCTTCATTGGGACTTACCGAGCTCTTACCACACGAGCTACTATGGCCGGACTCCAACCATCAGTTGTCATGAAGACAAAACCATAGGGTTGTTGCAATGGTACCATCATCGGGCCATGGGTTTATAGAAGAAATCATCTTTAAACCCTAAAATTGACCATTGGTTGATAGGTTCTTAGCACCATAAGTTGCCAAACCAACCTGATCCAAGTCATATTATACTTTAGGAATAACATACACATGATCACATGTCATCTAGAACTGAAATCAGAACATGGAACATTATAAAAATCAAAATCCAAGTCAAGCATAGCTTTTTAGTGCATGGATCATCATTTTCAAGTAAGAACATGAGCTAGCAAGCTTATGGTAAGCAATAAGCGTGGAGAAAGTTATAAAACTAGCCTCTCATGAGAATATGAAACCCCACACAGAATAAAAATCGAGCAGGTAGGGTAGAAAATCCAAGCATAAGATATAAACTCATCCATCTAGCACCTTTCTTCATCAAATGAGCAAACCCTAAGCATAAGGAGCAAGAAAGGTAGGTTTTTAGAGCTTTAGAGTAATTTCTACCATAGAACAACAAGGTTACAACCTGGAGAAAGCTAGGAGGAAGGATAAAAAATAAATAAATGGAGGAAATAATATATTCTTACTCTTTTAGGTCAAGATCACTAGAAGGAAGCTTTTCAAACCCTAAACGGAAGTCAATTGCAACCCTAGATTCTTTTTCCAAGAAGGTCCCCTCTTTCTTATTCCTTGGATAAGAAATTCACAGCAGCACAGAGGGAGGATGGCGTTTGTATAAGGATGTAAGTGGTGGAGTGCAAATGGCTCATTTTGGTGCTTAGGGATAAGTATATGAAGCTTTAAGATAAAGAAAAAGAAAAAGTTGAAGTTCTAGTATCTTTCCAAGTGTCTATAGCCTTAAACTATTAAGAATATACAAGCACACACACAATCAGCTCCCCCACCATCCATAGATACATGCTTATCCCTTGTTTCTTGAATTTCCAAGCAAAACAAATAACTCATTAGTTGATAGCTACTAAAGGTAGCTCATCCATGAAGGGGTAAACCCTAAAATACCCTTGATGAAAACACCTTCAAACCAAGGTTTAAATAGGTTCCCCATGGCTCAAAAAGCTCAAGAATGATGATAGAATATCCAAGGAACATAATTCAAGTGATAAATTGCAAATAAAACCTCTAAATTGGGTAAATTGCATAAAAGTCCAAAATTTGCATAAAATTGCATAGCTTTGCTCAAACAATGTCCAAATTGGACCAAATTTGAAACTTAAGCTTATCTTGTGATTTAAAGAATATGACAAGGTAATATTAGGGTTATAATAATTAAATTATGATAATTAATCTTATTCAACTCATTAAGCAAGTTTAGGGGCCTTACAAGATAAGTCTTGGAAAGTATCTACTGACAAATTCACGTCGGAATTCCTGCCATCTGACCTCAACACCATGATGTAGAAAACTACTATTGGGATGAGTGGTACCTTTGTTGACATTGTACATATAGACTCTATCACATATGTGTTATAGAAGAATAAGGCCACACTATTCTTGAGCGATGCCACTCGGGCCCAATGGGTGGGCACATGAGAATCACAAAGACAACCATAAAGGTCCTTCAATTGGGTTTTACTGGTCTATGTTGTTCAAATTAACATATAATCTCATCCTACATTGTAACCAGTGTAAAATAATAGTGAATATGTCAAAGAGGAATGATATGACCTTAAATTCATGGTAGGAGGTAGAAATCGTTGACGTGTAGGGGTGGACTACAAGGGTCCATTTCCCCCCTCTTGTGGCTATTCCTACATTTTCGTAGGGGTTGATTATGTATTAAAGTGGGTTGAGGTTTTCCCCACCATATCAAGTGATTTATACTCATGATCAAGCTATTCATGGATATAATTTTTACCAGGTTTGATATATCTCACATGATGACTTTTGATGGTAGGTCACACTTCCTGGAGAGAAAATTTGAAGCACTTTTAAGGAAGTATGGGGTTCATCAATATGAGTTACTTACTTTTCACCATATTTGACTTGTGTTTTTCTCTGGTGACCCAGCAAGCATGCTAGGATTCCTTGAGCACTCTTGGATGGGAGGAGAGGGTGGCAGGCAACTGCTCTGGCTCATTGATCTCCTCCATGACTCTTTGATTACCCCTCTTCTTGGTGGGCTGGCTGTGAGTGGAGAAGGTTTTTGTGGTTTGGGAGAGTTGCTATTACAATGGCTTGGTGTCTCTATTATGATTTTGGCTGTTGAGCGGCTATGATGGTGGTTGTTTTGGCTACGTGAGGTAGTGTTGGTGAGTCATCTTTCTCCTAGAAGCTTACTCCCCTCAATCTCTCATACAATGTCCTCTCTATCTCTCTCATTGTTGGTCTCACATGATTGAGGTTTTATCCTCTACCCCTGTCTATTTGTTGATTTCCACACCCTTTACTTAGTTGTTTATTTTACTTCTCGTTTAGTTTGCTTTTCAAGCAGTTTACTGCCTGGTTTGCTCACTGCTTTAGTGACATCTTCCTCACATCCTTGTGATGGATTTCCCTCCATGTGCAAAGTGGAGAGGATTTGGGTTTCATACAAATCACTGTCCAGTTATAAGTTTCCCCTATTATAGTTTTTTCTTATAGATTGGCAGAGTGTGCTCAAATGCTAGGCTACTATTAAAAGAAAGTCAAGGGATATTACTGCAAGGTATGTAGTTGTAGTTCATGTATGTGTTTATTGGGATCTTACTATGTGTATGATGATCAAGACTAAGGATAGATTCTGCCAAAAAGTTGTCTTTGTGTGCACCAACAAAAAATTTGATTAGAATCACTCTACTGATTTCCAATCTCATCATTATAGTGTTGGGTCCTTTGTCATTGATCTGGTGTCACCACAGATCTAACTATAGATGACATATGGATTTTATTATTTAATACAATCTGGTTTACCTTCAAAAATTGGTGTTCATCACCGTGTAGCATCTCCATACCACTTGTAGACCACTGGCTAGATAGAAGTTTCAAATAGACAAATCAAGGTCATTCTGGATAAGACACTGGGACACACAAAGAAGGATTGGGTATTGAAGTTGGATGATTCACTTTGAGTGTACTAGACTATATTCAAGACACCACTGGGAACTACACCATTCTACCTAATATATGAAAAGTCATGCCATCTTCTTATGGAAATGGACCACAAGGTGGGATGGGCTATCAAGGTACTAAACTTTGATCCATCTCTATCTAGAGAGAAGTGATTTCTCCAATTGCAAGAGCTAGAGGAGCTCTGTCTGTCTGCATATGAGAATTATTGTATCCATAAGGAGACAACCAATATGTGGCATGATAGCTACTTAAAGAGAAAGGATATACATGTAGATGACCAAGAGTGGCTCTACAACTCAAAGGTTAAGATTGCTCCTAATAAATTTGTAATCTAGATGGAACAACCCATATCTAGTGAAGTACATCTATCAACATGGATCATTTATATTGTGAGATAAGGTGAAGGGAGAGCTCATGGGGAACAAAAAAATGTTGAAGTGATATTACACTATTGAGGATCTTGTAGCACGAAAGGCAGTCACACTTCCTCTCTCAAACTTGAAGACAACTTGAGGAATAGGCATGGAGCCAATGACATATAACAAGGCACTTCTCAAGGGAAACCTAGCTGTTACATAAATAGATTTTAAATTTGTATTTAGAATAGTTCAATTTTCATTTATCCCGTTAGACATTTACTTCATATAGTATGAATTTCCTAAGTAACTCATGTCAATCAAACTGTACTTGAATTAGTTTTAGGAGGAGATTTAATCAAGAACAAGAATATTGACTCATCAATCGGGCACCTTGCACTTCTAGTTAATCGACTGGTGGAGTCCCTTTGCACATGAATAATTGGTGGAAAAGTTGACCGACTAAAATATTTTGTTAATTGACCTGCATATACATGATATCACATGCACTTTTTCTAGTTGATTGACTAAACATCCCAATCAGGTGACTCAAAGACATTGAATGGCCTAGGGAACTCCCTCTAATTCTACACCCTCATTAGTCAGGCGACCTACAACAAATCAATTGATCGACCCCTATGCACATGTGTGCAAGTCAGTTCACCTGCCGACCTAAGAAATTGACCAGTGCACCTATAGAAGATGGATATTGCCCAGAATGAGTCAACCGACCCAGTCAACTAGTCAGGTGAGTGGTGGGCATTGGTGGATCAGTTCGTTACTGACCTTTTTAAAAATTCATTGATTGATTTACTCAGAGAGTGAGTTGGGAAAATGGGGTTGTTCATAGTGTGCCATCCAAAACCTAGTCTGACAACTCAACATAGTGACTAAGTCGAGTGGGTCGTCGTTGCCAACATATATCCGTTTGAAGCAAGGGGAGGGTTGACTTTGAGAATTAATTTCCCTCCTCTTTCCTTAGATTTCTGAGATCTCTTTCGAGCACCTCAGCCCCCTCTTGATGAATGAATGACTCCAATATAGACGAGTGACGTCGCTACATCACACCTCTTGACAACGTAGTGACTCACTACTCGACCGACCAACCACAACATGTTGCTCAGTCACCTAACTGGTCAACACCCATCTCCATGTGCTACATCTTTAACACCAAAGTCACTCAAGTCATGCTCAACAAATCTCTCAAATGACATCCCCTCTCCATCATGTAAGGAATCTACAATTGACCAATTCACTAGACCCAGTCCATTGAATTGTCCTATAATGTTCTTGGTCTTGAGGCCTCAAATAAAATGACCATAAAATGAACGATTGGATTACCCATATCACCAAGGTTCACCTCATTCTAATGGATCCCGTCACATCCCAAATTTAATTAAAGTAATTTTAGGGTTAGCATAGATTTTTTTTAATTCCACAAATTGATTTTAAAATCGTCAGTCTGAGTGTGATTTACACACATGATGAATACTTCATTTGAAATAAGATATGAAGAGAGAAAAAGAAACATATCTATTATTTCCCTTATTTTTTTGATTGCCGGGGGAAACCCACCCCCTAGGCGGAGGCCCAGATAGCAGGGATGGTAAACCTGGGAGACTCGTGCGCCCGCACACTGGTATCTCAATAAGTCGCATCAGAGGTCGACTGACGCTGTGGGAAATTCATTTTTGAGCAGCGCTTCTAGCGAGAATCGAACCCGGGACCCTTCGTGAGGGGCCCTAAGCTACGACCAGCTGGGCTACTTCTCGCCGGCTATTTCCCTTATTTATGCATAAATGAATTCAAGCTATGTAAATAAACAAATTTCACTGCTTCTCTCTTCGCTATAAATCTACAATCCTCACATAATGAAGAAAATCCTAACTAATATAAATGAATTCCAAGATAGGTTTAATGATAAACCTTATTGGTCATTAATTGATTTAGAAAACCAGTATCTAACACTAACCAATCAATATGAACATTAAGGTAAGTCTCCACTAATTGGTCATCACAATTAGAAATTAACTATTTAAGGATGTTCAAGACCCATATATGAACCTATGGTCTAAATTTGAGGCCAACAAACCTTAATTGATGCCAACATGATTTTATATAATTTTCTATTAGTCTCAAAGCCCCTAATTATATTGATTATCATGAATTCATATAGTTTCTTCTTACTTGGATGTCACACAAATCTTTGTTTGAGGCAAAATTCTAGGTGTGGCCTCTCTTCCTACCCGAGTCCCTGGCTTTCAGGACTCTACAATCCTCAACTTCCACCCCCTCTGATCTCCCTCTCCATTTATCTTTAGATCAAACTAATATTCTCCCTGTAATCCTCACAACCTCCCGATCTGATCCACCCCAAATACGTTAGGGTCTCGAGCCCTAGATTTCTCAGACTTCCAGAACCTGTGCTTACCTCCCCTGTTTCCACCTGTGAAGGTGCCCCACCCCTTCGTCGTCCCCCAGACCCCCAAGCCTATAAAGGGACCCCCCACGAATCTTCACTGATCATCAAGGAACACAACCCACTAGTCTCATTGCTCTCTATCACCCTCACACCCGGTCTCCCTACTTTTTCTATAACCTCCCATAAAGTTTTCTCGTATGGAGTGACTCCAACCTTCTCTACCCTCAGGAGAAGTTGCAAGAGACCCAAAATCACCCCAGTAAGCTTCATGGACAGGTGTTTCATTGAGATTTGAGGTATCTTAGCTTTTCCCCTTTCTGGACCTTCATCCTGTTTGGTGACATGTTTTTCAAATACTTTAGTTCTATTTTCTATGTCATGCTTGCCTTTGTCAAAACGTCTTCAGCTAGTGATCTTAGAGCTTTTGGTTATGTCATAGAATTTGGATTTGATAATTTTGATGCCTCTATCTTCCTCCTTTGTGATCTCAAGGTTCCAATTTGATCTATTTTATAAGCCATGGAAGAGGTCGAGTCAGGATTCCACATGTGCTTCTTTGTGGATGATGGATTTGTGACTCCAGTCGATCAAGGTGAAGGTAATGTAGATCTCTCCTTCAGCTAGGATGCGATAAGGTCAAGTGATGGGTCAGAGATCCATGCTCCAGTAACCACATGTCGACGCCATGGGTTATCAAAGAAGACGCGTGAGTTGTAGAATACTTGCTAGTCCCCATGATTTTGATGATTTTGTGATGCATGCTAGGGTAGTTTAGGGTTATGGCTCACTACAGTTGATAACATCCGCGTGACATAAAAATCACTAATTTTACAATATCACAACCCATCACGGCTATGATCAAGAATTGGGGCCATGGCCATATCAATTATTTTAATTTTTGCTTTATCCGATCCAAGAAAAAGGATAAAAGGGGTTTAGTTAGATTCTGATTGGACGATACTTGGTTTTTCATATCTTTTTATTGGTAAGTCCTATGGGGTCGTTAATATATGATTTTTGTTCAAAATTTTAAGATCTATACGAAGGACTAAGATTCAAAACCTGATTTGTTTTTGAGTTTCCCTATTTTAGCCAAAACTATGAAACCCTAGAAACTAAGGTCAGATGATTATTAATGAATGATTATTCAATGAATAGGATAATTAGAGTTCAACCAACACAAGAACGTGATTAGGGATTATTCAATCTAAGAAGAGAAATTAGGTTTTCTTTAAGAAAGGAAAGTGGGCCATGTCATTGAATTCATATTATATATGTTAGACTGATAGTCTAATTATAATGTTCAGAGAAATCCATTAGACATGTGGTCTAATGTTCATATGTAGAGCATTATTTTCCATTACAATAGAGTTACTACCTCATATATATCGTGCTTGGATCACATAAATGATAAATTTCAAGTTATTATTCATGCATAATTGTTAGAAGTCAGCATGTGCATCATTATAACTTAGAATATATGATTAGAATTTGGGACAAAGTGCCTTCAATGGTGCACATGCTGACTTCTAATCATATATGATTAGAATTTGGGACAAAGTGCCTTCTTTCAGTATGTTAATTCCTTACAATCATTTAGAATTGGGATCTCTTTCAGAATATCAGTTTTACAAATAGAATCTAGATTTCAAACCTATCACAGTTCTTTACTAATTGAGTTTTACAATTCAATTTTTTTTATTATAACTTAGAATGGAAATATTAGAAGTTATCTCTAGCTTTTCGTTCCTTATTGCTATATCAAAATTTAAATTTCTCATAGAAGTCAAAATAAAATTTCAAACTTAAAATTCCATAAAAGATTTCATACTTTAGAATTTGTCTCATATAGTTGTGATACAAAATTAGAATAGAAACAGAATAGAATCAAAATCATAGATAGAATAAGAATATAAAAGAATAGAAAATGACACCAAAACATAATAGTTTATATCATATAATAAGTTCTCATAGGACAAAAGTACTACTATACACATAATAGAAGGCTTTATGCCACAAAAGGTGCATTGCACCATTGAAGGCACTATGTGCCATAGAAGACATATCAGTGTCACTGGAAGACTTTCATGCTATAGAAGGTGTGTTGCACCACAGAAGGCACACAGTGCCAAAAAGGAGGACTTATTCTATAATAGTGGCCACAAAAAGATAAAATATGTTTACTTAAGTGTATATTTCTAGTTTTTACAATTCAATTATTTCCTTCCATTTATTAGAATTCAATGTCACTTACTCTAACGATAGTTTTTTCCTATTTATGCATGGCTGGGAAAGAGATGTCCGTAGATGAGAGTAGGAGTAGAGTGGAACCCAGAGACTCAAGCACAAGGATAGAGCATGACTCAATCTGGTGGGGTGCCAACTATAAGATAATCCTCAGATATATAGATGTAGTTATATGTTTACTTATTTAGAACTTCAGAGTAGAGACTGAAGATGTAATGAGTTTTTCATGCGATAACAATTATGTTTCTTTTTGTATGAACAATGATGAAAATGATTATTATTTAAAGTTTGAGTGATTGATTATATTGTTATTAGGAATGTCGGTTTTATGTAATGTCCCCCTAAGTACATGAGTTATGGATAATCATGTATTTCTTCTGATATGTATGTGTGTGTTCTTAGGGAGGGCACTAAAAAATGGTATCAGAGCAACATTATAGTTGGCCTCCATATGAATTCTCATGTTCTTACTTCATGTTACCCCATAAGAAACCAAGTAAGAGTAGACTATAGAGTTATAAAGATAATTAGTAGGTCTAGTGTAGAAGGAGTAAGTAAAAGGCATTAGATATCAAAGGAGAGGTTAAGTCAGGCAAAAGAAGTTTAGATGAGGATTAGGGCTAAGTGTCTATATATTTTGGACTTTTATGTTAACTCTAGAATTGTGTATAGTATGCTCTCTCTCTCTACCAAATGTTTGTGGAATCAGACATAGACTTATGGGGTTTTAAAGAGAGAATGTTATGTGCATAATATCATGCTTGTCTTGCCTTCTGAGTGCATGTGACATGGGACATGTGCACTAAGGAGGTGCTAAGATAAGTGTGATAAGACATGTCACCTCTGAATATATGACTGACCGACATGTATCTAAAGGAGACAAAGAAAACAAGAGTCATCATTAAAAGTTTGAGATATATAGTCACCTAAACCTAATCAGATAGATAGTAAGACCAAGCATGTATATGAAGGGTAGATGATTTGACGTAGGTAAGTGACTATGATTCAAAGTGAAGTCAAAAATATAAATTAGATCCCTTGAGAGAGAGGCAAGATATGTTCCTTGCCATTATAGATGATGGTGTTATTAGATACATTTCAAACTTCATTGGTGTTATATACACATGATTAACTATTTTGGATATTTAACCATAACAAGGTCATATATTAATATAATAATGAGGCATTAAGATGGTATTAGAGAATTAGGATACACAAAATTAGTAAAACTATAAGGTGGGTAGTGCATAGAAATTTTGAGGACAAAATTTAATAAAGGTGGGCAAAGTTGTAAAATACCAAATTTAATTGAAGTAAGATTAGAATTAACATAGAAAAAAATTTATTCCATGGCTTAATTTTAAATCATAGGGCTGAATGTGATTTACCTAAATGATGAATACTTTAATTGAAATAAGATATGAATAGAGAAAAAGAAATATATCTATTAGTTCCCTTCTTTATGCATAAATGAATTCAAGCTATGTAAAGAAAAAAATTTCACTCCTTTTCACCATAAATCTACAATACTCACATAATGGGGAAAATCCTAACTAATATAAACCGATTCCAAGATAAGTTTAGTGATGGACCTTATTAGTCATTAAAGAAATTTGGAAACCCATTATCTAACACTAAATAATCAATATGAACATTAAGGTAAGTATCCACTAAATTGATCATCACAATTAGAAATTAACTATTTCAGATAATTTTCTATTACTCTCAAAGCTCCTAGTTGTATTGATTATAATGGTTTTATATAATTGATGCTTACTCAGATGTCACACAGATCTTTGGTTGAGCCCAGATCTGAGTTGGAATGTTGCATTTAGGGGGTGGCTTCTCTTCCACTTGAGTCCTTGGCTTACAGTCCCTAACTTCCGCCCTCCTTCCAATCTCCCTCTCCACTTATCTTCAGAAAAAACTAATTTTCTCCATGCAATCCTCGCAACCTCCCCATCTGATCCACCCTAAATACTTTGGGGTATCGAGCCCTTGGTTTCTTAGACTCCCAGAAACCCCAGTTACCTCCCATGTTTCCACCTCCGCAGGTCCCCACTGCGGCCCAAACCCAAAGCCTATAAAGGGACCCCCCCCGAGAATCTTCACCGACCATCAAGGAACACAACCCACAAGTCTCATTGCTATCTATCACCCTCACACCTGGCTTCCCTACTTTGTCTATAACCTCCCTCATAGTTGTTGCTTGTAGAGTGTCTCCAACCTTCTTTACCTCTAGGATAAGTTTTAAGAGACATAAAATCACCCCCAATAAGCTTCATAGACAGGTGTTTCATCGGGATTTGAGGTATCTCATCTTTTTCCCTTTTGGCACCTTCAACCTATTTGGTGATAGGTTTTTCCAATATGCTAGTTTTGTTTGCTATGTCCTACTTTGCTTTGTAAAAATGTCTTCGGATGGTGATCTCAGAGCTTTTGGTTCTGCTGTAGAATTTGGATATGCTGTCGAATTTGGATTTAGCAATTTTGACACCTCTATCTTCCTCCTTTGTGATCTCATTCCATTTTGCTTTGTTTTCCCAGCCACGGAAGAGGTCAAGCTAGGGTTTTGCATGTGCTTCTTTGTGGATGATGGATTTTTACTCTGGTCGATCAGGTGGAGGTAATGCAAGTCTCTCCTTCAGTCAGGACATGAGCATGTCAGGTGTTGGGTCAGAGGTCCATGCTCTAGTAACTGTAGGTCCAAGCCATGTGTTATCAAAGAAGATGCTGAGTTGAAGAAGACTTACTTTCCTCCATGATTTTGATGATTACATAGGCCTGTAAATTGATATCCTGAATCCACAAATTCGATCCAAATTCGAGTATGAAATTTTGAAAAAAAAATCTGACATCTGCATAATTCTGAATGAATTTAGGATATCAGATTTCATATCCAAAAATTTTGAACAGGAAATCGGATATGGCTATATCTGCTCTGAAAAAAATCTAAATATGACAAATATATACATGTGCTATTAAATATTATATATATACATATCTATTTTATCATATGTATTTATATAGTATCAATATTTTCTATATAATATATTTATTAACAATAATTTATAATTTTAGGTTCAGATCGGATATTAATCTGAATTTAGATATTATTACATGATATTCGTTGGATATCAGATCAAACATATTTTTACAGATTCGAATATCAAATATAGAAATATCCACTCCATATTCGATCCATGTACAAGTCTATGATTATGTCACTCATGCTAGGGTAGTTTAGGGTTTTGGCTCACTACAATATCATCCATGTGACATAATAATTGTCGATTTTAGGATATCGTCACCCGTCACGGTTATGATCATGAATTGGGGCCATGGCCATATCAGTCATTTTAATTTTTTCTTTATGTGATCCAAGAAAAAGGATAAAAGAGATTCATAGATTCTGATTGGCTGATACTTTGTTTTTCATATATTTTTATCGGTACATCCTATGGGGTCGAGTAATATATGGATTTTATTTAGTTTTTTTGAGATCTGGATGATGGACTAGGATTTAGAACCTGATCTGATTTCAAGTTTCACTATTTTAGCCAATAACTATCAAATTCTAGAAACTAAGGTGAATACAACTATTGTTGAATGATGATTCAATGAATAGGATAATTAGGATTCAACCAACTCAAGAACGTGATTAGGGCTTATTCAAACTAAATAGAACAATTAAGTTTTCTTCAAGAAAGGTAAGTGGGTCATGTCCTTGAATTCATATTATATATGTTAGACTGATAGTATAATTATAATGTTTAGAACAATCCATTAGACATGAGAATTATTTTCCAGTAAAATAGAATTACTACCTTAGATAGCTTGTGCTTAGATCCCATAAATTATCAATTTCAAGTTATTATTCTACATAAGTGTTAGAAGTCAACATGTGGATTATTAGAACTCTAAATATATGATTAGAATTTTATTTCAATATGTTAATTCCTTACAATCATTTATGATTTATAATATCTTTCAAAATATCAAATTTAGATACAAAATGTAGATTTCAAACTTATAAACGTTCTTTACTAATTGAGCTTTAGAATTTAAAACAGAACATTAGAACTTAGAATGGAAATATTAGAAGTTATCTCCAACTTTTCATTCCTTATTGCTATATTAGAATTTAGATTTGTCATAGAAGTTAGAATAGAATTTAGAACTTAGAATGCCGAAACAGATTTCATACTTTAGAATTCATCTCAGATAGTTGAGATACATAATTAGAATAGTAGCAAAATCAGAATAAGAAATAGATTAAGAATAGAAAAGAATAGAAAATGACACCAGAACATAACAAGTTATATTATATAATAAGTCCTCACAGAATATAGGCAATGTGATACACATAATAGAAGGCTTTGTGCCAAAGGAGGTGCATTCACTAAAGAATGCATTTTGTGACATAGAAGACACCTTGGTGTCACGAGAAGGCTTTCATGCCACATAAGGTGTGTTGTGCCATAGAAGGTGCACATTGACATAGAAGAGGACTTATGGTATAATAGTGACCACAAAAAGATAAAATATGTAAACAAAAGATGTTTACTTTAGTGTATATTTCTAGTTTTACAATTTAGCTATTTCTTTCATGTTATTAGAATTAAATGACACTTAATCCAATAGTAGTTTTTCCTATTTGTGCATGGATGGGGATGATATGTCTGCAGGTGAGAGAAGGAGCAGAGTAGAACCCAGAGACTCAAGAGCAAGGATAGAGCATGACTCAATCTGGTGGGGTGCCAACTATAAGATGATTCGTCCGACCAGAGTTGCCCGACTGGTTGCGGCTCAGTAAGTCCATATGAATGACCCAGTTTCGAATCACGCCAAAGGATGCTCTGCGAAAGGCACTCCACCCTAACTAGGTGCAGGAGGGGGGGTGACCGGACCACACCCTCTCATGCCTCGAGAGTTTACGCTGTCTGGGGGGGTTACAAAAGTGGCACTTTTATGGGGGCGGTTCTCTCGCAAATAAAAAAAACTATAAGATGATCCTCAAATTTATAGATGTAGCTATATGTTTACATATTTAGAACTCTAGTGTAGAGACTCAATATGTTAAATGAGTTTTCCATGTGATAATAATTATTTTTCTTTTTGTAAGAACAAGGATGAGAATGATTACTATTTAAAGTTTGTGTGACTGATTATATTTTTTTTATGAATGCAAGTTTTATGTATTATCCCACTGAGTACATGAGTTATGGATAACTATGTATTTTTTCTATTATGTACATGTGTGTGCTTGGGGGGGCATTACAAATCCCATCACTAAGAAATCTATAGTTAAGTATGCTCAGCCCAGAGTAGTACTGGGATGGGTGACCTATCATGAACTTAATCAAAAGCTATGCACAAGTGAGGACAAAGTGCGCAGTCGAGGCTAGTGGTGGTCTGTGGGGATTATCATCCCTAAAACATTGTTAGCGCCTTGGACTATGGGCTTGAGCATCACAAATGGTATCAAAGTCAAAACCCCTCTAGTAGGTGGGGCCCACAAGGGCATGTGGCATGGAAGTCTTGATCCATGTAGTCCATGCATGTTAGAAAGGGCTATCGATGGTGATGTAACCATCCTTGCACTGGTAGCCATGATTGGGAGCTAGGTGCACATGGGTAATTTCGGGTCTACACCAAAATGGGTAATGATTATGAGGCTTTATAGTTGAGCCTTGATGATGATGTCAAGAGTCTAAGTGGAGCAGATTGCAACGACCCAAGTATTGAGACCTTAGATAGGATAATCTTAAAAGGAATGATTGGACTACCCATATCACTAAAGTGCACCTCCTTTTTAGGGAGACCATCACTAAGAACTCTATGGTTAAGCATGCTCAGTCTAGAGTAGTACTAGGATGTGTGACCTATCAACAAGTTGATCTCGGGTTGTGTGTGAGTGAGGATAAAGCACACATAGGGCTAGTGGTGGTCTGTGAGGTTAGTCGTCATTCCTAAAACTCTACTAGAGCCTTAGGATATGGGCTAGGGAGTTATAGCCTCCCTTCCAATCCGTCTCCAATGTCAGGGTGAGTCGATCGACTCATTCCATAAGTCGATCATCTGACCATCTTCAGTAACCCTTGTTACCACATGAGTTGATCAACTCAATTCACCAGTTGCCCGACTGAATCCATTCCAGCATCTCAGCCTATTGACAACCAATCAACAAAGTCCTCCAGTTGATTGATATGTTTCCCTACAGTATCAAGATACCTTGCATAAGGGGAGGGAGCTTTGACCACACTTTCCGAATATCTATCTACAACCTCCTCTAGAAGATGAATCATCACAAGAAACACAAGGAGAAGGACAACAAGAAGAAGGCTGCCCCAACCTTGTCCGCTCCTAATTAGTCTACCCTTCCGCATTAAGAGGGATCCATAATAGGGAGATATAAACTAAAGATGAGTCCATAATGCCTTACATGTTAGAGGGCTATGAGTCATTGTCTAATGATGTCATTGAGCCCAACATCCATATAGGTGAGCAATTAATTGATGAGATCGATATTCAATGGATGGCTCTAGTTGTTCATGTTAGAGGGTCCTCTGCTCCTCCTACACATACTACATCAGAGACTACTTGAGATAGCATACCATAACCATTTCCACTAGCCTACCCCTCTCGTTTTTTCCCTAGCCCAACAAGTATAAGAAGACCATTACTATTGATGAAAAGAAGAGATCTATAATGATGAAGTTCATTGATGTGCTACTACCATACTAGGTATGTACTATGACTCTTAAGGCATTAGGGGATCTAGGAGGCAGTAGATAGAGTGATTTGATGGGCCCATAATTTTCTCTTTCTCTATAGAGTGTGCCCGCTCTACAAGGAATTTACTATGGACTAGTCTAATGAGAATGAGTATATCTTCTCCTTTTAATTTTTTAGAGAGGAGCACACTTTAATATATGATTACCACTATTCTTCTAGATGTGGAAAATGATTGGTTGAATTTGTGTTTTGAAGACAACCACAACTATTATAAAGACATGTTCAATGGCGGAAAGTTCTAGGTGGAGATGACATGGAAAATGCCTACCTTTCCTAGTGGAACAACCTCTTCCTTTATCCACAACCTAATGTTGCAATACCTTAATTACATCTTATCTTGCACCATGTTATATAGAAAAGGTACATGGGGCGTCCTGGAATACAATGGTTTGTACTGCATTTGGAGTATTCTTAATGGTGATCTCTTCAACTTGGGGAGCACTTTGATTGAGAATCTCCATCTAGTTGTCACATGCAACACGGGCTCCCACTTCAACCAAGGAGGTTTGGTTGTTTCCATCTCTACATATTTGGGTTGCACACACATTCCCTGCCAGGTGGTGACTCAAAAGACCAATTATAGGATTGATCTCAAGTATCTCCATGCCTATTATGTGTTTATCCAACTATAGGAGTCGAGGATCTACTTACTAATTTTTTATATATCTCAACCACGCTTTCCTTTCCCACACACTCCTACTTTGAAGTTGCAAACTTATATTATTATCTCGTTGATCTCACCACCCATATTCTATTCTACCTGCAAGAGCATCCTCCCATAGAGGGGAAGATCCTAGAGGAAACTTCATGGTGATGCCTTCATGGAGGACAATGATGATGAGATTGGGCCTCCACCAACACCTACTAGACGTCTCACCAAGTGGAACATTCCTAACACTACATGCCCCTCTAGCACGTTCAACTTCCTCGGGCTAAAACAACAACTAGACCATATCAAGGATAGAAAAACCCACATAGAGAGGGAGAAATAGAGACAATGCCACTAGCTCAACCACATGTATTTGTTTCAAAAGATGCATGAGTAGGGGCATGTTGATCGAGACAATTACAACTACTTGTAGACACA
Organism: Alisma plantago-aquatica; assembly: GCA_963693085.1. NCBI lineage: Eukaryota > Viridiplantae > Streptophyta > Magnoliopsida > Alismatales > Alismataceae > Alisma > Alisma plantago-aquatica. The sequence goes on from OY856410.1 coordinate 882,605,101, forward strand.
CTACCATGACTATGCCACTGACCACACATACCCCCACCCTATTCTCATTATTTGGGTTGAGGTATGAGATGTGTGCTTTCTATGTCCATCCACCGAAATCTAGGGACCAAGCTAGGTACAATCGGCCATCATGGGTTCCTTCCATGAGCAACAATAGCTGGATCACCCCCATCATGTCAGAACAATGAATGGTGGCCATTCTAGTCAGGTTTGTCCCCTCCATTCTAAATTTGAAGTTTGCTTAAGGATGAGAAAATTTATAAGTTTGGGGTGGAGGGTGGGTAGTATATTTGTATTACACTAACATTATCTTTGTTTTTTATGTTTTATCTCGATAAACATGTGTATCATGCATCCATAGTTCATGCATTTTGTAGTTACTTTCAAAAAAGATAATGTAATAAGTGCATGTAATCGACCATTATCTAGTCATCTTAGACACATTCTTGTTTTCATTGCATTCATTAGCGTCATTTCATCATTAACCCTCTTTAAAGAAGCATATTCTTGTGTAATATAATTTCATAAAATTGACAATGTCAGAACATATGTCACTTGGGACCTTAATTAATACCATTCCCTAGAAGTGATGGCAATTTGTATGGGATTAATTGAGATCAAATGCTCTAGCATCTTGTGGAAATCTAATTATTTTACATGTTATATGGTATGATTGATTTTCTTGCTAATAACTTTCCTATGTGCTATATTCTTACATATGAGTGTTGATATGTATGCCCAGAGAGCCAATCATGAGATGATTGTAATGGCATAATTTGTAAATGATTTGATTAATAAATAAAGGCAAGCTTCCAATTTATTTTGTTTAATTCAGTTATGAGATAATGATGTAACATTATAAATGTCTAGAGAATAATATTACTCAATGACATGTCTTCAAGTATTAGCCTTGTTGAAATGAGATCATATGGATGTTAAGAGTACATATACATATTATCATCATGTCCTTGATCAGTTGTTATTGTGGAAGGTTTATAGAAAAAAATGACACATAAGATCAGAGTGTGAGTTGGTTAATGACATAGTCTCATTAATCATGATATGACAATATCAAACCAGGAACACATATACATGTTAGATAATAGTGTGTCAGACAGACCCACCATGAGACTGACACTTGGAAGTTGTCATCATGGAAATCATAGTAAGTTCTCATAGTGATGTTGGTGGTTGTGGTTCTTAGACCTGAATCATTGCACTCATCACACATCATTGGGTACACTTTGACATCATCAAATGCAGTCTTGAAACATGGGTTTTTATAAAGGCGATGATTGAGTAACTTTAACACATGGGGATAGATTGTGAATGATAGATATGGGATTTTTCACTCAGATAGGAGTTTGATGTTCTAGGCCTCTTGATTAGTGAGACTGAGAAATGCATGGTGATGCACATGTGAGTCAATATGTGATATTGTGCTTACATATATCTCAGATAGTCTGCTCTTGGTTCAAGAAACAAGATTGGATGACGAAGAGGATGACTACTCCATGCATGGAGTTCAATTTAAACACCAATGACAAAGGGACTATACAAACACTGCAACACCATACACCAATTGTAGGTTGAAGTTATTTTCCAACTTTCCATTTACTTGGGTAGCATTGATGTGTGACTAGGCACCACTCATTGCTTGTGATGTCATAAGTTGTTATGGACATTCACTACCAATGTAATATGGGACCTATAGGGTCACACACACAGGTCTTGGCCTAGAAGAGGAGTTTGATCTTGAATAACATATGAATTAATTTCTAAAATGATTAGGTGATTGATTCACACAACCAACAGCCTGACTGCACTGCCAAATGCATGTATCATGGCATGATATGGTCATATAGAGTACCAAACGGCTGTCTCAAGGGTTGAGATGGGCATTTGGAGTATCAGACTGATTTGAGTTAAAATTGGCTTTGGATTGAACCGACCGACCTGAATCGGGTCACTAAATGATGTTTGGGTGATCGATACGACCATCTCGCATGGGCAAGATGGCCTAGTTTGGCTGAGGGAAGGTCCTAGACGACCATCTCGCATGGGAAACATTACTTGTTGTGCAACAAATTAATATGCAATATTAATTGGAAACGGATTGCCGATTTCATATGTGATTGGGAAAAATTGAAATGGCCATCTCATAGTACGAGATGACCATGTCACATGCTAGATGATGGTCTGATGTGCCAGATGCCCATGTTGCAAAAATGTGAGATCTTCCGGTTCCTTCCACTCCTGCACAGATTGGGAACCCTGACCCAAACCCCACCTATAAATAAAGGGGTACTGGGGGCTTCCCAGAGCACATCATAGACAATTCAGAATGAATTACTCTAACAAACATTGTCCTATCTGGTTGTGGTAACCATAAGAGCCCATGAAAGTCCTACTCGACTAGGGAGGGATAGACAAGGGAGATAAGCAACTGAGATCATTGTTGTGAGAGAGAAAGTTGGTGACTAGTACTCCAACAAGAGGGACAACTCTTCCCTGTCTATTCTAGCAGGACGATAGGAGTTCTAGGTAGTCTGTGTGAACTTCTCTAGAGGCGGGAGGTCAATGTCTGAAGCTAAGGATGACATCATCAACCAGTAGTCCGTGATAAGAGCTGTAGAAGATGACACTCAAGTTTGTTGTCTATGGAGGAGCAGTTAGACGAGTCCCAATGCAACCAAGAGTTAGAGTTGTGCAACTACAACGATGAGTGTTGTCGCTGGAATTGCTCTAGGACCAGGTATATCCTTGAAACCATCTTTCATATTTTAGAGTAATTGACATGATCCGTTGGCTTATGGGAATATGGTAGATAAAATTTTTGTTTCTGTTGCCTGCTCTGTAGTAATATTTCCCTACAACAGTATCATAGCCAACGTCAATCTACTATATTATGGGATAATTGATATGATCAAATTTTAGTTTTGTTGCTCTATTATTGCATGTGATGCGAATACTATCTTGTCAAATTCAATACCATAATAATCCCAAATACACACACACACATCTATATATATATATATATATATATATATATATATATATATATATATATATATATATATATATATATGATCAGCTAGAATACACTCGAGTGGATTTGGAGCAGAATACACTCAAGTAGTTTTCATGATGTAATATTTTTTTCAAAAATCTAATACGTTGATATTCTTAAACATCTTTTGAATAGCTCATACACAAAATTTGAGCACATTTGGACATTTATAGGTCATGGTGGTGGATGTGTAACATGGTTATGGCCAATAACCCCTATTATATGTGCATGGTTGTATGATTGGTTGATCTTTTTATCTCGATCTATGTATCGATCCTCTATCTTATCTTCTCAATGTAAAGCTAATTATCTCCTACCTTTGCTCCCATCAAATGTAACTCAAGGTTTCCCTATAATAATGAAAAAGTAGGATAGTTTACTTTCCTATTATAACAAAGATGATGACATCCCAAAGATGAGACTATAAGATGGATGACCAAGGAGGGCTGGATGGACATGCCAAACCGACCTCCTGGTGGACCCAACCGATAAGCTGAAGGAGACACCAGATGGTGGATAGAAGGACCAGACGACTGGTTAGATGACCAAACAACCAGCAAGGAGGCAAGTCGAACGGTTTAAGGGTTGAACCAATCAACCCAAATTGGTATGAATGGATGTTCATCAACAACATGTTTCTACATATGATGTAGACCTAGGATGATGTAATTCCTTATGGATCAAACGAATTACATTAGGCAGGCCATAACCATCACTTTTGTTTATTGCATGTTTTCATTGTTGGATATAAAACGTATATGATACATATTGTATATGTGGTGGTTGGATAAAGTATATGTATATTTACAAACTCTCTCAAATAAAATATCAAGTCTTAGATGCTTTCCAAAAGCAGCACACATGAAAAGCTTGATCAACTACGCGTAGGTTATGCCTCACATGGTGCATTGTCTATGTCATAGAAGTGTGATGTTAATAATGTAGGTTCTGCCTCTACATGGTGCATTATTATCGTGTCGGCTTTTGGGTCAGGCTTGAGTGGTGATTCTCGAGCGTCTGGGCCTAGAGGCATGCCGATGATTATGGAAAGGGGTTGCACATATTATCTATCCATAATTATATAGGATGCAATTGGCAAGAGTTGCCTAGCTTGATAATCGATCGTGTTTTACGATGTTGATCAGGCCACATTTGAATTATCTTAGATCTAGCCCACTAGAATATTATATGCTGCGATATTCCAAATTGATATTGAGGACTATCAATTTGAATAAAATATGGGGAGAAATAATAATTAAAGACCTAATTAATATCGTCAAAATTTTCAACTCAACTCAAATCAAAAAGAGTTTTTGACAAATACAAATTTTCTCTTGTAGAATCAAATGACGAAAAAATCTGAATTGTGATTGATCTTGAAGGACAAACTTGACAAGAGAAATTTCCACAACTGGTTTTGGACTTTGAGAAGGGTTCTCAATGAAGAGTGCAAACTCTATGTCCTTGACAAACCAGCGCCAGAAATACTTACTCCTCATGCACCTAGGGCACTAGTGGATGCTTACTGGAAGCATGCCAATGATGCCTTGGAGATAAAGTACCTTATGCTAAGTTGCATGAACTATGAGTTGCAAGATCAATGTGAGGACATGAGTGCTCTTAAGATAGTAACACATCTTACAAAAGTGACAATTGGTCTTGCAAATCAAGAAAGGGACACTATCCTAAAGATTCTACTTGAGTCAAAGCTGACAGAGGGAACCTCAGTAGAAGAACATGTGCTCAATATGATTTGACATGTGTATTATCTTAAAGAATTGATATTCACCTAGAGCCAAGAGCTGGCCACTGATATGATTCTAAAGAAAATGCTAGAATCATATAGCCGCTTTATTGCATGTTATCATGTGAATAATGTAGCCAGACAGATGTCTGACTTGCTTTCCATGTTGATTCATGTTGAAGTAAAATTAAAGAAGAAAAAACATGTGATGGTGATCAGCGGGACTGAGTCCAAGGATCAAAGCAAGACCAAGAAGAAATCTGAGGTCGTGCCTAAATCCAAATCTTCAACACTCAAGATAAGGAGAAAGAAAAGTGCAAGAGGATCTCATCCTTTGTACTTGAAGGCGTTCAGGAAGAAGAAGATGGGGATGATGATCTCCACTTTAGGTATATACATTATTGAGATAAACCTATCTACTTCATCATCATGGGTATGAGATACCAGATGTGGATCCCACATATGTTCTCATATGCAGGATATGAAAGGAAGTAGGCCTTTGGAAAAAGGCGAGGTGGAACTGTGAGTTGCTAATGGCGTAAGAGTTGTGGAAAACACAGTTGGAACCTATAGTATTTATTTGCCCACATGGCTTGTATTAGAGTTAAAGAATTATTATTATGTACATTCTATAAATAGAAGCATCATTTATGTATCTTGTTTGGACAATGATGCATTTGAATTCCATATTAAAAGTGGTCGATGTTCTATTTCAAAAGATGGGATCTTTTATGGCAGTGCCCTAATGTCTTATGGTCTTTATTTGTTAGATCTAAAGACAGATTTATACCAAGTTAATACTAAAAAACTAAATCTCAACAAACTCAAACAAAATATACCTTTGGCATTGTCATCTAGGGCACACAAATGACAATTACATATCTAGAATCCATAAGGATGGTTATCTAGACACTTTTAATTTCGAATCAATAGAGACATGTGAATCTATTTTGTTGGGCAAGATGGCTAAGAACCCTTTCACTGGTAACAATGAGAGGGCTAGTGATCTATTAAGACTCATACATATTGATGTGTGCGGACCTTTTAGAACAACCGCTAGAGGTGGGTATCAATACTTCATTACCTTCATTGATAACTTCAATAGGTATGGCTATGTTTATTTAATGAAACATAAGTCATAAACTCTTGAAAAGTTCAAGGAGTTTTTGAATGAAGTACATAATTAACTTGGTAAAAGTATTATAACACTTCATTCTAATCGAGGTGGAGAATACTTAAAACAAGAGTTTGAGAACCTTATTAAAGCCCATGGGATTGTATCCTAGTGGACTCCACCTGGAACACCTCAGCATAATGGTTTATCAGAAAGAAGGAATCACACATTACTAGATATGGTGTGATCCATCATGGGTTTAGCCGAGCTTCTGAATACCTTTTGGGGGTATTCTCTACAAACCTTTATTTTTACACTAAATCAAATACCATCTAAATCAGTTCAAAGACACCATATGAGATATGGAATGGGAAGCGTCCCAATATGTCTTTTATGAGGATCTAGGGATGTGAAGCTTATGTTAAGGAAATGTTTCCTGATAAACTTGGTCCTAAATATGATAAATGTTATTTTGTTTGACATTCTAAGGAAACTAGAGGATATTACTTTTGTTCCCAATCTAACAACAAAGTGTTTGTTGCCAGGGATGTTGCATTCCTTGAGATGGACTTCATTTCTAAAGGAATATGTGGGAGAAAAGTGGAACTCGAAGAGGTTCGAGACCAATAAAAAAACATTGAACCAATAGATGTACAAGAGGAATAAAGAGAATCACAAAGTGTTGTGGAATCTCATATTCCTCAAGTAACACATGAACCTCATAGATCTAATAGGACACACCTTAAACCTGAGAGATATGGATATCTTGTAACTCAAGAAGGTAGTGAATTGGTTATAGATAATATCAAGATGCTATTGAGGGACCAGAGTCTGAGAAATGGCTTGAGGCCGTGAGATCTGAGATGGAATCCATGTATACCAACAAAGTAAGCACTTTAGTGGATCCACTTGAAGGGGTAAAACCCATAGGGTTCAAGTGGGACTTCAAGAAGAAGACCGACATGGATGGAAAAGTTAAAACCTATAAGGGAATATTGGTTGCAAAGGGTTTCAAACAAGTTCAAGGTGTTGACTATGAAAAAACCTTTTCTCCAGTGGTCATGGTTAAATCCATCAGGATCATGCTTGCTATTGCATCTTATCATGACTATGAGATTTGGAAAATGGATGTTAAAGCCACATTCCTTAATAAGAATCATGTTGAGGATGTGTATATGACACAATATGAGGGTTTTAAAGACACAAAGTTTGCAAATAAAGTTTGTAATCTACAAAGGTCAATCTATGGATTGAAGCAAGCATCTCCGACCTGGAATATTCATTTTGATGAGTTAGTCATAGAGTTTGGTTTTATTCAAAATGAAGATGAACCTTGTGTGTACAAGAAGGTTAGTGGGAGCATAGTGACATTCCTTATATTGTATGTTGATGACATACTATTGATTGGGAGTGACATCCCTAATTTACAAAAGGTAAATGCATAGCTTGGAAATACATTCTCTATGAAAGACTTGGGAGAAGCATCCTACATCTTGGGGATAAGATCTATAGAGATAGATCCAGAAGGCTTCTTGGACTAAGTCAGAGCACATACATTGACAAAGTGTTGAATTTGTGACACCCCGCCATCACACAGACAACGAGATGACACGCGAAAACGTGCGAAACCTCATATTACCGAAAACACGGGTTAATTAAAACTGATTGTGGAAAGCATACATGAGAGAACTTTTGCATCCAGATCCTGTAGAAAGACATGTTATATAAACATTCACAAGCCATGTTATAGGTCCACAACTTATCGGAACCAGCTGTACTTGTCAGCACCAGAGTTCAACACCTGTTTATACATTCATAACGGCCACGTACAACCAGCAGCAGGATATATAAAAATTACAACAACCAGCATTGTGAAATGTCGTCAAACACCTCCAAGGACCTGAGTGTACAGGGATGACTCTAGGACTCTACTACTAAACCACCAAAATAGCAGCATGTCCATCTCTTGCCTTCTACTGCTCTTCTTGTTGCTTGACCGCAACCTCACGAACACCATCACGTCTAGAATGATCACCTAAAAAGGGTGTAAACCAGCGGGGTGAGACACACAGTCCCAATGAGAAACATAACTCCCTGCCGCAACTATAAAACCTCAAAAAGGTTAAAGCAGATAACAACAGATAACTGATAAAGCGTATAACAAGAGCAGCATACTGAGCAAAGCTATTATTACCATCAGGCTTACCAAGATATCTGGGGGACATATAACCAAGTATTTCTTTATGGAACATGATTGACAAGATAATCCATATAAGAACTTATCACAAGATATAAGGATCGTACGCACAACTGCATAGTTCAACTAGATCAACTATATAAGCAAGGAATCAATCAATGTTCTGTATTTTGCTCTAAGCAAGATATACTTATTCGGCTGGATTATGTTTTATTATGCCCTGAGGAAGTGAGCCTTCCCTACTCAAATCCAACCATTGGCTGCGAAGCTCAATCCGGTGCCATACAAGGTCTAAGGATATTCAGACTCCATGACCTCACCTTCTCGTGGTCAATATACGAATCATCAAGGAAGACTGCAGTCTTATGCTTATAGGGCCTCAGCCTCTGGGTCAGATCCGCAAGCTACCCATATCTTTAGCTCACCTCATCATAGGTGCTAGTGCATACATCCGAGCCATGAACGCATCATGCTCATCATCACATATCTTGAGCCATGGGTCTGTTCACCATGCTCCATATATCCTGAGTCTGCAACCACAGTTGCACTCAAACCCTCCTATTTTTAGGCTAGGAGAAACCTCACATATTCAACAATATGCGCTCCAGGTAATCCTGCAGGATAAACCTATTTCACCATCACCAAATATTGACAGTAATGGATCTATGGCCAGGGCAAACTACATGATATGTTCATCTATAATTGATTAGTATATTTTAAGCCAATTGTTGAGGCAAAACAAAGTATAAACACAACCTTATAGGATTACATCATCATTGCCATCATCATACTGTCCTGGGACCCCAATCCCTTGTTATAACAACCACTTCCTCTCAAGGACTCATAATCATGTATCAGCATCCTGGGAATGCATCCCTTATATCATCATCAGAGGATAACACCTCGCTAGGCACTCAGCCTTATATTAGGTCCTCAGACCTATCAACTTGTTGCCATATTACCCAATGGTGCTATTCCAGCACATATGTCTCATAGCTCTTACCAGGCTGTGAATCCACATGAAATACCTACATGGTTAGTATACACATTCATAGAGATAACTGAAGCCATCATGGATTAATTGAATGATCATGCTATCAAGTATAGAGAAACATCTATGATTATAAGATTTATCATTCATGGTATTATTATCAATCATGAGCATATAGTATGCCTTATACCTGTGACCATAGGCATGGGTCACATCATCATGTGAAGCAACTTCATATGCTTCTAAGATTCCTGGTTCACAACCTATCATTATATCTCATCATCATATTTGCAGGATTCAAGGTGATTACACCATATCACTTGTTTTATCATTATAAGCCATATACATTCTGAGTTATCAAAACCCTCACCAAAACTCCTACAACCCTCACGATAGGTAGCATCGGGTAGGGTGACTACCCTCACCTAAGCCTATCAGACAAGGGAGTATAACGCCCAAGGCGCCTCTAAGTGCAACCATCTCCATGTCGTCCAAGAGTCCTTCATATCGACCAGGGCACCCTATCGCCCAAGATGCCATATCGTGCATGGACCAACTGGATAAACAAGCAACATCTCTACCAACTCCACTAGGGGTGCGTTTGGAAACACAACCCCATGTCCGGCACAGACCTAATGTCCATCTAGGTCAAGCTACTCATATCAACCACCACTAAGGCACCATCTAGGGTTCTCTATACAATCATCATATCGTGCATCACAAGAATACTTCATATTGCCCAACACAAGAAAAGCTATTAGACATCATATCGGTCAAAGAACATCCAAGACAAAGGTCATCTCGGCCATGGCATACCGAGCATCAAGCCACCAAGGCTCAACAAAGCATATCGGACAAGATCAACACAAGGCAAGGGGGGAAGCATCGTGCAAACTTACTTCAGAGTGTGTCATTCAGAGCACAAGCTCAAGGTGTAACGCACAAGCTCTATATCTTTTTTTTTGGTTAAGCCAGGGGTCGTTTTTATTCATCCCACACCCCTCTTGTGGGCACCATCATCTAGAAATTACAGCTCCTGCTTATAACAGCACAGGTAAAGAGCAATAAAAACCAGAAACATCATAACAACCTAACCAACGACACTCCGCAAAACAATGTAAGGGACTCTATGTTTCTCTAAAGCCGCCATACCTCTAACTCTACGTGGTATATTCAATGTATCTGAAGCAATGAAAGGCTCATTCAACCTGCTGCCCCATTTCCCTAGTTCACGAGGTATCGAGTTGATGACCTTGTGAACCAAGGACCCATATATCATAACAGAATCAAGCTCCTCTCGCAGCTCCCTAATGAACGGTGATGTCTTCCATGGTTCCATCCCGTTGTTCCATAAGATGTCATGCACGTACGCCTCATCAATCTCAATACACGAAATGACCAATGCATGGTCTCTCGCTATCTTCAACCCGATAGCACACGCTTGCATATAAGCAAGAATGTAATCCGTACTCCTGAGCCAAGCTCTGAATACAAGGCAGATATTAGCCCTGTGATTTCTAATAACTCCCGCCGCCCACCTTCAAGACACTCCTTGGTTATCTTTATCTCTCCCGATCGTGAGGTTGAGCTTAAGATTATGTAGGTCAGGAGTCTGCCATCTCATCAGCTCTATCTGTCTCATCAAGACTCGCGGCTCAGTCAAGCTCGCCTCCCTCATCCGTGCATAAATGCTGTTATCTGTATCTAACACAAAAGATCTCCTCTTTAGCTGGACGTTCAGCGCCGCAATAACCCAACTCCATTCATGAGAGAAAGGTCTATGTTGCTCCTCGAATCTGGCTTGGCATCTCAACCGCCAAATGCTATACGGGATCAGAACCGCCAAGTTTCCAGCTAGCCACTCTTTTAGTTTCTTCCTCTTCCCCAAAACACAGGTATCTATCAGGGATCTAACGTCATTGGGTGGATGCAAATCTGTCAGCTCGGCAAACTTACCCCAAAAGAAGCCCGCCATTTGTCCATGGAAAATCAAGTGTCCAATGCTCTCCTCTTGCGGCTCCTCACAGCAGTTGCATCGAGATGCAAAGGGAATGCAACATCTAGCTTTAATATTATCATCCGTTGACGTGGCCCCTCTAACAAACTTCCAAATGAAAGCCGCCGCCTTAGGGAAACTACTCTTCCAAATCCACTCTAACCCAGCAGGACCTTCCCTTCTGTCTACCATCAATAGCTTTTTGAATGATCTCATAGAGAATACACCTCTCAACCCCGGACTCCATATCATTCTATCTTCCACATCAGCGATCCATGCATTAGATTCACGGATGATATACAACCCATCATCGTCAACTATCGTCCTCAGTAACTCCCAATCCCATCCCTGGCCTTCAATCCAGAAGTCTTTAATAAGAAAAGGGTGTCTTCTATCACTAGCGAATCTAGCATGATTTGTCAAACGCTTCTCACACCACCTCGAGTCCCAGAAAGGAATTTCACCTCTCCCTACCACCCATCTACACATAGGGAACACCTGCGGCATCATATCCCATATACGTTTCCAGTACGGAGAAGGAGAAGGTCCCAACTTCAAGGAACCGGGAAAGACATTATCACGACCTGCTACCACATTGGCATACTTCCACCTGCAAAAACTGGTCCATATTGAATTCACCGTCAAAACCTCCCAACAAGCCTTCCCAACGAAAGCGTCATTTATCAGACGGAGCGATGGAAACCCCAGCCCACCTTGAGATAGAGGTCTTGCAACTCTGTGCCAACTGAGCCAAGCTTTTCTGTGTTGTTCATCCCTGCCTACCCACAAGAAATGAGAAAGCTTCCTCTCAATGCGGTCTGCAATCCCCACCAGAATGCCAATCGCAGCCGCCGTATATATGGGAATGGATGATAGCACATGAGCGATTAGTAGTCTTCTTCCCGCAAAGGATAGGAGTCTGGATCTCCAAGTTGTGAATTTATTAACAATCTTCTTCATCAAGAACTCGAAGTCGTTGAGTCTCATCCTTCCTTTTGTTATAGGGATACCCAGGTAAGTGATAGATTCCTTCGCTGCCCCCATATCCATACAAGCTGCCACACCATTTATCATCTCCAAACCTTTCCCACCTACTACACATATGGATTTATCTTTATTGATTCTTTGCCCCGTGGCCCTTTCATACGCTTCAAAAGTATCCCTAACCTTCTCCATCGATCTCTGATAAGCATTAAAGAATAAAGCAATATCATCCGCATATAATAGAATGCTTGGCAGAATCGCCTCCTCCCTGATCTTGAATCTCGAAATGTTCCCCTCCTCTTCTATCTTCATAAATTTTCTACATAGAATCTCCTCGAAAAGAATGAACAAGAAAGGGGATAGCACACAACCTTGCTTGAGTCCTCTACTCATCGGAAAAAATCCTGCAGTTTCATCCCCAACCGTGACGGTAGCCCATGTATTAGAAAAGAAACTTAAGCACAACTTCACCATATCCGTACTAAACCCAAATTGCTGCATCACTCTCCACAAAACATTCCAGTCAGTCCTATCATAAGCTTTCAACATATCATACTTCAGAATCACATTGGGTGTCCCTTGACCTCTATTGATGTCGTGCATCAGCTCCTTTGCAAGCCTGACATGATGAGTGATGTCGGATCCTTTAACAAAAGCACCTTGTACCTTGGAAATCAGTCTCGGCATCATGGGAGCCATCCTATCACTGAGAATACGTGCAAGAATACGAAGGGCAACGTTTTCAATAGAGATTGGCCTAAAGTCCTCTAGTAGTCTCTTTGGGCAATCCACCTTCAAAATAAGCAGAATTCGGAAGCAGAAAAGGCCCCTAAAGCAAGGCTGTCCCCTAAAGAAAGCCTCCGTCATCTTCATAAAATCCACACCAATGATTGACCAAGCAGCCCGGAAGAACATCCCAGTGAACCCATCCGGTCCTGGAGCTGCTGAGGAGTCCTTCTTGAGTAGGGCCTTCACAACCTCCTCTTCACGGGGGACAACGAGCAGGGAAATATTTTCATCCATAGATACCAACTCTGGGATATTATGCAAGAAATCCTCCAAGTCAGGTACATTTGTTTCCACCACCTCATTGAAGAAATGTTTATAGAGGTCCACCGCCACCTCCGCCATCATCTTAGGATTCGATATACACGTGCCATCCTGCAAGACCACGCTGTTAAGCCTCCTGCGCTTCCTTCGTGCTTTGACGGTAGCATGATAAAATTTCGTATTACGCTCCCCGTCTTGAAGCCAGCTTATCCTCGTTTTCTCTTTCCACATCACCTCTTCTTCATCCAACAATTGTTGCATTTCTTTCTCAGCCGTCCTCAGGTTAGCATCATTCACCATAGTTGGGTTCCCATCGAACGCCACCTGTGTAGTAAACACCACATCCTCCAAGTCTTTGATGCGCTGCTTGATTTCTCCATAGGACTCTTTGCTCCATCTTCACAAAGCTGATCTAACTCTTTTCAGCTTGTGACAGAAAATGAAGGACGGGTGTCCAGTCACCTATTCAATACAAGCCTGTTCAATCACTTTTAAACAGTCTTCATGCTTGAGCCACGCCTTCATGAAAACAAAATGCACCGTCTTTCGCTCTATTGCTTGATCGCCTGGAATTGTCACTATAGGACTGTGATCAGAAACTCTATCTCTGGTTAAGTGTATCAATCTAGTTGCGGGCCTTGCCACCATCCATGCCTCATTCACTAACACTCTATCTATTCTCTGCCACATAGTAGGTGTAAGAATCTGCTTGTTCACCCAAGTGAATTGACTACCTTCAAATGGAATTTCATCCAAAGCAACATCCTCGATCAAGGTGTTGAAATCCAGCATGTCCTGATAACCTGGTGTGTTCCCGCCTCATCTCTCCCTTATATTATGTACCACATTGAAGTCACCTGCAATCATCCATGGCTCATCACCTATATGTTCCGCCATTGTCATTATCTCTTCCCACAAAGACCTCCTCTCAAGGTGATCACAACTGGCATATATGGCTGTAACAAAGAACTTTGCCCCATCGCTGGCCTCCAATCTCACCGTGATGTGTTGCCTATGTCTCTTGAAAATAGAAGGATTTGTATCTATGTCTGCATAGAACCAAATCTTCCCTTCCTCCTCTTGATTATCCACCGTCCAATCAAGCCTCACAATGTCCATGAGTTCCGCAGCCTGTTCAGCATGGAGAAACGACTCAAACAAACAAACCACACCTGGTTTATATCTACCACAAATTTTGCTCAGAACTCTCCTCGTAGGATTATTAGATGCCCCTCTGATGTTCCAAAAAATAGAAGTAAAGTCCATATTAACTTTGTGCCGCCGTCACCACCAAAGATGAAAACGATCAGGGGCTATATCCCCCCTCCAACTCTGACCAGTATCCATCAAAGAATTCTCCGTCGTAGTCTGAGTGTCTCCTCCTGGAATGATACCGTCTGTGGTACCGGCTATCATCCCCATCTCTTCTATGTCTGCTATGACTCCTTCCAGATGTCCTCCTATGATCAGCATAGTCACCCTTAATGAAAATGAAATCCTCCAATCGTCTGTTCGACAAAAATCTATTGTTGCCCTCTCTATCCACGACCACTAGTCTTGGTGATCTATGGTGCTGCCTGATCAGGGACGGGCTCCGCGTCTGAGGTATCACTCTAGAATCTGAGGTTTTGTCTGACACAACCACCATGGAATTAGATACAATCGTCTTCCCCTACATAGATAAGGCTTCCCTAGGTATCCCTGACTCTCTCCCAAACTCAGTAAGCTGCGTGCTATTGGACCCCACCGGCTCTCTTGCCAACATGAAGAACTACACAGATTTCTGACGCTGCCCGTAAGTAAGAGATACAAATTGAGGGACATCTTCACTGAATGCCTCAACCAGGATAATCAAGCCAATTAAGTCATCTTTTTCCTTCTGCCAGTCTGAAATGAATCTCAGTTTACCGAAAGGTGATATCATCTTCTCCATCGTGTCATCATCTCTGCAGGTAATAGGGATGTCTGCTACCCAAAACCAGAATGCCTCCTTCCATTGGTGCTGTTCTCCATTACTCATGAGCTGCAAATCAATTTTTTTTCTGTGCATATCTGGTACGCCCTTCTCCTTTACGTCCTTTGCCTCCTTATCGCATGAGAAGAAAGCAACAACCTTACGCTCTGCAAATCTGTATAGGTCCGCCGCATTGGGCCAGCACTGCCGCAAGAGGGGGCAAAGCTCCTTCCATTGAACACCATACGGCCATGTTATCTCCACAGCCCTCTCAAGTGCCGTCATCTTCACTTTGTGCATCTCTTCGTCAGGCCCGGCATCAACAACGATGTGCTTAGGGATTTGTTGCGGCCCGCCCCTGGCCGGGATGCCCGACGGCAGTGGCAGAAACATCGCCCTTGAGTGTACGTCCGGTGGCCTCGGTCTCAGCATATACTGTGAGCATCTAGCAGCCACATGACCCCTTCTACGACACTTATAGCAAACCTTACTTCCTCTACACTGTGCCTGCCAATGGCCTCTCCCCATACATATGAAGCATGTGTCGTGAGGGATCCCGTATAGCGGTGTCTTCCTCTGTGGCCGCTACGAGACGACCGACTGTGTGATGGGTGTCGGAACAGGATCCTTCCTAGGGTTTGGGATAGCAAGAACCTCCGTCGTTCTGATCTCAGATGACCACGTCGCTTGATTCACCGGACCAGTATGGTCGATCGACGGGCAGTCTGACTCAAGCACCATAGGAGCAGCTACGTCTCCTTCCTCCCTCGGTGGCGGCGGTGGTGCCCCCTCATCATCAGGACCCTGGGTATCTTCCTGCGGCTGCGCCGTCAATGGGCTACTAGACGCCGGAACCTCCGTCCGCTCGGGCCCAACACGATCGGGTCGATCATCCCTCCGTTCTTCCACCACCGAAACCCTAGACGGCGAGTCATGCAGCGTGTCTTCACTGGTCATCACAACCCTAATGTCGGGAAGCACCTCCTCCGGTGGGACTGCAGTCAATATCATCTTATTTCTCCTCTCCACAACGACCTGTTGCGTCCCGCGATCTCGCGTGGTCTGTCTTGTCACCCCACGCAAAAGGGGCGAGGGCAACATCTTGATTGGGTACTTACCCCCTCATGCACGATACGAGAGCTCAGCTCATGCACGATACGGTATTCGTTGTTCTCGTATCCTCTGTAACGGTATGCCAACGCGTATCGGCTAACTTTCTTGCGTATCAGTTTCCTATAACGTATCGGCTACCAACCTTGTATCTGCTCACTGGGGCTGCACGACACCGATACACGGACTGCGTGAATCTGCCTGAGGCCAATATAATAAACCATCCTCTATCGGGAACAGCCTAACGCACGATATGCCAAACCAACACGCGATGCGTGAGCCTATCACACGATACATGCTCCTATCGCACGACACAAGTGCTCACCCTCCCCGATACGAGAGCTCACCTACTCCTCGATACGAGAGCTCACTCCGTTCAAAGCACCTGTGTACGCGTTTCCCATCAAGGAGGATGCATGGTTCATTGTTGCCCGACACCTGTGACCATTTTCACCCGATACACAGAAACATGAATCTGCCGGAGGCCTAAGCAATAAACAATCCTCTATCGGGAACAGCCTAACGCATGATATGCCAATCAAAACCAGCGCACGATACATGCTCCTATCGCACGACACAGGAGCTCACCCTCCCCGATACGAGAGCTCACCCTCCAGCTGCTCACTTCTGTCTCCACAAGCTCTATATCCACTAAGTATCGACCAAGGGAACCATATCGGGCACCAACTAAACCCAACTAGGTGTAACAACCAAGGTTACCACCCAAGACAAGAAGGTTATCACGTAGCATTACTCCAAGGAATATCATGCAAGGCATAACCCCACAAGGTCATCTTCAACCTCAAGCACAAGGGAACTAAACCCTAATTGATCAAGAAGATCATCTCACCTCTCAACAACCAAGAGAGAGGGGTTTTGCACAACCTCTATCACAAATTGGGCAACCATAAGGATCCACCTCAACATAGGTTATCATCTATTCAAAAGCTCACCTCTCAAATCCATGGTGAGAGGAGGGTGTCACCCAAGCAACTAGAATGTAGACTCACCTCTCAACTAAAATGAGAGATGGGTATTGCCTACATCACTAGAGCTCAAACTCACTTCTCTAGACCAGGGAGGGAAAAGCGGTATTTCTCAACAAGGAAACCCTAAACCATGGTTCGACCAAATAGGTGTAAAGGCATATAAACCATCATCACTATCAACAACATATACTAGAGCAAGAAACATAACATGCAAGGGCCGATCATCAACATATATGAAATATGCAACATAGAGAAGGTAGTGTAGCTAGGGTTAGAAGTTATGTAACCCTCCTTAAGCAAACTCCTCAAGCTCCAAAGCTCCAAGCTTCTAGCTCCTAGCTCCAAGCTCACCACTTTAGGCCACCAAAGGACAAGACCCACCTAGGGTTCGGCCACCAAACTAGAGGAAGAAGAAGAGAAGTGACAAACTTGCTCTCCAAACCTAACTTAGGTTATTTTGCAAGTATCACCTCCAGCTCTCAACTAAACAAAAGCAAACCCTAATCATCACTAAAGATGATTAGCAAGCAACCAAGCACAAGGTTTAAGAAAAACAAATAGGGTAAACCCAAAATGAAGGTCAGGGTCCTTACAAGCCATAAACCTCTACAAAGGGATTTCGTCCCCAAAATCCGAAGAGAAAAGCGAGGGATACTTCCTCCTCATCTCTTCCTCAAGCTCCCACGTGGCTTCCTCAACACCAGGATGATGCTAAAGAACCTTCACAAGAACCAGGTCCTTCCTCTTCAGCTTCTTTATTCTTCTGTCAAGGATTGCCACCAGACCTTCCTCATAGGTCACATCTTCATCAAGATCAACCTCAACTGGCTGTATCACTGTCCCTGTATCTGGATGACTTTTCTTTAGCATACTAACATGGAACACTGGATGCAACATGTGCAACTCTGGCGGAAGCTCTAACTTGTAAGCTACCTTGCCAACACGTGTTATCACCGGGTACGACCCCATATACCTGGGTGCCAACTTGCCTTTCCGGCCAAACCTTAGCACGCCTTTCTAAGGTGAGACCTTGAGATACACTTTGTCTCCCACTTGGAACTCTAAAGGTCGTCGGCAATTGTCTGCATAAGGCTTTTGTCTATCTTGTGCTGCTTTTAACTTTTGCTGTATCACTCTGATGTTTTCTATTGTCTGTTGTACTAATCTGGACCCAAAAGCCGATATTCACTAGACTCATACCAGCATAAAGGGGATTTGCACTTCCTGCCATATAGAGCCTCGTAAGGAGCCATGTCAATGCTCTATTGGTAACTGTTATTGTAAGCGAACTCTATCAAACTGAGATGCACGTCCCAACTTCATAGGGACTACAAAACACAAGCTCGGAGAAGATATTCCAAAGTATGAATGGTCCTTTCAGACTGTCCATCCGTCTGGGGGTGGAAGGCAGTACTAAACCTCAACTGCGTTCCCAACGCTTTGTGCAACTGTTCCCAGAAATGACTTGTGAATTGAGGACCTCTGTCGGAGACTATCATTGCTAGTACACCGTGCAAACACACTATCTCATCTACATACACCTGAGCAAGCTTCTCTGCTATATACATCGTTTTTACCGGTATGAAATGAGCATATTTTGTCAACCTGTCCACTATTACCCAAATGGAATCGTGATTCCTAGTTGTCTTTGGTAGACCAACTACGAAGTCCATGGTTATATGATCCCATTTCCATTGTGGTATCAGCATGGGTTACAACGTACCTACCAACTTCTGATGCTCAACTTTAACTTGCTGACATACTGCGCACTTAGCCACAAACTCAGCTACATCCTTCTTCAAGCCAGACCACCAATATAGGTCCTTCATATTATGATACATCTTGGTGACTCCTAGATGCATAGCATACATTGATGTGTGTGCTTCCTCGAGCACTATCTCTATTAGATTATCACCATCGAGGACCACCATTCTATCATGATAGCAAACTAGTCCACCCTCAGACTCATGGAACCCATCATACTTTTCACTGCCAAGCTCTGACCTGATCAACTGCACTGTATCATCTGCCTGCTGTGCATCTTTGATCTGCTGTCTCAGCATAGGCTTGACTTGTATCTGTGCCAAAAGTCTTTCCAACAAGGAAACTTCCAATTGTACATTCATTTGTCGCAAGGAGACAAACATGTCTTGCCTATGACATACCAAGGAACTCAATTTTTGTTTCTTTGTGGAGAGAGAAGAAGACTTTCTTAGCGCATCAGCTACCACATTTGCCTTACCAGGATGATACTCAATGGTGCAATCATAATCATTAATTAGATCCATCCAACGACGTTGTCGCATATTCAACTCACTCTGCAAAAAGATATGCTTCAAGTTCTTATGATCTGTAATGATCTGACACACCTCCCCATAAAGATAGTGTCTCCAAACCTTTAACACATGGACCACCACTGCCAACTCTAAATCATGTGTCAGATAGTTCTTCTCATGTTTCTTAAGCTGTCGTAAAGCAGAAGAAACTACATGATCCTCCTGCATCAACACACAACCTAAGCCTTTCTTGGAAGCATCGTAGAAAACAACATAGCCCTTTCCAGGCTCCAACAACACTAGCACTGGAGCACTAGTTAACTTCTCCTTCAACCTTTAGAAAGCTTGCTGACAACAATCATCCTAGATAAAAGGTACTTCCTTCCTGGTCAACTTTGTCTTTGGCAACGCGATTGTACTGAAGTCTTTGATAAACCTCTGGTAATATCCTGTCAAACCCAGAAAACTACGAACTTCTATCGGCGTCTTTAGTTGCTCCCAATTTGCAACTGACTCCACCTTCCTAGGGTCCATTCTGACTCCTTCTATAGATATCACATATCCCAAGAAAGTCACTTCCTTCAACCAGAACTCTCATTTGTTGAACTTGGCATACAACTAATGTTGGCAAAGAAGAGTCAACGCTTGTCAAAGATGTTGTTCATGCTCTTTTCTGTCCTGACTATATATCAAGATGTCATCTATGAAAACTACAACAAACTGATCTAGAAACGAACGGAACACCCTATTCATCAGATCCATGAAAGCAACAGGTGCATTGGTTAGCCCAAACGGCATAACCACAAACTCAAAGTGACCATACCTCATCCTAAACACTGACTTTGGTATGCCATCTGCCTTAATCCTCAAATAATGATATACAGACCGCAGATCGATCTTTGAGAACACTGTAGCGCCATGCAACTGGTCAAACATATTGTCTATCCTCGACAACATGTACTTATTCTTGACCATGACTTTGTTCAACTGCCGGTAATCTATACATAACCGCATCGACCCATCCTTCTTCTTAACGAACAACACTGGATCACCCCAAGGCGACGTTCTCGGTCGGATGAAACCTTTCTCCAACAACTCCTGTAACCGATTCTTCAACTCTGCCATCTCTGCTGGAGCCATCCTATACGGTGTCTGTGCAACTGGCTGTGTTCCTGGTACCAGATTGTTCTCAAAATCAATCTCTCGGGGTGGGGGTACACTGGGGAACTTATCAGGAAACACATATGCAAACTCTCGGACAACCTTCACCTCCTTGAGGCTAGGACCCTTCACCTTGGTATCCACGATGTGAGCTAAGAATGCTTTACAACCTTGTCACAACAACTTCTCTGCCACCATTGCTGACACTAGACATGTCGAAAGAATCTTCCTATCTCCTTGGAAGATCTACTTCTCTCCACCGTCATCAAACACTGCCTGCTTGGAACCACAGTCCAACACAACCTTATACTTCTCTAAGGTATCCATTCCAAGGATCACATCAAATCCATGCATATCAAGTGGTATAAGATCCACTTGTATACCGTGTCCTGAGAAAAATAGAACATAAGACAGACACTCTTCTCGAAGTATCAAAGAACCATCGAGAGGGATTTCTAACAACAGGCTATCTTTCTTACAACTAATAGGTAAAGGACATCTATCAAGCAGACTATGTGTGATAAAAGAGTGCGTAGCACCAGGGTCAACCAAAATAGATATAAAGTAAGAAGAAGACAAATCAGAATGAAATAACTCCATATGACCTATCACCACTCATGGGTTGACTATCACCTCTGGATGACTCATAGCATAGAATCGAGCCGTTGCTTGTCCACGTCCTCTGCTCCCTTGAGCAGACGATCCTACTTGTGATGCTTGACCGCATCCTCGCCCTCTGCTACCACTAGGTTGTGGTCTGTCTGACCCTTGTTGATTCTATCTCAACTATTGTGTTACTTCAACATCTCTCTTTGGGAAATTTGACCTCAAGTGCCCAGTCTGTCCACAGTGATAACATGACCTGCCTTCTTTCTGTGGCTTAGATGGCCCTGTCACTGCCACAGAAGCTGTACTATGCACCTTTGATGGCAAAGAAACATAACCACTTTCCTTACTCGGAGACCACTGAGATGGTGTACGAGAATTCTATATTACGGAAGGTGCTAAAAACCTTGGATTCTTGAAGCCACCAAACCTCTATCCCTAGAACTGAGTAGGCATTTTCCTGGTCATGGACTCCCTTTTCTCCTTAACAGATCATTCAATCCTGTGGACGGACTCCACGAACGTGGAAAACCGCTCCTGATTCTCTAAAGCAGTAGAAGGTGTCGACAGCTCATCACTCAAACCTTTCTCAAACCGTCTGATCCACTCGTTATCTGTCGCCGCCATGTGAGGAAAAAACCTTAGCAAGTCCATGAACTTGGCTTCATACTCGGTGATGCTCATCAATCCTTGGTGTAGACACTCAAACTGGATGATCTTCTCATCCAGATACGTATTTGGAAAGTATCTACTGACGAACTCTCGCCGGAAAACCTCCCAACTGATCTCCTCACCGGGTCGCTTCTCCTCCTCGATGGCCCACTAGTGGACAACACTACCTTTCAGAAGGTAGACAACGTGCTTAACTTTGTCTGCTTCAGGGATGTCAAGGATCCGGAAGGCCTTCTTGAGACCTGTCAGCCACATATCAACATCTGCCGGATCAGCTGTTCCAACATAATCCGAAGCTCTGACTCGGCGAAGCCGCTCAAAGGTCTTCCCAATACCCGATGCTTCACCATGGGGATCTTGTGCTCTTGGTTGAGGCACTGGCACTCTTTCCACCATGTGATTCATCGTAGCCATCAACTGACCCATAAGCTGTTGGTAGGCATGATTTTTGAGAATGGCTGGGTCAAGTTGGGGGACCTCAGGCACCCGATCTTCATGTGCATGCCCTCCTGCTCCATCAACTGATGCAACATCGGTGCTCTCAGCAACATGTTCTTCATGGTTTCCAGACATCTTTAAGCTTTATCTTCCGTTGAGGGCAAAAGGTTATTGTAAGAAAAATCTGGAAAACTCACAAGAACAGACAAAAACCTAGACCTAGATCCCTGTAGACTCAGCAAAACCTAGAGCTCTGATACCAAACCAAATGTGATACCCCACCATCACACAGACAACGAGATGACATGCGAAAACGTGCAGAACCTCATATTACCAAAAACACAGATTAATAAAAACTGATTGCAGAAAGCATACATGAGAGAACTTTTGCATTCAGATCCTGCAGAAAGACATGTTATATAAACATTCACAAGCCATGTTATAGGTCCACAACTTATCGGAACCAGCTGTACTTGTCAACACCAGAGTTCAACACCTGTTTATACATTCATAACTGCCACGTACGGCCAACAACAGGATATATAAAAATTACAACAACCAACATCGTGAAACATTGTCAAACACCTCCAAGGACCTAAGTGTACATGGATGACTCTAGGACTCTACTACTAAACCACCAAAACAACATCATGTCCATTTCTTTTCTTCTACTGCTCTTCTTGCTGCTCAGCCGCAACCTCATGACCACCACCACATCTAGAACGATCACCTAAAAGGGTGTAAACCAGCGGGGTGAGACACACAGTCCCAACGAGAAACATAACTCCCCGCTGAAACTATAAAACCTCAAAAAGGTCAAAGCATATGACATCAGATAACTGATAAAGCATATAATAAGAGCATCATACTGAGCAAAGCTATTATTACCATCAGGCTTACCAAGATATTTGGGGGACATATAACCAAGTATTTCTTTATGGAATATGATTGACAAGATAAGCCTTATAAGAACTTATCACAAGATATAAGGATCGTACGCACAACTGCATAGTTCAACTAGATCAGCTATATAAGAAAGGCATCAATCAATGTTATGTATTTTTCTCTAAGTGAGATATACTTATTCGGCTAGATTACATTTTATTATGCCCTAAGGAAGTGAGCCTTCCCTACTCAAATCCAACCATTGGTTGTGAAGCCCAATCCGGTGCCATACAAGGTCTAAGGAGATCTGGACTCCATGACCTCACCTTCTCGGGGTAGTACATGAATCATCAAGCAAGACCGCAGTCTTATGCTTACAGGGCCTCATCCTCTGGGTTAGCTCCGCAAGCTACCCATATCTTTAGCTCACCTCATCATAGGTGCTAGTGCATACATCTGAGCCATGAACGCATCATGCTCATCATCACATATCCTGAGCCATGGGTCTGTTCACCATGCTCATCATCCTGGGAACGCATCCCTTATATCATCATCAGAGGATAACACCTTGCTAGGCACTCATCCTTATATCAAGTCCTCAGACCTATCAACTTGTTTCCATATGACCACATGGTGCTATTCCAATACATATGTCTCATAGCTCTTACCAGGCTATGAATTCACATGAAATACCTGCATGGTTAGTATACACATTCATAGAGACAACTAAAGCCATCATGGATTAACAGAATGATCATGCTATCAAGTATAGAGCAACATCTATGATTATAAGCTTTATCATTCATGGTATTATTATCAATCATGAGCATATATTATGCCTTATACCTGTGACCATAGGCATGGGTCACATCATCACATAAAGCAACTTCATATGCTTCCAAGCTTCCTGGTTCACAACCTATCATTATATCTCATCATCATATTTGCGCGATTCAAGGTGATTACACCATATCACTTGTTTTATCATTATAAGCCATATACATTCTGAGTTATCAAAACCCTCACCAAAACTCATGCAAACCTCATGATAGGTAGCATCGGGCAGGGTGACTACCATCACCTAAGCCTATCCGCCAAGGGAGTATAACGCCCAAGGAGCCTCTAAGTGCAACCATCTCCATGTCATCTAAGAGTCCTTCATATCGACCAGGGCACCCTATCACCCAAGATGCCATATCGTGCATGGACAACCTGGATAAACAAGAAAAATCTCTACCAACTCCACTAGGGGTATGTCAGGCAACATGACCCCATGTCCGACACAAACCTAATGTCCATCTAGGTCAATCTACTCATATCTGCCACCACTAAGGCACCATCTAGGGTTCTCTATACAACCATCATACCGGGCATCACAAGAATACTTCATATTGCCCAAAAAAAGAAAAGGTATTAGACATCATATCGATCAAAGCACATCCAAGACAAAGGTCATCTCATCCAAGGCATACTGGGCATCAAGCCACCAAGGCTCAACAATGCATATCGACCAAGATCAACACAAGGCAAGGGGGGGAAGCATCGTGCAACCTTACTTAAGAGTGTGCCATTCAGAGCACAAGCTCAAGGTGTAACGCCCAAGCTCCATCTCCACTAAGTATCGACCAAGGGAACCATATTGAGCACCAACTAAACCCAACTAGGTGTAACATCCAAGGTTACCGCCCAAGACAAGAAGGTTATCGGGTAGCATTACTCCAAGGCATATCGTGCAAGCCACAACCCCACAAGGTCATCTTCAACCTCAAGTACAAGGGCACCAAACCCTAATTGATCAAGAAGATCGGCTCACCTCTCAACAACCAAGAGAGAGGGGTTTTGCACAACCTCTATCACAAATTGGGCAACCATAAGGATCCACCTCAACATAGGTCATCATCTATTCAAAAGCTCACCTCTCAAATCCATGGTGAGAGGAGGGTGTCGCCCAAGAAACTAGAATGTAGACTCACCTCTCAACTAAAATGAGAGAGGGGTATTGCCTACATCACTAGCGCTCAAATTCACTTCTCTAGACCAAGGAGGGAAAAGGGGTATTGCCCAATAAGGAAACCCTAAACCATTGTTCGACCAACTAGGTGTAAAGGCATATAAACCATCATCACTATCAACAACATATACTATAGCAAGAAACATACCATGCACGGGCCAATCATCAACATATATGAAATATGCAACATAGAGAAGGTAGTGTAGCTAGGGTTAGAAGTTATGTAACCCGCCTTAAGCAAACTCCTCAAGCTCCAAAGCTCCAAGCTTCTAGCTCCTATCTCCAAGCTCACCACTTTCGGCCACCAAAGGACAAGACCCACCTAGGGTTCAACCACCAAGCTAGAGGAAGAAGAAGAGATATCCACCAAGGGGAAAGGAGCAGCCACCAAGCTCTCCAAGGAAGGTGTGTCATGCACACAAGGAGGGGAGAGCAACAAAAGAGGTAAAGGGTTCCCAAGGAAGAGAAAGGTAAGACATATATAGATGAGGGTCAAGGTTAAACCAAGGCAAGGTGTCACCTTACCAAGGGACACTTGTCCATACATTTTACCACCTTGCAAAACACATGCACATGCCATGCCACCACTCAACCAAGGTTCGGCCACATGTCTAAGCTAGGGAGACACAACCAAAGCAAGGAGGTCAAACAAAGGTCAAAGGCCGACACACTCCATCCATGGCTGACACCCTCATGGGCGACACAAAACATCCTTTCCTGATACAGAGCTCAACCAAGCAAGGAAAGGCCCAAACAAGGGAAAACAAGGCCTAAAAGATCTCAACCAAGCCCAAGAAAACTCAAGGCACGAGCCCAAACCTTCCTCTCAACTCTAGAGGAAGCAAAGAGAGAGAGAAAGACATCTCTCAAAGTGACAAACTTGCTCTCCAACCCTAACTTAGGTTATTTTGCAAGTAGCACCTCCGACTCTCAACTAAACACAGGCAAACCCTAATCATCACTAAAGATGATTAGCAAGCAACCAAGCACAATGTTTAAGCAAAACAAACAGGGTAAGCCCAAAACAAAGGTCAGGGTCCTTACAGAAGCGATTCAACATGAAGAACTCAAAGAGAGGAAACCTGTCTACATTGCATGGAGTGACCATCTCTAAGAGTCAATGTCCCAATTCTCGTAAAGAAAGGGAATGCATGAGTTTGATTCCATATGCCTCAACAATTGGATCAATCATGTATACACCTGTCCAAAGGTCTCATATGCCTTGAGCATGATGAGTAGATATCAGTCCAATCCAGGTGATGCTCACTAGACAACTGTGAAGAACATCCTTAAGTACTTGAGAAGGACTAAGGATCAGTTCTTGGTCTACATTGGAGAGGAAGAGTTGGTGGTAAAGGGTTACACCGATGCAAGCTTCCAAACTGATCAATATGATTACAAATCACAATCAGGATTCGTGCTTTGTCTTAACAATGGATCTGTAAGATGGAAGAGTTACAAGCAAGAGATAATTGTCAATTATACAATAGAAGCCAAGTATATTTCTACATTGAATGCATCAAAGGAGGCTGTATGGATCAAGAAGTTCATTACATAACTTGTGGTCGTTCCAAGCATCAGTGACGCAATTGAGCTATATTGTGACAACAATGGGGCTATTTCACAAGTTAAGGAACCCAGATCGCATCATCACTCAAAGCATATACAAATACAGTATCATCTCATATGAGAGATTATACATCAAGGAGATGTAAAGATTTAGAAAGTACCAACTAAGAACAATGTTGTTGACCCCTTGACAAAGACACTTTCATAGAAGAAGCATGACGATCATGTTAGGTCACTCAGAATAAGATTCATGGATGATTGGGTGTAAGTGCAAGTGGGAGTTTGTTGGTATGTATGCCCAGAGATCCAATCATGAGATGACTATAACAACAAACTTTGTAAATGATTTGATTAATAAATAAAGCAAGCTTCCAATTTATTCTATTTAATTCAGTTATGAGATAGTTATGTACATTATAAATGTCTAGAGAATAATATTACTCGATGATGTATGTCTTCAAGTATTAGCCTTATTGAAATGAGATCATATAGATGTTAAGATTACATATACATATTCTCATTATGTCCTTGACCAGTTGCTATTGTGGAAGGTTGATAGACAACAATGACACATAAGATCAAAGTCTGAGTTGGTTGATGACATAGTCTCATTATTCATGTATGGCAATATCAAACCAAGCACACATATACATGTTAGAGAATAGTGTATCAGACATACCCTCTGTGAGACTGACACATGGAAGCCATCATTATTGCACTCATAACATGTCCTTGGGTACACTTTGACATCATCAAATATAGTCTTGAAACATGGGTTGTTATAAAGCTGATGATTGGGTGACTTTAAAACATGGGGATGGACTGTGAATGCTAGAAATGGGGGTTTGTGAGACTAAGAAATGCATGGCCATGCACATGTGAGTCAATATGTGATACTGAGCTTACATATATCTCAGACAGTTTGCTCTTGGTTCAAGAAACAAGATTGAATGATGAAGAGGATGATTGCTCCATGCCTCGAGTTCAATATGAACATCAATGATAAAGGAACTATAAAATATTGCTACACCATACACAGATTGTAGGTTGAAGTTGTTCTGCAACTTTCCATTTACTTGGGTAGCATTGATGTGTGACCAGGCACCAATCATTACTTGTGATGTCATAAGTTGTTATGGACATTCACTGTCAACATAATATGGGACCTATAGGGTCACACACATTGGTCTCGACCTAGAAGAAGACTTTGATCTTGAATGGCATATGAATTAATTTTTAAATGTTTAGGCAATTGATTCACGCAACCAACATCCTGACTGCATTGCCAAACACCCCTCTCATGGCATGAGACGACTGTCTGGAGTGCCAAACGGCTGTCTCAAGCGTTGAGATGGGCGTTTGGAGTATCAGACTGATTCAAGTTGAAATTGGATTTGGATTGAACCGACCGGCCTAACTCGGGTCACTAGACAACCATTTGGGTGACTGAGACCACCCTCTCACATGGGTGAGATGGCCCAGTTTGGCTGAGGGAAGGTTCTAGATATTTACAAGTTCATTTTGGTTCCACATTACTTGTTGTGTAAGGAATTAATATGTAATAGTAATTGGAAACGAATTGCCAATTTTGTATGTGACTGGGAAACTACAAAATGACCGTCTCATAGTATGAGACGATTGTCTCACATGCTAGACAACCATCTAGTGTGTTAGATGGTTGGTTTGGTTGTAGTAGGTTGTGAAAATTTGAGACCTTCCGATCCCTTCCACTCCTGAATAAACTGGGAACCCTGGTCCAAACCCCACCTATAAATAGAGGAGTATTGGGCACTTCTCAGAGCACAACACAGACAATTGAGAATCAGTTCCTCTGACAAATGTTGTTCTCTCTAGTTGTGGTAACCACAAGAGCCCATGTAAGTCCTACCCGACTAGGGAGGGATAGACAAGGGAGAGAAGCAACTGAGATCATTGTTGTGGGAGAGAAAGTTGGTGACTATTACCCCAACAGGAGGGACAAATCCTTCTTGTTCATTCTAGTAGGAAGACAGGAGTTCTAGGCAATCTATCTAGACTTATCTAGAGGTGGGAGGCCGTTGTTTGCCTCTAAGGAGGAAATCATCAACTAGCAGTCCATGATGAGAGGAGATGTTGCAAAATATGACACTCGAGTCAGTTGTCTGTGGAGGAGCAGTCAGATGAATCCAAGTACAACCAGGAGTCATATTTGCACAACTACAATGAAAAAGATTGTCTCTAGACTTTCTCTATGATCAAGTATGTCCTTGAAACCATCTTTCTTGATCTTATAGTAATTGACGTGATCCATTGGCTTATGGGAATATGGTAGATAAATTTTTTGTTTCTTCCGCCTGCTATGTAGCCATATTTCCCTATAATGAGAAGCACAAGTTTAGCTTCTTCTACACTTCTTCTTACCTTCCATACACTAAAAATAAGAAAAAAGATAATGAAAACCCTACTTGTATCCTGCTCTATTAAAGATGATGTTGATAGAGGAGGATGGTGGACTAGTAGTACTAGTTGGTAGTTTGTTGTGATTCCCTATTACTTGAGGATGAGCTACATAAAAGTTTAAGGTTATTTGATGAATTTTTTGCTCTTTTGAGGGAAATATAGTCATTCAGTTCAATTGAGTCATCACGACCCATTCCTCATTTCACCTTACATGTTTGGAAGTAAGTGAACTCTTAAAGATATATCTAGCATTGATAGAGGAGGTCCGTCTGATCGACTAGTCTCACTATTCGACCGACAGGTTGGAAGAAGTCCCCCAAGTAGCAAGTAAGTCAATATGCTTACCTAGTGAGCCAATGAATCAGTGAGGGGCCATTGATCATAGGGTTTCACATAATCTCCTATCAGTCATGGATTGATCGAATGGTCACCCTAGTTTCCTGACCCAACTTCAACACCACTTCATTAAGCTAATATCATTTGACCAACTGGTTTAGTAGGTTGAATGATCGATAAATTTGTAAAGACACTTATCAACAACCAAATCATTGATTAACTATACTAGTCGGTCGATTATCATTCTAGCTAAGAGAAAGATTAGGAATAGAGTCAATCGACTAATGTGACATGTCATTAGGTCAAAGTACCAACAACACACCCACTTAAAGGCTAGTTGATTGACACAGTAGTGCCAACCAAGCGATTGGTGCGGTGTAATCAGAATCAGGAAGGCACCACTGGCCCACACAAAGCTATATTTGGTGGGTCTGGGGTGCCCACATAAAAGGAAATCATACCCTAATGAAAAGGGGATCAATTACTCTATCCTAATCCATTTTTAGGATCAAGGATTCAAGAAGAGAGGAGGAATGTCATCTTCTTCATGGATATCACTAGATCTACTGTTGCCAAAGCAAGGATCTATTATAGGACAACACTGGCCTCAAATTCTTCATCTTCTATGACATGATTCATTCTCCTCCTCCTTGTATTTGTGTTATTTCCATGAACATGACCGAGTAATTCCCTTGTTGGGTCACATGGAGTAGCTCCGTTGCATGTATTTCATTCTAGTTGTCATCAAACTTGTCTCTTTTTGGATATATAGATTATTTTCCAACTATTTTGTGCTAGTTTTTTTACTTGATCAATCAATTTACATGTTTAGTACGGTCCTAGACATAGAGATCACAAAATCTGGGATTTGATTATTGATTGGATCCATTAAACCCCATATGATATCATAGAATGGGTTCTCAATGATGATTAATTAATAATTTGTGGGTAACGAGACCTCAATCCCATGGAGAAATTGATCCTTGTGCAATTCATATTCTGAAAGGATGCAAAATTCACATTACCTATTTTAATTAGTTGTAGTTAAGCAAGTTGTAATAATTAGATTGATTATGTATGCGGAAGTAGTGAAATTCATTATGCCCTAGTGTCTTTTATTCTTGATTCAACCATCTTTTTACTTCCTTTTTAATTTTCTTGCAGTAAGTTTTAATCAATCAATCGACCAAGTGTTTGCTACATGATGATATCAATTTTTTGTATTTAATAACAATTTATTAAAAAGGTTGTCTCTTGGTTTCAACCCTATATCTATATTGTAGGTAAACTTATTCTCTTGTGGGTGAGTCTTATTGCATGTAGAATTTGGATAAACCTGAGGCTTATTGCCTTGGGATAATTTCATGTATGGTAGAGTTGCACATCAAGGAGCAACATATTCTCATAAATATAAATATCACAATGAGATAAAATTTTCATGAAAATGAACATTACTTGTCATAAATGACTGGTTATGGAATTAAAAATTGATAAGTTAATATTAAAAAATAATGATTCAGAAAGTAGAAGACAAAACCACATTGGAAATCAGGTCTAAATATGGAAGTGAATTAAGAACTACCAAATTGTTAAAAATGGATAAAGTATGGAATCTAATGGGTGAGTCATTACTGAATCTCCTATTTTATGATGTCTACTTCTATTTTTTTCTTCAATTTATTCTTAATGGAAAAAATGCAATATATTTATCCTAAGTTTTGGAACAAGAAGTAGTACATGATCGGGTTTTCTCTCTCATGATATATGCATAAATTTTATGGGATATCAATGCACAAACCTAGATTGATTTGTCGCCATAGTTTTCTTTTAGTTTGTATACCTTTTTGTATGCCCTATTCTCAAGACCAAACATTACTTCATAACATTACATGTACATAGATGACAATTAGGAAGAATTGTTAATATCATAGAGTTCTCAATGAAGACATCTGCAAGGACAAGGGAACATTTATCTAAGGATTTCAAACTATTGTAGATATAAATCTCACTTCACCTCCCATACCTACAAAATAATTTACTTTTGTTTATAACTTAAAGTGCTAGATCAGTGCAGCCTCTAACCCTAACTTCTCCAATTTTAGGCTTTAGCCAACCTGTCTAGCCATATTAATCAGAAGAGATGCAAAGTTGACCACCCTAACAGTTAACATATTTCATAGAAATTGAAAAAAAAAATTAGGAAGCTCATAGAAAACATGATGCATATAGAATAGCCAACATCCAATAATAACCTTATAAGAAAAACAGAGAAGTCCTGCTAGATTCAATATTATATCTTGTGATCTGGCAAACCTAAAAACAAAAGCATGATAATCACTTGCCAATGAGATTCTTGTAAAATGGAATCATGCTTCCAGCATAATGAGTGAATGAAATGTGTTGAATGCAAATCTCCTATGGACCTACTTTAGTTTCCCAACAATTGCACAATGAAGCATACATCAACAATGACAATGTGTGACAGAAAATGGGAAAATAATTAATAACATAGATTTGTAGATACAAGATACACATGCATTGCATCTCTAACTCCTTTGTCTTTCATCCATGTAGTACTCACTTCATCACTCTACAACATTTTGAAGTGTAAACCAAATGATATGAAACTAGATATCCATAATAACATATGATATATTTTTTGTAAGAGGTAAAGAGAAAGAAAAAAATAATCAACACCCATTGTGTAAGGAATACCCACACGATCAAGTAGTACATACCATAGTGGTACACAAACATCTTTGATTGGATCCCTAAGTGGCAGGCATGACCAAACATTCTCTTTCTAGCAAGAAGAGGCATTATAGTCTTTCCTAGACTCCTAAAACTATGTGGTAGTTTGGGATTGCAAAATATGGCGCAACTATTATTTCTCTATAACTTTCAAGTTGTATGTTAGGTTAGAAAATTATGAATAGGGATAGCTAGTACCAACTAAAATTACTTCCAAATAAAAAAAATATGGGAGCACCAAACAGGCAAAAAATGCAATAATGTACAGAATCATTTGGGGTTTCCAGAGCTCAAAAGTTAAGAAAGGTCAAGAAAACGAACCATTATAAACTCCTAGAGGAATCTAAGATAATCTATTTTTCTCGATGCCTCATTTAGCAAAGAGAAACATTGATGGAAAATAAAAAAAATCATGTATAAACATACTAAAATGGTTAATGCAAGTTGAATTAATGAATTTTAATATATATATATATATATATATATGTAATGCAAGTTGACTTAATGAATTTTAATATATATATATATATGTATATGTATATATATAAATATATATATATATAAATATATATATATATATATATATATATATATATATATATATATATATATATATATATATATATATATATATATATATATATATATATATATATATATATATATATATATATATATATATATATATATATATATATATATATATATATTGGTATCCAAAGTGCGTTTCCCCTTTTTTTGTATTTTTCCAAAAAGTATGTACAGGTGTGGGAAAAGAAAGAGAAAATACGAGAAAAAGAAAACTAGATAGAAAACATATATCTATCTATACAGTTGAAGTCAAAACATCTATATCCCTCTTCAAATGATTCCAGATAGAAAGAGTTGAGCTAT
This sequence comes from Alisma plantago-aquatica, assembly GCA_963693085.1. Lineage (NCBI taxonomy): Eukaryota > Viridiplantae > Streptophyta > Magnoliopsida > Alismatales > Alismataceae > Alisma > Alisma plantago-aquatica. The sequence continues at coordinate 882,638,338 of OY856410.1, forward strand.
CATGACCCTAAAAAATCCTTTAGTTTCTTTCCTTCCAGATACCATGAATGGATACCAAGAGACACATAGTCTCTTTCTCAACACTGAAATCCAGAAAACTATAAACAGTAACAAGTGAGTGGTTGATATATCCCTCTATACAAGCTAACCTCAAAATATGTTGACTAAATGTATAGTCAATAAGAATGTGATCAATGTCCTCAACACTATTTCTTCAGAGCACACAACTAGAGGGAAAACAGAACCCTCTTCTCTGAAGAAAATCTTGAGTCATCACTTTACGAAGAAGAACCTTCCAATAGAAAATTTTGCATTTGTTGGGAACCTTGGATTTCCAAACCCAATTGCACCAAGATACTTTAACTCCATATCCTCGCAGGCCCTTCCAGAACTCTCTCATTTTTCTCGAGTTAGTGCCATTGAAGGTCAACTTATCATCACAGCTAGAACCAGGATAAAAGAAAGGTTTAATATCAGAAATGATTCTGTTCACATGTCGAGATTTACTACAAATCCAGCCTCCATCAACAATTAAGTCAGCAAGCTTAACATATTTCCCCTTGCCAAGAAAAAATATGTTTTTATCATCGAGGTATTCAATGCGAAAATGATTACCTTTTACCCAAGGGTCTCTCCATAAAGAGGTAGATTTCCCATTTCTAACCTCCCACTGGATATAAGGGAACAAACTATCTCTAGTAATCAAAAGCTATCTCCACATCCAAGAAAAATGTTGTTTAGAGGATACACTCTAGACAGAATCCCCTTTTAGATACTTAGCATGTATCCATCTGACCCATAGATTATCCTTTTTTGTGGCAAGATTCTAGATATTTAAAGCCATAGATGCCACAACAACATCTTTCATAATCTTCAAATTTAATCTTCCCTCACTTTAAGGCTTGCACACATCCTCCCAAGCAATTGAGTGCATGGTGTTCTTTAGTTTAGCACCTCCCCACAAGAAATTTCTATAGTATCTATAAATATCATTTGAAACCGATGTAGGGATTTGAAAAGAGGAGGCCCAGTAGAGGTGAAAAGCCAATAGGGTAGAAGAGACCAGTTCTAGACGAACAACAAAAGAGAGACTGTGAGCCTTCCAACCTTCCAATTTTTTACCGATCTTCTCAAGCAAAGGAGCACAAAGTCTTCTTGTAAGTTTTCCTTTAAAAAGTGGCAACCCCAAATATTTCATAGGAAGCGTACCCAACTTAATACCCAGTATATCTGCAGTTGCAGAAGCATTAGCATCCTGGTTGCAAAAAATGATACTTTTATCACAGCTAATACAAAGACTAGAAATATCACTAAAAAGATTTAAAGCTTTTTTGAGGCCTTTAACAGAGTCCATATGTGCTTCAGAGAATATAATAACATCATCAAAAAATAAAGCATGAGAGACTTGTAAATCATGTGAGGCACGGATATGCATGAACCATTTTTCTTTAACACCAAATATGAGGATGCTAGATAACCCCTCCATAGAAACTACAAAAAGATAAGGAGTAAGGGAGTCACCCTATCTAGTACCCCTTCCTGGTTTGAAAGCAGTACCTGGAACTCCATTAAATAGAATCTGCATACTGGTGGTCTTGAAGATTTCACGTACCCAATGAATAAAACAGTAAGGAAATTTCATCTTCTCAAGCACTTTAAATAAGAAATCCCAGTTTAAAGAGTCATAAGCTTTCATTAAATCCATTTTCAAACACATCATAGGTTTGGAACTTTTCATAATGTTGTCAATGAGCTCATTAACAAGCATAGTAGAGTCTTTAATGCACCTCCCTTTAAGAAATGCACTTTGTACAAGATCAATGATGCTAGGGAGAATATTTTATAACCTACTAGCAATCACCTTAAAAGAAATTTTGTATAGAACATTACAAAGCGCAATGGGTCTCCAGTCATGGACTTTGAATGCACCTTTAGATTTTGGAATGAGAGTTAGGAAAGTCCTGTTAAACTCCTTGAGCATACAACCAATAGAAAAGAAGTTCTGGACGACTCTAACCACATCAACACCAATAATATGCCAACACTTTTTATAAAAGTGGAAGTTGAACCCATCTGGACCCGGTGCTTTGTCACCATCAGCCTCATAAATGACCCTTTCAATCTCTTCTTTCGTAACAAGCATACAGAGAGAGTTAAATTGAGTAGAGGATAAAGAAGGTAGTACCCATATGATGTCCCATTGACACAAACAACCATGCTTCTGTTCTTCAAAGAGGTTAGAATAGAAATCCAAGATGTGCCCTTGAATAATGGATGTATCAGTCACATTGGCCTCATCAATAGTCATGCATCTTATAGAGTTATTATGTCTTCTTGACTTGAGCGAGTCATAGAAGAATTTTGAGTTTTTGACACCTAGTTTTAGCCACTGCACATGTGATTTTTGTCTAATGAAAGACTCCTCCACCTCATAGGCCATAATAGCTTCTTTTCGAGCAGCATAAGCATTTTGAACAAGATCAGTATCATCTGGATTATTATCTACCAGAACTTGAGCACTGCAAGCAAAAGCCTCTTTCATCCTTCTTCTCTCACAAATATCCCTCACATGTTCCCTATTCCAGTTGATAAGAGATTTCTTAACCTCTTTGAGCTTATGAACAACCCTGAAAGTAGGATTTCCATCAATCTCTGTGCCCCAAGCTTTTTCAACCAAGTCATAAAATCCCTTCATATCAGACCAAGCATTGACAAATCTGAAAGGGGTCTTTTTAAAGAAACCTTTTTCACCTAGATGAATACAAAGGATTTTGTGATCACTATGAATAGTTTGGATAATAGATCTCCATAGTTGAGGGTAGGTAGATAGAAACCCATTGTTGTAAAACACCCTATCAATCTTAGACATGACCAATTTGCTACCTTCCTGTTTGTTATCCCAAGTGTATAATGATCCACGAAGGGCCATCTCCATAAGAATTGTACTATTCACAAACACATTAAACAACTCCATGGATTTGTAGGATGATTCTGCAACACCAAATTTATCAGAAGCAAAACGGACAACATTAAAGTCCCTAGAGATCAACCAAGGGCTATCTCCTAAATGAGCATGAATATCATTAAGTTGTTCCCATAGAATAGCCCTTTTCCCCTCAGGATTGTGAGCATATATTGCAGTTAGATAGAACTCACCATCATCTGAGTTAATAAGGTAGTATAGGAATTGGTCACCCTCCAAAATAACTTGAACAAAAATATCATCTCTACTCTAGGCAACAATAATTCTACCTAAAGGATTAGAACCATGGTTTGAAACCCATTTAGTAGAATTCCAGACGTTACTCATAACTTTATTAATTTTTTTCCTTCTAATCTTACTCTCAAGGATATAGGCAATGGAACATTTATTATTTATAATGGACTCCTTAACCGCTTCCTGTCATCCAGGTTTTTTTAAACCTTGGACATTCCAAGAGATAATGGAAAAATTAACCATTAGAAAGGGGTGGAGGCGAGTCACCTGGATCCTCTCTGACAGCTTCAATAGCCAAGCCATCAATAACAGTAAGATTCATTTTGGGATCATCAAACTCCAACACTTTAAAACTATTAGGGGAAATAAGAGTGCCACTCACACTTTGTTGCTGAATCTTGGGAATATATCTTGGAGGAGATTTATATTTTTTATCCTGTACTCTCCATTGATTGGGGGTTCTAGAAGGGCTCTGAGTCACCACCTCTTTACCTTTGGAGTTAGGCATGGAAATCTGATCAATGGCCTCTACTATAATAGCTAGAGTAGATGCAACTAAATTAGAGCCTGACCCAACTTCAATAGCGGGACAGTCATAGAATGTATCTGCTTCACTTAGAGGAATCATTCCCGTAGGTTGAGGGGTATTTTGAGGAGGAACATTAGACTTTATACATGCTCCTTGACCATGGCCAAAAGTGTCGCATTCCTTGCACATATCAGGGTACCATTCATATTCAAAATGAATAGTATCCTTCACACCATCATCACTGATCAAGTGCATTTCACTAGGGAAGGTTGATGAAGAGGGAATAAGCACCTGGATTCTCACAAAATCCAGTCTCCTTTGATGTTTGGTAAGGAAATTAGGCCTCAATGGAGTACCAAGGAAGCTTCCCACTATACTAAAAATCTCCTCATCCCATAGTTCGAGGGGAAGATCATGTATACGGACCCATACTGGCACCTAAGTGAGTTTTAGTTTTTCTAACAGCTCCTCCCTTTGCCATTTCTTGAAAATCATAGGTTTACCAGCTACGAATCATGGTCCTTGCTCAACAGCTAATCTGAGGTCATCCGAATTAGAGAATCTGATGATAAAATAGTCATTACCTCTGGACAGAATTTCAAAGTCACCTTTCAGTTTCCAGATCATCTTGAGATGTCTATGAAGAGTTGGCCAATGCGGTTTCAGTCCAATGATACATCCAGCGACAGTATTTTCCCACTTAGAAATGTTTCTGTCAGCGATAGATCTAGGATACCTAGCTGCTCCATCAATCAACTCGATATTGCACCTCTTCAGATTGAGATCCAGATTTTCCTTCTGTATGAATAGATCTGACCAAGCACTTGCCCTTGTGGCAACAGGAACTTCCTCCACTCTTATTTGGAACTTGATCGGGCTAGAGGACACACGAGCATCTACTTTACCAAACTGAGAAAAGTTTGTTTGCACGACGTGAAGATTTGGCGACGACGGTGGTAGATTCTCAGTGTCGCCTGAGTCACCCACCCCATCGCCTTCGTCCCACCCCATCGCCATAATGGTTGAGTGTATTATTGACTATATATATATATATATATATATATATATATATATATATATATATATATATATATATATATATATATATATATATATATATATATATATATATATATATATATATAGTCAGGTTAGAATACACTCGAGTGTACAGATCACACAAATACACTCAAGTGTGTTTGCATATCAAGACTATTTTTCTGTAAAATGTAAACCATTGATCTTCACATTCATACTATAATTAGGCCACATACAAAATTTGAGCCCATCTGGATGAGTGTAAGTCACTCATCCGAGTGCAACAAAATCGACGCATGAAACTAATTTGAAATGGATAATTTTGTGGTCTTTAAAACATGACCTATAAACGTCCAAATGTTCTCAAATTTTGTATATGAGCTATTCACAAGATGTTTAAGAAGATCAATGGATTATATTTTTGAGAAAAAATATTGCATCATGAAAAAAAAATTGAGTGTATTCTGCTCTGAATACACTCGAGTGTATTCTAGCCTGACTCTCTCTCTCTCTCTCTCTATATATATATATATATAAATATATCTAGTTCCATAAAAAATTAAAATATATAGGTTGTTAACTAGATTTACATGTTGAGTCATTTTAAAAAAGCCACATGCATTATTAGTAATAGGTTTATACATATGAGAGCTGGCAAAAGCTGACCCGACCCGAGAAACCTGACCCATCCTACCTGCAACCTAACCCGATTAAAACTGAAGAAAATATAAACCCAAACGCAACCTGACCCGACCCGACATTTACTCAAAACTCAATATGACCCAAAACTATCAGACCCAAACCTGACCCGACACCCGACCTGGTGATATGGCATTACCCGAATCAACCTCAAACAATAACAAAGGACTTGACCCGACTCGATATCAACTTCACTTGACATTGACCTGACCTGACATCAACCGACCCAATTCCAACCCAACCCCATGTCAACCCGATAAAACACCAATCCGACCCATTATCAACCCGACTTGATGTCAAACTGGCCCTACACTGACCGATCCAATGTCAACCCGACTCAAAATCAATCCAACCCAACACCAACACAACCCAATGTTAACCCGACCGAGTTCTAGTGAGTTGCAACTAGAGAGAAGCTGAGAAGTCAAGTTTTAATTTTCCAATAGATTTTAGTATGTCTTTATCGATATATTATTGAACAAGAAATAGTTTGCTTGATAATATGATAGTAAGGAAAATGAAGGAGAAATATATGGGATAATCGATAGTAAAAGAGGAAAATAACAAGTAAAAATATTTTTTAATTAATGCAACATTTTAGTCGTTACTCATTATCACAAGTCACAATGTGACCTGAACGAGGTTCAAATCAAAACAACTTGATTATATAAATATACAACCCAAGCAACCCCAACTTGATAACTACCCAATTCCAAATGACTCGATTCAAACTCGAGTTAGCCCCAAGAAATAGTGTAAATTAAAACAACCTAAAGTGATTTAACGTGAATCCAAACCAAATCAATAAATGAATCTGAAAAAACTTGTATCAAAATTGACACGACCCGAACAGGAGTTAACCCAAAAATGCAAAATGAACTGAAGGGACCAAACTGACACTAACTCGACTCGACATAAAAGGATAAAATAACTTCAAATATCTTTGATCCATAATGACCATGGCCAATCCCGAAATGACCCGCCTAATTGCGAACTCTCCAACCTTAACACACCGAGACCCAACCCAAACAACTAGACTCAAAACAAATACACAACCCAAGAAGATTCAATCTGATTACTACCCAACCCAAAAATGACTGGACCAAAAATCAAATTAGCCTGAGGAAATAGTGCAAATTGACCCGACCTGATATTAAGATGACTCAAATTGATTTGACTTGAACCTGACCCAACCCGATACATTAACATGAAAATATCTATATCAAAATTGACCCGACCTGAGCCCGAGTTGACCTGAAAATGCAAAATGACCCGAAGGGACCCAACTCGATACTAACCTGACCCAAACCTGACCTGACTCGAAAGAATAAAAGAACCCGAATTATCTTTGACCTGTAATGACCCGACCTGAAATGGCCCGATCCAAACCCGACCTGACCCGCCCTATTGCCGTCTCTATACATATGCATAGATAAATGCATATGCAAAAGTAGTCAATATATCCAAATATCATGTATGAAAATCAAGTACAACTCATATTGAGCACTCATCTCATCATCAAGCATAGAAAAGAGAGATGAGCCAACTAAAAACAAACTAGATAAATGGTTCCTAAAACAACCACAAATGAAGTGGGAAGTCTGCTAGACAATAACTCCTATCTTTTGCAACTATTTTTTATATAGACTCACCTTGGTCTATGATGAGCATGAGAATGCTATAAATCGTGTGTGTAATGCATAGGATGATGTAATCAATAAAATCTAGTTGGAAAACGCCTTGCAAAATGGGTATGTGTTTGACTTGATGGATGTGGTTGACTTGTCCAACACTAGAAACTTCTCTTCTTCAGCAATGCTTTCCCTAGAGAAAAGAGTTGCCTCTGCCTTGAGATCCAGTGAACAACTGAAGTAGGATCTAGATTTGTCTAAATAAAATGTTCAGTTATCAAAATTCATGAAAAGTATGTTGGTTTCTCTTTTTTGCAATGAAAATTTAGATATATCATGAGATTCATTGCTTACTTTTTGGTACACCTTTCTTCTAGATGATTACCCTTTGTACATACTACATATATGAGTTGGAACCTATTTAAATCATGATTGTAGAAAAGTATCGTAAAGTATCATTCATAAAAAATCAACATTTTGCCAACCCCACTACATGAAGTACACACGAGAAATAGTTCACATAAACAAACAAATAGATGAATAGAACACATACATGATAGGGTTCCATATCAAAACTAGAGGATGACACTTTTAAATTTCTAAAAAAACATGCTTTAAAAAACACTAACATGTCTTTTCTTTGTTTATGAAGACTAGAGGCCATAGTGGATGACTCCCAAAAAGGCTCTTGAGATCTTGTTGTTATCTTTCATATATGGTGAATCAATATAAACTTCAACTTTGACATGAAGTAAACCACATATCACAACCTATATAGTGGAACAAATACAATATGTTTGGGTAAAATATATAAACATGCTAGTTGGATCGTTCTAATATACATATGTTGTCATTAAGACATAACTAAATTTAAAGGTGCAAATATGTATGCCCTTTGTCTTTCACTAGCTTAAACATTGTACGTGCTAACAAATACATGTTGTAACAACCCCCTCCCTTGTTATTCACAATTAAGGTGGACCGAGATGGAAAGAGCCATTATCATATTTACATGATCGAGGTTTAGTAATTAACCAGAAATAATTATAAATTTCACTAAATTGGAAAAGAGTTTGGTAACAATATGAAAGATAAACTCTTTAATAAGGAGTTACATAATATGGGAATCTATTATTTGCAATTTGAAATAAAACTATCTAACTAAACCCTCCATGGTGACTTTAATTATCTTTTCTTTTAGTGCCTTCTTCTTTGGTTGTCCATTTCGTAGAATAACAACAGTTTAACCTAAAATGTTTTGAAACAAAACAACGACAAGTATAAAAAGTTATACTGGCATGTGGGGCAAACAAAATATTTGCATCAAGGTGTAACAACATATTCAACCACTAATTGTTATAGAATAAAAATTTACATTTTCGTCATAACTCTTCAACCCTTATTTACTCAACCTCTGGGATACCCTCTCTTAGGGTTTTGTCCATGTAGTGGTCTTAGGCCACCTTCCCAATTTGGGGCTTGTATCCATGTTGGTCTTCCCAATTTGGGACTTGACCTCATATGATCTTCCCAGTCTGGGGCTTGATCCTAGTCATCTCAATGTCTCTCTCTTATTCTTTCATTCCTCAAACTTCCAGAGTTGGTATGAGGGGTTTGAGCAAGTTATTCATATATCATGTGATACTCATAGGGGCCTTATAGATTGTAGGAAAGTAAATAAAAATCCAACTATTTAATTTGAAATCAATTGGGGAAAAATATAATAAATCAATGAAGCCTATTAAGGTGAATAGTCATATGCGTATTCACATGCCTTTCTCAAAAGTGATCAAAGTTCAAGCAAATAAGTGCAATTGAGATCAACCAAGAAATTACCTTGAAGTGTTGCAAAACACCCAAGTATTACTATTTTGTTCATAAACTCATATTCAGACTAACTTGGGACCCAAGTTAGGGTTTTGGGGTCAAATTAGGGTTTCATTAGGGTTTTGTCTTTCCAAGCCCTAATTAGCATATTTAGGGCCTTCTTAACTTGCAAACCCTAAATTTGATGTTTTATGCATTCTTAATCTCAAATTAAGTCAAAGCTATAATTTTTATCAAACATACTCAACTTAATCCATTAAACTGATTTAAGCATATTATGATAATTATAATCAACAAATTAAGGTTTACATGCTTTTAATACATTAAAGTTAGTAACTTTATGTACTTTTAGAATTAGGAGAAGAACTAGGTCTTAACTGTTTTTATTAGAATCCTTGCAATTTTCTGATCAACTTTCTTATATTGTTGGTTACAATCATATGATTTTCTCTAATATTAACAAGACTGCTGATTTCTAGCGAATGAGAGCTCACCACCTAGGTGATGAGCCCGGGTCCCAGCCTTGCCAATTCGGTTGGGCCCAGACAATGAGCTGTCAACTAGGCTAGGCACACTTGTATGAACACACATTAATCAGGGTGAGAAAGAAGAGAAAAAGAAAGAGTCCTTACCTGTGTGAAGAGGTGTCAGGGCATACTGGTCTTTTCCCTCCCTATCTTTATCTTCCTCTCGTCTGCTCATAAGTAGACTCTAGCAAGTCAAAAGGAAAGTTGGCTCTAGGATTCAAACCTCCTCAACAACTAACAAGGTTACCCAATCCTTTATCATGCTCCCAAGAACTCACTGATATCTCTAATTTCCTAGGAGGTGGCCAGAGTTGATCGGTAGAAGATGTATCTCCGGCGAGACATTAGAGAGGGCTAGGAGTAAAGGAGGGTGCTAGAGGAGAAATTGAGGGTAGGGATGACTTCGTTAGGTCTCACAGAGTCTCACAAAGAAGTTTGTAGTCACGTAGTTGGGCGGTATACCCTCTTATAGCCCATGGCTATGGTGGATGGTCAGCGAGAAAACTGAGAATTAGGGAAATGTTTAATAACCTTCTAGAGTAGGCAAAACTTTGTATGAATATGTATGGTTTCCTCTCACAAATCTACTGGAAAGGTTTCTAGTTTTGGACACGCACTAGATCGTGAGGAAAATGAGCAGGAAAGTCATCAAAGCTATGTTCCTGTTTCCTTTCTCATCTTAGGGTAGACGATGATCCCATGATCATTGGATCTTGATCCTAGGGCTAGAATCTAGTGCAACAAAATAAATGTCCATGGATTGTTTTTCCTAATAGGAATATATGTGAGACATTAATTTATATTTCCATTAATTCATTCACTTTACAAATTCTAGTAAATTCAATATCTCTCTCTTATTTTACTCTTTTAATACCAAATTTTAAAGTGAAGTCTTAATTATATTTCTATAGGTGTGGGTGAGATTTAGACCAAATTACTAAAGTTAAAGATACTTTTCATAGTCTCCAAGTCTCCCTTTTAATCCATTTATTTAAGACATCAAATTAACCCTTATCTCCTCCAAACTTGGCTATGTTTCTTATTTGGATTTCTTTTCTCGTTTACAATAATGTATAAACAAAACCAATCCATTAGTTATCTTTAACACCACTTTTCTACAAAATTCCACACAAGTACACATGTAAATTATTAATTACCCATTACCTTTAGTAATTCATCTATTTTGGTATTTTCTCTCTGTCTTTTCCTCATATCCAATATTGGTTTATTGAAAATAGTGAAAACTAAAAAAACCACTGCAAAGGAGAATTTGCAAGTTAAATCCTTACTTTAAAACAAATCACACCAAGTATGTAATATATCCTTATTATACAAATATTTTCATTTCAAAAATGTAAATACATGTAAGAAACCATGTTATAACATCCTTTCCCTCTTATAGGAATTTTGTACTCAAAGTTCAACTAATCATGCAAAGAGATCAAGATGAGACTTTTCCATGTCTATATTTAGCTCCCATTTGGCTGCATCCTCACCATGATAGTTCCAAAGAATCTTTACCATCTATATTCCTGAGCTCTTTCACCTTGGTATCCAATATCCTCACATGTGTGTCAAAGTATGTCTGTCTCCCTTGGAGTTCAATAGGATCAATGTTCAACACATGGCTAGGATCTTCACATAGCGCTACATATTGGACACATGAAACACATCATGCATCATACTATACCATGGCAGTAAAGCTAGACTATAAATGGACTCGCCAATCTGTTTCAGAATCTCAAACGGACCCACGTATTAGGGACTCAATTTTCCTCTGTTCTTAGCTATAGCTCGGAGGGGTCACATTTTCAGGAACACATGATAGCCTATAGTGAAGTGCAAATTTGTCTGCTTTGCATTAGTATATGACTTCTATCAATCCTGGGCTATCTTTAGACTCTGCTTGATCAAAGTGACCTTATACATATACAACTATAGTTCCTCTGACCTCAACAAGGTCCTTTCACCAATATCATCCCAATGAAGCGGTGACTGACAATCCATAAAGAGCTTCATATGGAGGAATCCTGATATTGACTTGATAATTGTTATTATAGGCAAACTCAGGTAAGGGTAGGTATTGATCCCATAATCCACCCCAATCTAGCACACTTTCTCTCAAAAGATCTTCTAGGGGTTGGATTGTTCTTTCTTACTGTCCATCATTCTAGGGGTGATAAGATGTCTTGAATTTTAGCTTCATACCGAGTTCTTCTTGAACTTTCTTCCATAACTTTGAAGTGAACTTAGGGTCACGACCAGAAATAATTGAACTCGGAACACCATGTAACCAAAATATCTCTCTAGTGTAAACCTCATCTAAGTCTAACACATTGGCAGTGACTTTTAGGACAAGGAAGTTTGTTGACTTGGTTAGGCGGTCCATCAGAACCCATATTGCACCATGACCTTTCTTTGTCTTGGGAAGACCCACCACAAATTCCATGGTTATTTGGTCCCATTTACACTTGGGAATCTCAATCGACCGCAATAATCCACCAAAAGTGTTGATGCAGATCTTTAAACAGCTTAGTGTTATTGTAATGTATAGTGTACTGTGATCCATGATCCTATTGCAAGATACGAGTCTCTAAAGGTGAATCCTCAGGAACCCAAATACGACTCTTATATCAGATTCCACCATCCACACCCATGGAGAGGTGTGTTTGCAGCTTTTCCATCAAACCCTTCAACTTTTCTAACTCTGGACTGGCTAACTGGGCTACTACAAGCTCAAACAATGACTCATACTTGATCTGGATATTAGCAGGATGAATTCTATCTACCAACCATTGTGGGGCCCATCAAACAAAGTCTTCTAGTTTCTTCCACAAGTTAATCAAACCAAATGCACAATTGAGGTGTTTCTTACTGAGGGCATCAACAACCACATTAACCTTACCCAAATGGTAGGTTGTGGTGAGTAAAAAACCTTTAGGTACTCCGTCCAACATCTTTCTTGTGAGTTTAGGTCCTTCTGAGTCAACATACATTTCAGGCTCTTACGGTCTGTGAGGATGTCAAAGGTAGCCCCATACAAGTAGTGTCAAGAAATATTCAAGGCATAGACAATAGTTGTAAGTTCCAGATCATGGGTCACATAATTCAACTCATTGGGATTGAGATGACAGGAAGCAAAGGTGGCCACATGCTTGTTCTTATCTAGCATGCATTGTAAGCCCGTCTTCGATGCGTCAGTAAAGATGATAAAGCCTTCGTTACATGAGGGTATGGTTAAGACAGGGGCGGTGGTAAGCTTTTCCTTCAACTCCTAAAATTGTGCTTCACACAATTCAAACAAAACAAACTTCTTGTCCTTCTGAGTGACCTTAGTCAAGGGCAAAGTAGTCTTTGAGAAACCCTTGATGAATTGTCGATAATACCTAGCCAATCCCAGGCAGCTGTGAATCTCAGATGCGTTCTTCAGGGGTGGCCATTCTCGAATGGTTGCTACCTTGGCAGGGCCCGCTTAAATGGTTCCTTGAGATATAATGTGCCTGAGGAACATGACTCAGTCTATCCAAAACTTACACTTTGAGAATTTCCCATACAAACTGTACTTTCTAAGGATATCAAGGACCATATCTAGGTGCTCACGATGTTGTTCTAGGTCGTCAAAGTAAACCAGGATGTCATCTATGAACACTATGGCAAAGGTATCAAGGAAAGGCTAGAATACACTGTTCATGAGGTTCATGAACACACTTGGAGAATTGGACAACCCAAAAGGCATAACCAAAAACTCATAGTGGTCATAGCGGGTTCAAAAATTGTTTTTTGGGATATCCTAACTCTTAACTTGCAACTGGTGGTAACCAGATCTCAGGTCAATATTTGAAAAGACTTGAGCAGTTTTGAGTTGGACAAATAGGTCATATATGTGGGCTAGAGGATACTTGTTCTTAATGGTAGCTTGATTTATCATTATATAGTTTATGCACATATGGAGCAATCCATCCTTCTTCTTCACCAATAAGATTGTTGCTCCCCACAGGGATGTGTTGGGTCAGATGAAGCCCTTGTCTAGTAGTTCATGTAGTTGCTTCTTCAACTCAAGCAGCTCATTGGGAGCCATCTTGTAAGGTGCCTTGGAAATCAAGTTTTCCCCAAGAGCTATCTCTATTGAGAAGTTCACTTCTCTCTCCAAAGGTATTCCTAAAAAATCATCTGCAAACACATTAGCATAGTCCCTAACTACCTCTATTTCTTTTAAGGGTTGCACCTTCAATTCTGACTCAATTACTACAACTAAGAACTCTTGACAACCTTTAGCTAGCATCTATTCTGCTTTCATAGCTGACACATACATGCTAGAGGTAGCATATTTACTACCTCTAATGGTAAAGGGTGCTTGACTTGGTCTCTATATTCTTATTTTATTTTCCCTATAGTCTATTTTTTCATTATAGTTATAAATCCAATCCATTCCTAAAATGACATTGAAATTCTTCATATCAAGCAAGATAAAGTCAGTAGGGAGTTCATTGTTAATAAATTTAATAGGTATGACCGGTGTCTCAAGGAGGGATGAGAAGATATGACCACTAAGGATAGTGACCTCTAAGACATATACTAAGTCCTTGAAGTCTAGACAAAGCATAGTTCTGAGATTTCTCAAGATGAAAGTATTAGTAGAACCAGAGTCAAACAAAGCTTTAACATTATGGCCCAGTAAATCAAGCATGCCTACATCATATTTACAATAGTCAAACTATGCACTTCATGGTAAAGGATAGAAAATAGAATTCTAGGTATGGTTACCTTCTATAAGTTGGTCTTTGTTAGCCTGAGCCTCTTCATTGTCAATGGCAAAGACTTGGGCTTGTCTATGCTGCCCTACATGTTGGGCTGCCTCCTGAGGTGTTGCATCCAGTGTTGGGCTGCCACTAAACCAGTACCTCGAGTGTCAGGAAGAGGATAGTTGGCTTGAAAAGTGTCTCTCTTGCTGACAATTAAAGCACACTTTCTTCTCAAAATAACACTTTTCAGGGTGTGTCCTTCCACAGTTGTGGCACCTTGGGGTGCCCCATGCTGGCTATTCTCATTACGGGGTTTTCCCTTTCCTCCATTTTTGCCCTTTCCATGGTGATAACCCTGGGCCTTCCTATTGTCATTTCTTGGCCCAGAAGTACCTTCTGTGAAGACGAGATGCCCCTTAGGCTATTTCTATGCAGTCATGACTGTCCTTGTCATGTCTAGGGAGAAGTTGAGGGCCTCGGTGAAGTTTGGGGGTTTACTCACCATCATGTGAGACTTTATTTGAGGGTGCAAGCACTCTACAAAATGTTCCACTTGATGCTATTCAGTCATCATATATCCAAAATGCTCCAGAAGGTGGAACTTTCAAGCATAATCCACCACGGTCATATTACCCTGATAGAGGAGCATGAGCTGCTTTTCCTTCTCCTTCTTGATAGGATTGGGGATGAACCTTACAGTAAAGATGGTGTGGAAGTTTACCCAGGCTATAGGTTCCTTAGTTAGATCTTGACCTATGATGTATTTTCCCCATCATAGCTTTGTAGCTCCTTCTAGAAGGTGAGCAATGAATATAACTTTCTTATTATCTTGCACCTCAAGTGAATGGAAGCCATTCTCCACAGCTAGGAGCCAGTCATCTGCTTTGTCGATAACTTCCATCTTGTCCTCACCCTAGAACTTCTCTATGTTCAGCTTGATGAAGTCAAGGACAATGGTCGCAAGGCAAGGGTGTATGAGCAACAGTTCACCATTTTCATCTTTGGCTATATCCTTAAGGGTTAGGGCCCTAATGGCCACAATGAGTTTCTTCTACTTCTCTAGAAAAAGTGCATCGAGGGTGCGAACTACCACTTGCCCGATTGGTTGTCCTGATCCAGCAACATGGCTACGGTCTTCTATGTGTTTGGTCTCATCTTCTGACATGGGTTCACCCTTGGTGTCATCATTCTTGTTTGGGATGTCAAAGGGGATGTGCTTGGGCTGGGAGCCTCCCTCCATGGAGACCTCTTCCACTTCTTGGAGGACTCCTCCACCATAGCCTTCCTCTTCTTCTCTGAGGACCTCTTCCTCCTACGAGAGGGTCTTCCCTATGGTGATCCCTTGGTGTTTCATCAAGAATGGTGATGATCTTGGTGTGGGACATTTTGTTTCACATAAATATGTTATTAATCTCAATTTCATATTTAGGGCATCTAAAGCATCATAAAATTATGTCCATGACATCTTATTTACATGTATTTTATTATTTGGCGTAGGATGTCTTAATCCCTAATATATTAACCCTATTTCTTCATAACCCTAAACTCAGAAGGGTAGAGGAAGTAGTTATTAGGTTCCTAAGGTTTTGGTAAGTGAAGTAAGGGGATAGAGAAGGGATGAAGTTAGATGAAAGAAATCCTAGATGTATTTTATTTTGAGTAAAATCCTCTAACTTTGGCCAGGAGGGATGCATGGGATCGAGAGTCCTCATAATCCAACTAGTGTTGTGGAGGAAAGATTTGCCAACCCTCGGGTCGTGGTCCCTTCTAGACACCATCATCTTTAGAAAATACTCAAATAATTCCCTTGGGCTCTGTAGGACTTTAACATTTGATAATTATTAAAGGGTAAATGGTAAACCAAGCACTGATACCCAATGTAATGACCCCCTCCCCCTATTAATCCCCACTAAGGTGGACTAAGAGGGAAAGAGCCATTATCATATTCACAAGATTGAGATTTAGTAATCAACCAGAAATAATTCTAAATTTCATTGAATTGGAAAAGAGTTTGGTAAAATATGGAAGATAAACTCTACACTAAGGAGTTACATAATATGAGAACCTATTATATGAAACTTCAAATGAAAATATCTAACTAAATCCTTCGTGGTGACATTAAGTATCTTTCCTTTTGGCGCCTTCTTCTTTGGTTGTTGATTTTGTAGAATAACAATAGTTTAACCTAAAACATTGTGAAACAAAAAATGATCAGTATAACAAGTTATACTGGTATGTTGGGGAAATGAAATATTTGCATATAGGTGTAGTAACATAATCAACCAAATATTGTTATAGAAACAAAATTTACATTTTCATAATAACTCCTTAACCCTTATTTACTCAACCTCTAGGATACCCTCTCTTAGGATTTTGTCCCTGTAGTGGACTTAGGCCACCTGCCCAATCTTGGTCTTGGTGCCATGTTGGTCTTTCCAATTTGGGGCTTGACCTCATATGAACTTCCTAATCTGAGGCTTGGTTCCATGTTGATCTTCCCAATCTAGGGCTTGACCTCATATTACCTTTCCAATACGAGGCTTGGTCCTAGTCATCTCAATGACTCTCTCTCATTCTCTCTATTCTCAAACTTCTAGAGTGTCGAGCAAGTTATTCATATATTACACAATACTCATAGGGGCCTTATAGATTGCAGGCAAGTAAATAAAAATCCAACTATTTTGTTTGCAATCAATTCGATAAAACTCCAAGGAATCATGGAATTCAGTTAAGGTGAATAGTCTTAGGCATAACTACATACCTTTCTCAGAAGTGATCAAAGTCTAAGCAAATATTCAGTTGAGATTAAGGAAGAAATCATCCTAAAATTATTCCATAACACCCAAGTATTAATTTTTTGATCATAAACTCACATTAAGACCGACTTGGATCCCAAGTTAGGATTTTGGTTTCAAACTAGGTTTTGATTAGGGTTTTGGCTTTCCAAACCCTAATTAGCATATTTAAGGCTTTTCTAACTTGCAAACTATAAATTTGATGTTTTATGCATTTTCAGTCTCAAATTAAGAAAATGATGTCCTATTTATCCAAAAAGACTCAATTTTATCCATTAAAGTCATTTAAGCACATTATGATCATTGTAATCAAGAAATTAGGGTTTCCATTCTTTTAATATATTAAAGTTAGTAACTTTAGGTACTTTTAGAATTAGGATTAAATTTAGGTTTTGAAACTATTTTTATTAGAATCCATGCATTTTTTTGATCTTATTTTTATTATTGGACAATCATATGATGTTCTATAATTTTAGCAAGACTAATGATTTCTAGCCAATGAGATCCCATCACCTAAGTGATGAGCCCGAGTCTCGGCCTTGCCAACTCGGTTGGGTTGAGCCAACAGGCTCATGCTGGCTAGGGTTGGTGCACTTGATTGGACGCACGTTACTCATGGCGAGAAAGAAGAGAAAGGGATAGAAAGGCCCTTACATGTGTGAAGAGGTGTTAGGGGCAGAGTGATCTTTTCCCTCCCTATCTTCTTCTTCCTCTCATCTACTCACGAGAAGACTCTAAAGAGTGAAAGGGAAAGTTGACTCTGGGATTCAAACCTCCTTAGCAACCAACAAGGTTATTTGGTCCTCTGTCATGCTCCCACCAACGCAAGTAGATTCTAGCAAGTGAAAGGGAAAGTTGACTCTGTGATTCAAACCTCCTTAGCAACCAACAAGGTTACCTAGTCCTTCATCATGTTTGCACAAACTCATTGAGGGATCCAATCTGGAGGTGGCCAGAGTTTATAGGACGAAGAAGATGTATCTCCGGCGAGACAATAGCGAGAGCTATGGATGAAGGAAGGTACTAGAGGGGAAATTGAGGGCAAGTACAACTTCATAGGGTCTCATAATGTCTGACAAAGAAGTTTTTAGTCTCTTTAAAGGGTGGTATCCCCTTTTATAGTCCATTGCTATGGTGGATGGTCAGCAATAATACTAATAATTAGGGGAATGTTTAATAACCTTACAAAGTAGGCAAACTTAGTATGAATAGGTGTGGTTTCCTCCTATTAATCTACTAGAAAGGTTTCTAGTTTTGCATATGCACTAGATCACGAGGAAAACAACCAGGAAAGTCATCAAAGCTATGTTCCTATTTCCTTTCTCGGCTCAGGGTAGATTATGATCTCATTATCATTAGATCCTGACCCTAGGTCTAGAATCTCACATGACAAAATACATGTTTGAGGATTGTTTTTCCTAATAGGAATATATGTGTGACAATAATTTATATTTCCATTAATTCATTCACTTTAGGGATTTTCATAAATTCCATATATCTATGCTTTTAATATTTTAATTACAAAATTTAAAGGGAAGTCTTAATTATCTTTTTCTAGGTGTTGGCGATATTGAGGATCGAAATACTAAAGTTAAAGATACTTTTCTTATTCTCCAATTCCCCCTTTTAATCCATTTATTTAAGACATCAAGTTAACCCTTTTCCCTTCTAAAATAGTCTATATGTCTTATTTGGATTACTATTCTCATTTACAACAACATAGAAATGAAACCAATCCATTAGTTATCTTCAATACCACTTTTCTAGAAAGTTTCGCACAATTTCACGTGTAAACTATTAATCACTCATTAGCTTTAGTAATTCATTTATTTTGGGATTTTGTCTCTTTATTTTCCTCATATCCATTATTGGTTTATTGAAAATAGTGAAAACCACGAAACCATTGCAAAGGAGAATTTATAAGTTAAATCCTTACTTTTAAAACAAAGCATGCCAAGTTTCTAATATATCCTCATTATACAAAAATTTGCATTTCATATATGTAAATACATGTGAGAAACCATGTTATAACACATGTCATTCTTTCTTATTGGTTTGCAATGTGCAGTACATGAATTTTCTAAGGAAAGTATGAAGATATTCAGCAGAAAAATGTGTTTTGAAAATGCAAGAGTTTTTTTTCAAATGAGTTGGTAGAAGTTGTTTCTTAATGATCTCTTTTGTATAGTAGAAAGCGTTTTATTTTGACCAATTTTAGAAATTTGAAGTCATGGACAGTAGCACATGTATAGGGATCCTGGGGATATTGAACCACCACGAGTAAGAGAGCTTGTTTTTCTACAGTAGCTGCTCCATAACCATCATCCTCTTTGTCATACTAATTCCAAAAACAAAGGAAATGGGAGGATGGCATTGTTGAGGTTGACAAAACACAATGGACAACTGACTTCCTTCTCTATCTTACTCTTTATCCCTCCCTCCTTTACTCTCACACTAACCACTAACAAGTTTTATGATATAGGAACCCCACACTACAACAAGTCAATTCATGATTATCAAGAATGATATAGAAAACAATATGAAGTTGACAACAATAGCCCCTCAATTTAGCATCACATTTACCCACATCTAGGACGTGTAGATGGGAGAAAAAATCTTGAATTCATTTTGGGTGCTGATCGTAGACTAAAAGGAAATTTAACAAGGTTTCACCACTTCCAACAACTATTATAGTGAGAAAATGGAAGAAATTCACCTATACCTTGGAATTATACCTATGAGGAAATAGAACACTACCTTTTAAGCTCTAGTGTTTCATAGATGATGAAATTAAGGGAAGTGGCTACTAAATTTTAGCCACAAGAAGCTACATATGACTAAAATACACCAACAAAATTGTTGGTGGTTTCTTTCTTCTCTGTAGGGCCCTAGGCGGTCTCTACCTCTATCCAAGCCACAAATTTGTTTTATAGA
Source organism: Alisma plantago-aquatica (assembly GCA_963693085.1). Lineage (NCBI taxonomy): Eukaryota > Viridiplantae > Streptophyta > Magnoliopsida > Alismatales > Alismataceae > Alisma > Alisma plantago-aquatica. The sequence continues at coordinate 882,658,277 of OY856410.1, forward strand.
ATGTTGAAGAGCATACAACAAAAATAGGTGGCATGGAGTAGTCCATTGGAGATTTCAAAAACTCACCAGAGAATTGATGTGGGATTCTAGAGCCTATATTAAACACTAACAGCCACAATCCTCTTGTCTTATCACCTTAGGAGGTAGCACTGATGCCATGTTGTTGATCTAATGAAACTTGTGTCAATATGTGTTGATCAAATGACTACATGAAAAACATCATCTACTATAAAAGTCCCATATTCACATAAGTTCAATAGAGAAAATAGTGAAAATACATATCTCCCATATAACACTCAAAATAATCATCATCTTGTTCCATTGCAAAATATTGATTTGTAGAAGTTGCAACCAGCAGATTCACCTGCTAGAGGTAGAAATAGATTCAACTTCACTAGAGAATTCACTAATTTGATCAAAACTAGACAAATCAATGAAGAAGATACCAAAAAATATTCACGACACAATAACAGTACATGTTGACCCAATATGCGATACATATTGAAAGTCAAAGTTGACCAGTCTCAACAAAAAATGTTTCTCAAAATTGTTAATTTGTAATATGTCGTCATTTTAGTAGAAGGCAAAGGTGCTCAGTTGGAGATAGGGTGTAACAATATAACTAATGACTAAGGGTGATGACTCTTTCTTGAAATTGATTCTTTTCCTTTCTTGGGAAATCTCTGATGGCATTTCTTCCTTCTTATCAACACTAGGGAACCAAAATTGGAAGAGCTTGACTTTGGATAAACAAAATTTTAAACAAGGTGAAATACCACGTGTGGGTCTCTACATGAGATTATTTGACTAAAAATATTGACATAAAGTTTGACATAAAGGATACATGGTTTATGTAGAGACAACCCATTGTAAACGGGCCAAAGGGAGAAGTTCTTATGAAAAAGGAACTAAGAAGATAGTAGTTTAAGATGTACTTGTTGAAGTTGACCTGCCATATACTATTGATCTATGAAGCATACACCAAACAATGGTGTTAGTATAGTAGGGCCTATACAAATCAAAGGTATCTTAGGAAGTGATTAGAACTACTTTTGAAGGATGGTTAGATGGTAAGTTATCATCTCAGTTATAGAGAAATTATCAACTAGATCCTCTAGGTTGACCTCATAATGATAGGATTTCATTCTTAGGCTTAAGGTTTATACTCACTGTATCAATATAAAAGTTAAGCAATGCCATTGATATAACTTCTTATACAAATACTAAAAATAAGTCCTGACATTGCAAATATATTAGTGATAAAATTGGGTTCCTATGACATATAGATGCCAACAAGAAAATGTGATATTTATATGATCAGCCTAATACAACATGAAGTAGATCATATGGAAAGGAATCTATAAGTGTGATCCGTTAAATTTATAATTACTTCCTATTGTAAACACATGGCTTCTCATTCTGTTCTCTTCAAGATGTTCCCCATAAGGATAGGGTAGACAATGGCTATGAATATAACTGACAAATGTTGATTGACAAAAAAAATATCAAATGAATCCTAGAAATGATCTAATGCAATGAATTCACAGTTTATGGACAACACCATGGTATTAAAAGTAATTTTGAGTATAATTTGTTTTCAAAAGATTTCTAATGCATGCATCTCTCTTAAAAAGGAAGAATATTTATTTCTTGCTTCTAGATTTTAGCCTTTAAAGTGCATAAGGATTATTGGTAAGTTGAAATGAATTCTAATTTATATAGAAGGCAAAAACTATATGCATATTTGTACCCATAATTTGTAATAATGCATCCCATTTTCGAGCACATTGTTTATGCATCGAGTAGGAAAAAGAGAAACACAAGTCGAATGGAAGCATTTGCCATCTCCATTTATTTATTCATATGAATGACATCATAAATTATGTATACACCTCAAGAGACAAGCATATGATGATTGCAATGGTAGACTTTGTTATTGGTTTAAATATTAGTAAAGGCAAATCTAATTATTATGTTTTCTTCGACATTGAGATCACAATTAAATATAATTATGTCCTAAGAATGTTTTGAATCAATGATATATGGATTGGTTTGAGGACCTGGACATAATATTATATGTATACGTAAGCATAGAGACTCTTGTTATGTTCCTAGGGAGATATCATTGTGGATATTATAGGAAAAATAATACATAAGAATAGTATGTATACTGAGCAATGACTATGTCTCTTTAGTCATAATATTGGATATAAACTCAGATGTATGTGTACTTGTAGAGAACAAGTTGTAATAGACAAACCCACTTTGAGTATGACACATGGAAGCCATGAATGACAGTCACAATCATATGTCTATGTGATAGTGGTGATTGTGGTCCTTAGACACATGTTGTTTGGTATATTTTAACATTACCCAATGTGAGCTTTAATAAGGGTTTCCATACATGTTGTGCTTGGGTGCATTGTGAGTGATGTAGAAGGAATTTGTCCCTCCTATGGGAGTGATATCCATGACCACTTGATGAGTGAGACTATGTAAAAAGGCGAAATCACCCCTTTACTAAAAATTTGAAGAATTGACATCCATTCCAAACTCACTCAAATGTATGATGGAATGGGCATAAATTTTGCAAATTTATTAAACATTGGTATACAAAAAGACCATTGGAAAGCAATGGAATAAAAATTAACTGACTATATTCAATTTCATAAAAAGGTTTACAAGATATAATAAATTCTCCCATTAGGGTTTACATAAAGATACACCATTAGGATCTAGATAGAGGGAAGTCTAAACTACTACAATCTTGTCTCCAAGCAACATCTCCATCAGCTAGGTCCAAGCCAAAGATGTGTTCTCCTTGTCTTATCCATCACCTTGCTCAGCACCTGAGTGGTTGGGAAGGCACCCAACAAAAGGGAAAGGGAAGAAAAGTGTGTGTCACAAAACAAATCTAGGATAACAAGAAAAGAAAAGTAATAAAAATGGGCTATGGTTCATCGTAAGATGAAGATAACAAGAGTATGAGGCTATATATCAACAAAGCTTGCCATTAAAAAATATAATAAAAAGGATTTGCATGTAAGATAATTATGTCTACCTAAGTAAGTAGGGTTGAGGAACCTACTGGTGCTATAACCTTAGGTGAGGGGATAATAAGACATTCCCAGTCACCTACAATAATGTGAGGAGAATAAAACATTCCCCAGGGCGAATAAATACATGCCCTCTGTGGGTGGTTATACATAAGTACCACTACTTTAAATTAAATAGAACATAGATCTACATGCTAGAAAAAGTAGTTATGGCAAGAATAATCATGTGAATCAATAAGCATGGCAGTGGGGTTTAGAACCCAAACAATAAGAGACTATGATCTAATTTGAGGCACAAGAAATTAGGGTTTCAAGAAAAGAGTTACATTCAATTAAGACTCATTAGGGAATATTAGGTTAAGGTAAAGATATCCCAACTAAGGTGTTAGATGCACATACCTCTTCCTTAGAGTCCTAGAAACCACTTTTCAGAACCTTTAAATGAGATATGGATCCACTTGTCCTAATATCATAACCATGTTCATGAAGAACTATGTTCATTCGTTAAAGACTTAAAACCCTAAAGTTACTAACTTTTTCTACAAACCATTGATTTAAGTCCTAAAACCAACACTAATGTATTAGTAATTTTCTGATCAAAATGGCATTTAATTTTATGTATTTTGAAGATATGGACATTTAGATACATTTTTGGTGATTTTTAACTAATTAATCCATTTTCGAGAAAATCGCCTTCGACAAAACTTGAAAGTAACCTTTGAAAATATTTTTATTAGAAATATCACATTTTTATGAGTTCAGAACATATTTTATTTTAAATTTTGGATAAACGAATAAAAGGATATGAATTTTTTAAAATGAACCAGTTGGAAATTACCACGTTGGCACTTTGTACCAAACAGAGAGAGCGAGAGAGTGAAAGGATGGGCCCCCCACTGACTTGGCCCAATAAGGGGCGGCCAAGTCACGCGGTGAACGTCTGGGTTTGACTCATCTAAAACAAAAACAAAACTAGGCCAAAAGACCTTTGTACCCTTGTGCGAGAAACAAAAGGAAGAAGAGAGAAGAAGGACAAAGAGGAAAATCACGTGGGGAATCATCCCCTTCCTTCCGTCCCACCATGGCTGCGAGAGCAACATGGCTGGACCTCGGCCGAATAGGGAAAAACCAAGTTAAACGAGCAAACAACGAACTAAGGTCATGAACTCGAAGAGCAAGCTGCAAGGAACTCACCGAAGCCATCAATTTAGGCGTGGGTGCATCTGAGAGGAGAGGAGAAGAGACACAAGTCGAGAAGAAAAATTGGATCGGGTGTGGTTGCAGAGGATATGTGCAAAGAAATTGAGAGAGGAGGAAGACTTACCAAGGTGTGACGCAGCCATAGACACCAATATATATAGGTGAGGGTGAGTTAAACCAAGAAGAGACATGTGACCTCAAAGACTTGTTGTACAAGGTTGATGTGTTTCCAGAATAGGAAACAAGAGATCACAAATATAGGTTTAATAGATGCAAAATCTTCTCCTGATTCCAACACAACAAAAATCGTGAGAAACAGATGAGAAACGAGCGAGAAAAGCCAAAAACATCGGACCAAACACCCACGGTTACTGTTCATGGAGGGGTTGTCTCCTACCCGAGGTAGGAGATAAAATCCACACCATCCACACATGATCGGATGGTCCTCACTGGCGTGTGCATTAATTGCATTCCCAATAAAAATCGAATAAAGTTCAATTTAAATTATTTAACTTTTTATCTTTTCTTATTTGAGGCTGCAAACGACCTCTAAAATTTATAAAAAAATGATACCCAACTTATTTTGGACATGATGAATCTGAATATGTAATTAGATTTTCCTTTTGAAGACTTTTACTATTTTATTTAAGAAAATCTTATTTTCTCTTTCCTCATACATTAATGACTCTAGGATTCTCCAAAAATAATAAAAGTTCACATATAAGTCATATTAAGTATGGGGGATACGAATTTGCCATTATTTCCATTTGTTGGTGTTGTTTATTATTTTAATTAATGATTTTAAGGTTTTGCATACTTTCTCTCTCCTAAATTTATCTTCTCATCAAATATTTTCCAAATTGAGTCAAAATTCATCCAAATATATATTTTAACATGTTGAACACGAATTTAGCATTATTTTTTCAAGACTTTTATTATTTTATTTAATACATTTACATTTATCACTTATTTTATCCTTTTAATTTATTATAGGCATCTAGAAACTTTCTAAAAATGTAAAACTTGGCCAATGAGTAATACTAAACGTGAGGAACATGATTTTGACATTGATTAATTTTTTTTCAACATTATTTTTAATATTTTTGGTCTTTATATCATTTTCTCTCTCCTAGATAAAATAAAATATTTAACATCGACCAAATTAGATTAAAATTCATACATAGACTAATTTTGACATGTAGATTATGAATTTGTGTTTTGTTTCCACTTTTGAAGTAATTTACTAATTTATTTAATAATTCAGAGAAAAACTCATATTTTCCAATACCAATTAATGCAAAGGTAATTATTGATTTTTTCAAAATTGTGAAACTTGTCATTCAAGAAAACTCAAACCCAAGGAAAAGAACCTCATGTTATTTTTAATCAATTAGTCTTTATTTTATAAATTTTATCCCATTGTCCATTATTACCAATATTTCCCATATTAATTAATCCAATATCATATTTAAAGCAACATTATTCATTCCTTTTTCTCTTCCTTGCTCCATAAGGCTAAGGAATGATCTAGAATGAATATATTTTATTAATATGTCACATGAGTGGTATATTTGCATATTAGACCCTTATTAGAAATATTTAATGAGGTATTTGTGCATAAACCCAAATGTTGGCATAAATGGTGATCAAAATCACCCCAAACCTCTAATAATTCCACAAATTGAATATCAAGGCCAAAAAGGATAGAAAGGAAAGGAAAATATGGGAAAGAGGGCCAACAAACAAAATGTCTAAGATTCAATATATTACAACACTCCACCCCTTAAACCGGATTTCATAACTGAAATCACAAGAAAGAAGGGAAGGGTGAGTGTGTAACAGCTCATTACCATACTTCAGGTTATTCCACTAACCAAAACTTCCACCAACTACTCATCATCAGTCATATTCTTAAGGGTCACCTAGGGTTCCACTATTTAGATATTCTTTTTAGGAGATTTAACATTATTTACATTTTTGGCTCATTAAAATTATATTCATAATAATATCACATTATCATTATTATTCTTTAAATTATGTCATGTCCTATTCATTTGGTTTCCAAAAAGAATTATATTCCATTATCATGCACAATTAGAGGTTACTCAAGTATCTCAATATATTTGATCATTAATAATTTGGATTTACACTTCATTATGCTCATATTATTATTATATTAATTATAACAAAATATCTTGAATGTGATGGGACATTTTATTCAATTTGTTATAAAGCCAACAATTAATCCAAATTATGTCACATTGATTAGTTGTATATTAAGCATTGTCACATTACCTTTCTTATTCACATTAATGTCATCATTATTCATTTTCTCATATTTATTCACTTCTTATTATTGATTATGCACATTTATGTGAATCCAGTTACTTCATATTCCTATTGAAGCCATTACATGCATTTTAATGATCAAGGTGGTACATATGTCATATTAATGATTTGATTCTCATACCAAGACATGATTATGTAATTGATTAGGTGTGTATTAGAGAACTAGGTGATATGCATTGCACATTGATAACTTGATTAATATGTAATTATAAATATATATGTATATATATATAATTTATGTGTAACAAAGTATGTTAACTAATTATGACACATAATGCCACTAATTTAACATGAATATCATTAAGGATGTATATGCTAAGGTTATATGATTACAACTTAGGGTTTATGATCAACATGATCATTATTTTTGCATATAACTTCTTAGAATGTATTAAGTCCAAGATTAGGTTACAATTATCTTACTCATCATTTCATTAGGGTTTATTGGTTTATGAAATGGTTAGCACCTTGCATCCACCATTAATAAATGAAATATTCATATTATGTGCATTAGATCTTTATCGGGGTTCAAATATATGTAATATTCCTTAGATGATAATTATTTGTTCATTAATATATAAACAAGCATGTTAGGGTACCACTATTACTTGTTTGGTCAAGACCAAAGATCCAAGCCTACTAACCTCCTATTCATGGAGTTAGGGTTTCTAAAGATAGATTAGATAGATTTCAAGATGTTAAAGGGTTCCATCCCCCTAAAGAGGATTTCATCCTTGAAATCTAACCACTCAACACCATCAAACTAACTATACTCCACCACTTAAAGGGTTTGACCTATCAAGACAAACTACACTAGGGTTAAAGGGTGAGTCTACTACACCATGTATAAGATCCATCACACTTCCACTTTGTACTCTGATAGCTCACTTAACCCTGAACTTCAAAGTCTAGGTTCTAGGGATAAACTATCCAAGCATGTGGTCCTAAGGGACATAAGGAAACTATCTTGGTATCCATCCTCAAACAAGTCATCATACACCTAAACTTAGGGTTCCCAAAGATATAAAACATAGAAGTATAAGGTTACTATTGCCTAAAAGTAGACTATTTCAGACAATCCACATCAGCTTAGGCCAAGTCGGTATCATATGGATCTGGGAGTCCTCATAAATCAAGCTAGTGGCACGGAGGAAAATATTGCCAGCCCCTAGAACTTGATCCTTTCTAGACACCTTTGCTTCAACTTCATACCCTAATAGTAGCCTAAAGGCAAACCTAAACAACATCAAGTTAGTATGGCTACTCACATCTTTTAATTGTAAATATTTTAGCTTTTTACTCAGTGTAATTCTAATGCGTATCTATAAGATCCAAAATCAACCTGCCATAAACATATGTCAAATCTAGGGTAAGCATGTAACTTAAAGGGAACTATCTAGGTCAAGAATTCTAATTACGGAGACAAATTTGATATAGTCAGATTTTGACTACCATGGGCTCTGATACCATGCTTTAAAAAGGCAAAATCACCCCTTTACTAAAAATTTGAAGAATTGAAATCCATTCCAAACACACTCAAAGGTATGATGGAATGGGCATAAATTTTGCAAATTTATTAAACATTAGTATACAAAATTACCATTAGAAAGCAGCGGAATAAAAATTAACTGACTATATTTGATTTCATAAAAAGGTTTACAAGATACATTAAATTCTCCCATTAGGGTTTACATGAAGATACACAATTAGGGTCCAGATAGAGGTAAGTCTAAACTACTACAATCTTGTCTCCAAGCAACATCTCCATTAGCTAGGTCTAAGTCAAAGATATGTTCTCCTTGTCTTATCCATCACCTTGCTCAGCACCTGGGTGGTTGGGAAGGCACCCAGCAAAAGGGAAAGGGAAGAAAAGTATGTGTTACAAAACTAATCTAGGATAACAAGAAAAGAAAAGTAATAAAAATGGTCTATGGTTCATCATAAGATGAAGATAACAAGAGTATGAGGCTATATATCAAATAAGCTTGCCATTAACAAATATAATAAAAAGGATTTGCATGTAAGATAATTATGTCTACCTAACTAAGTAGGGTTGAGGCACCTACCAGACCTCTAACCTTAGGTGATGGGAGAATAAGACATTCCCAGTCACCTACAATAATATGGGGAGAATAAAACATTCCCCACAGAAAATAAATACATGCCCTCTGTGGGTGGTTGTACATAAGTACCACTACTTCAAATTAAATAGAACATAAATCTACATGCTAGAAAAATAGTTATGGAAAGAATAATCATGTGAAACAATAAGCATGGCAATGGGGTTTAGAACCCAAACAATAAGAGACTATGATCTAATTTGAGGCACAAGAAATTAGGGTTTCAAGAAAAGAGTTAGGTACAATTAGGCCTCATTAGGGAATATTAGGTTAAGGCAAAGATATCCCAACTAAGGTATTAGATGCATATATTCCTTAGAGTCCTAGAAACCACTTTTCAGAACCTTTAATGAGATCAGGATCCACTTGTCCTAATATCATAACCATGTTCATGTGTAAGAACTATGTTCATTCGTTAAAGACTTAAAACCCTAAAGTTACTAACTTTTTCTACAAAACATCAATTTAAGTCTTGAAACCACCACTAATGTCTTAGTTAGGGTTTTCTGATCAAAATGACATATAATTTTATGTATTTTGAAGATATGGACTTTTAGATGCATTTTTGGTGATTTTTAACTAATTAATCCATTTTCTAGAAAATCACCTTTGACAAAACTCAAAATCAACCTTTGAAATTTTTTTTATTAGAAATATGCCATTTTTCTGAGTTTAGAACATATTTTATTTTTAATTTGGATAAACGAATAAAAAGATATGAATTTTCTAAAATAAACCAATTGGAAATTGCCACGTAGGCACTTCGTATCAAATAGAGAGAGCAACAGAGTGAGAGGTCGGGCCCTCCTACTGACTTGGCCCAATAAGGTTTGACTCATCTAAAACAAAACAAAACCAAACCAAAAGACCTCCATACCCTTGCGTGAGAAATAAAAGGAAGAAGAGAGAAGAAGGGCAAAGAGGAAAATCATGCGGGAAATCATCCCCTTCCTTCCGTCCCGCCATGGCTACGAGAGTAGCACGGTTGGACCTTGACTGAATAGGGAAAAACCAGGGTAAACGAGCAAACAACAAACTAAGGGCATGAACTCGAAGAGAAAGATGCAAGGAACTCACTGAAGCCATCAATTTAGATGTGGGTGCATCCGAGAGCAGGGGAGAAGAGCCGCAAGCCGAGAAGAAAAATTGGATCGGGCGTGGTTGTAGAGGATATGTGTAAAGAAATTGAGAGAGGAGGAAGGCTTAGCAAGGTGCGACGCAGCCATATACACCAATATATATAGGTGAGGGTGAGTTAAACCGAGAAGAGACATGTGACCTCAAAGCCTTATTGTACAAGTCTTGTGTATTTCCTGAATAGGAAACAAGAGATCACAAATAGATGTTTAATGGATACATAATCTTCTCCTGATTCTAACACAACAAAAGTCATGAGAAATGGATGAGAAACGAGCGAGAAAAGACAAAAACATCAGACCAAACACCCATGGTTACTGTTCACGGTAGGGGTCATCTCCTACCTCAGGTAGGAGATGAAATCCACACCATGTGATCGGACGGTCATCACTGGCGTGTGCATTAATTGCATTCCCAATCAAAAGGAAAAGAATCTCAAGTTATTTTTAATCAATTAGTCTTTCTTTTATAAATTTTATCCCATTGCCCATTATTACCAATATTTTCCATATTAATTAATTCAATATCATATGTAAAGCAACATTATTCATGCATTTTCTCTTCCTCGCTCCATAAGGCCAAGGAATGATCTAGAGCGAATATATTTTATTAATTTGTCACATGAGTGGTATATTTGCATATTAGATCCTTATTAAAAATATTTACTGAGGTATTTGTGCATAAACCCAAATGTTGTCATAAATGGTGATCAAAATCACCCCAAACCTCTAATAATTCCACAAATTGAATATCAAGGCCAAAAAAATATAGAAAGGAAAGGAAAATTTAGGATAGACAACTAAAAGACAAAATGTCCAAGATTTGGTATGTTACATACTATAAATAAATGACCGTGATCATGTGAGTCAATATGTGATTTGAGATCATATGTATCTCAAATAGTCTACAAGAAATAAATATTAAACTTTAAGAGTATGATATTTCCATACCTCAGATTCAATCAATATATCAAAGACAAAGGGATTATACAACCATTGTAACATTGGTCACAATACTAAGTTCTCAAACTTTCATCTATTACATGGGTGGCATTGAAGTCTTGATAGATACTACTCACTATCTGTGAAGTCATAATACAAATATGGACATCACTACCAATGTAATTTGGAAGCTACATGGTCGCATGCATAGTATGCATAGGGAAGAGGAGTATACCAATGTACACATGATTAATTAGTTTCCAAAAGGTTTAGTAAATCAATTGAATCATTGAAGGATTGACTGGAAGCCCAATTAGGTGACTAGAAAGTCCACTTGTCTGACTAGACATGTTGAGATATGTCTAATTAGCCAACTAGTAGCATGGTCAACTTACTAGATAGATCAGCCAATCGGCCGACTAGATGGACCGGTCGCTCAACTGGACTGGATATACGGATTGGTCCAGAATTATCTGAACCAATCTAATCAGAAGACTAGACTAGTTAGTTTCCCGACAGGAAGTCTGGGTGGGCCATTGTAATGTAGCTGACCTGGCTAGTCGCCCGACTAACTGTCCATGAATAGCATGCTGAAAAATGGTTGCTTCCTTTTCATTTCCCAATGTTTGTTAGAATCCCTTCTTCCTTGTCTTTCATATTAATAGGGACATGGTATTCAGGATTTTGTGACACACACAAAAACCTTTTGAGAGTCCTCTGACTAGCCCAACGAAAAGGATTCTCCTTCCATGCCAGTTCCTGAAGTGCAAAGTGGAGGTGGAGTTCATGTCACCCATGTGGACGACAAAAGACGTAGACACCTTCACAAGTACATTGGGAGAGTGTCAATCACATCTTCCTCCACCTTTATTCTTGTGAAGTCTGTCACTGGATTTACTCTGTGACAAAGGTATGATCTCACAAACCTTTCTTTCTGATATATATTTGTTGATGAGATATGCTTGTGGATATGTGGAGAAATATATCTTTTTTGTTCCTTATGATGTTCCTATCACACTCTCTCCATGGGTTCCTATAGTAGTATCAGATCCAGGTCAATCTATGATATATCGGGATTTATAATCGATAAGATCAAATTTGGCTTTAAGCCACTTGTGCCATTACATGCTATGTGAATAATTAATTAATAATGTGCATATCTTGAAAATTGTGCATGCATTACCACATGGATTTTGATACAAAATATTGGGTCAAATAAATATAAACATGATTTTATCTTCTATTTACCTTTTATGCATACTCTGCCTTGTCTGTGTGGATGTCAAAAATGTTTCATAGAGATTGTCCCATATGAAAAAATTCAATCTATATATATATATATATATATATATATATATATAAGATATGAGATATGATATATCCATAAATCAACATGTGGTTTTATAATTTTTTTTGGTGGATGTCTACATGGTTATGGCCAAAAATCCCTTTGTGTGAATCATGTGGATGTGGTGTGGATGGATCCTTTTTGGCTGACAAGTATTCATCTTGTATGCCAAGAATCCTCTTTTATTCCATATATAATGGTTTCTATTCCTTTTTACTCAACTCAAATGTAACTCCAGGTTTCTACATATCATGTAATAGAGATAGAAATAAAATTAATTTTGGAGGACTAGGCATGACAATGAAACAATGGAGATTCAAGGAGAATTTGTGGAGTTGTTGATCTACAAATGTAGGTTCACAAGTTGATGATGTATATGATGCAATAGACCTTAGGTGGATAGTAATCCTTTTTTTTCTCTAAAGCATTACATTACTATGTCATAACCAATGTTATAAGATTTTGTATTGTGATTATAGATTGTTGATATAGTGTGCATATGACGCATATCATAAAATGTGGTGTTTGGATATGTATATGTATATAAATAAAACCCTTCAAATAAAGAATTAACTCTAAGATGATTTCCAATGTGTAGTAAACATGAAAATCCTAATTGACAAAGCTTAGGCATATGACAAAGTGTGGTTCATAGTCTATCTCATGGAAGTGATAGAATAGATAGGTGGGTCTTCCAAAAAAGGGTGCATATTCTATTGTATTGACCTTTTGGTCAGATGTAACTAGGTGACCTTAATAGGATTAAGTACCTAGAGGCATAAAGATGGTAATGAGAAAAGGTTGGGCATCCATCATCAAGAGTTTCTTACGTACAATTGGAAAATGTTTCCTACCTAAATAGTCTAGTTGTGGACAACTATCCAAAGCTAACTCATGATTTCATAAAATACATATCTTGTCTCACTAAAAGATTGTATGATGAAATCTTCTGAATTAATAGTGTGGGTATTTATTTGAAATTAAATACTGGGAGAAATATTAATTATAGTATAAATTAATATTAATAGAAGCTTTTCGAATCAAATATTAACTACTGCAAATACTTCTTGTATCAAATGACAAATACAAATAACAACCCATTTTCACTGTGATCGGTCCTTGAGAATATAAAAACTATAAGGAATAACTTTAATGATTATTTAAATGCCTTGAGAATTGGTCTCACACATGAGCGTAAGCTCTGTCTTGGATACGCCTGCACTAAATGAATCATCTCCAAATGTGCCTAGGATAGAAAGGGAAGCATATAATAAGTGTTTTGATGATGCCATAGACATCAAGTTCTTTATGCTATGATCCATGAATCCAAGCTTCAACAGTAACATGTGAATATATATGTCATTGAGATGATAACACATCTCAAGAACATGTACTAAGAACAAGCAATGCAAGAGAGGTATGATGTCTCTAAGGCATTATTTAAGTGCAAATTGGTGGAAAGTGTTCCACTTGGACCCACATACTCAAGTTAGCTGGGTATATGGAAATTCTAGCTAGGCATGGATTTCCTTTCAGCAAAGAGTTGGCCATAGATGTAATTTTGAATCATTTCTAGATCCATACATACAGTCTATCATGAATTATGACATGAACACTTTTGTTAAACCATTAACAGAGCTACTTGGAATGTTGAGAACAACTAAGGAGAAAATGAAAGAGAAGCCTGAATCCATGTTCATGTACAACAAATGATTTGGAGAGTCCAAGGGAAAACGCAAAGCCAAGAATGGTTCTAAGGATGGCCAAAAGTGTTATGCACTTAAGGTAAGAGAAGGACTTGGGTAAGGGAGGCAATTGTCACTGTTATCATCAGTTTGGACATTGGAAGAGAAATTATCCTCTCTACCTAGAGGAACTAAGAAGTAGGGGATAGAGATCTCCACTTCAGGTATATATGTAATAGAAATAAACTTATCTACTTCTTCAGCATGGGTATTAGATATCATATGTGGATCTCACATATGCTCAAATGTGCAGGATCTAAAAAGAAGTAGATACTTGAAGAAAAAAAGGTCAAACTACATATTACAAATGGAGTAAGAGTTGATTCCATTGGTGTGCACCTACTATTTATCTCTCTCTAGTGGGCTTGTAATTAAATTATAGAAATGGAAATATGTACCTACCATAAATAAAAACATTATCTTTGTATCTTATTTGGACAAGAATGTATTAGAATTTCTATTAAAGAAAGGTTGAATATTTATTTCAAGAGATGATATATTCTATAATAGTGTCCCGATGTCTTATTGTCTCTATTTATTAGAACTTGAGACACATGTATATAATATAAATACCAAGAGATTAATATTGGATAACTCAAACAAAAGTTATCTATCACATTTTCGTCTAGGGCACATAAATGAGAAGTGCATTTCCCGAATACATAATGATGGTAATTTGGAATCTTTTGGTTTTTGATAAATTGAGACATGTGAATATTTTTTATTAGGGAAGATGACAAAAGAGCCATTTACTAGAAATAGTGAAAGGGCAAGTGACTTTTTATAACTCATACATATTGATATATGTGGACCGTTTAGCACAAATGGCAGATGCGGGTATTAGTACTTCATTATTTTTACAAACATCCTCAGTAGGTTTAGTTATGTGTATCTAATGAAACACACATCATAAGCTATTAATAAGTTCAAGGAACTTATGAATGAAGTACATAATCAACTTATACAAATAATTAAGGCACTTCATTTAGATCAAGGTGGTGAGTACTTAAGCCAAGAGTTTGAGGCCCTTCTAAGAGATTGTGGTATTCTACCACAATGGACTTTATATGGAACACCATAACATTCTGGTGTATCAAAAAGAAGGAATTGCAACCAGTTGGACATGGTATGGCCTATGATGAGTTTTGTTGTTCTTCTAACTTCCTTCTGGGGATATGCTATAGAAACTGTAATGTTTACACTTAACCGCCTACTGATCAGTTCAAAAGTCACCATATGAGGCACACACTGGGAAACATCCCAGTATGTCTTTTATGAAGATTTGGGGATGAGAAGCTTATGTTATGAAACATTTTTCTAAAAATCTTGAACTCAAATATGAAAAATGTCATTTTTTGGGTATCCTAACGAAATCAAGGAATATTACTTATATATTCCATTTGACAACAAAGTGCTTATTGCCAAAACTGATGTATTCCTCGAAAGATATTTATTTGTAAAGGAACCATTGGGAGGAAAATATAACTTGAATAAATTCAAGTCCAATAAGATAGAATTAAATCTATGGAGGTTTATAAGGAACAAGAAGAACCACAAGCTGTTTTGGAATCTCAAGTTCCTCCTATAGCACAAGAACCTCAAAGATCAAGTAGGGCACATCTTGAGACAGAGATATATTGATTTCTCCAGACTCAACAAGATGATGTGTTAGTCATTGATGATGATGAACTAACAACCTACAATGAGGCTATTGAGGGACTATATTCTAAGAAATGGCTTGAAGCCATGAGGTTTGAGATGGACTCCATGTATACCAACAAGGTATGGACCTTGGTGGATCCACCTGGAGGGGTAAAACCCATAGGGTGGAAATGGGTCTTCAAGAAGAAGACTGACATTGATAGTAATGTGCAAACCTATAAAGGTCAATCAGTAGCAAGAGGTTTTAAATAAGTTCAAGGTGATGGCTATGATGAAACTTTTTCACTAGTTTCCATGGTTAAATCCATAAAGACCATGCTTGTCAGAGTATCTTATCATGAAATTAAATATGGAAAATGGACATAAACTACATCCCTTAAGGGTTATCTCCTTGAGGATGTGTACATGACATAGCTTGAAGATTTTATAGCTCCAAATGAATCCAGAAAAGAATGTAACCTACAAAGGTCAATCTATGGATTGAAGCAAGAATATCAGAGTTGGAATCTTCATTTTAATGGGACAATCAAATAATTTGACTTTATGCAAAATTAAGATTAACCTTATGTTTACAAGAAGGTTAGTGGGAGGATAATTTTGTTCCTCATATTGTATGTAGATGTCATACTTTTGATGGGGAATATACCCCTACTCCAAATTTGGTAAAAATATGGTTGGGAAATATCTTCTCCATGAAGGACTTAGGAGAAGCATCCTAATATACTAGGAATCAAGATCTACAAAGATAGATACAGAAGGCTTTTTGGTCTAAATCAAAGTACATACATTGACAAGGTGTTTAAAAGATACATCATGCAAGAGTCTAAGAGAGGAAACTTGCCTATGTATCAAGTAATAAGTCTATCTAGGGCACAATGTCCCAACTCTTCTGAAGAGAGGGCATGCATGAATAAGATTTAATATGTATTGACAATTGGATCTATCATGTATACAACATTGTACACAAGTATAGATGTCTCATATGCTTTGAGCATGACGAGTAGGTACCAGTCATATCTGGATAAAGGTCAGAGGACTATTGCAAAGAACATCCTTAAGTACCTTAGAAGAATTAAGGATCACTTCCTTATTTACCATGGTGAGGAAGAGTTGGTTATAAAGGTCTACATCAAAACAATCTCCAAACTGATAGGGATGATTATGGATTGTAATCAGGTTTTGTGTTTTGCCTAAATTGTGGGGTTGTGAGCTAGAATAGTTCCAAGCAAGAGATAATAGCATATCTACAATAGAGGTTGAGTGCATTGCTACCCCAATGCAACAAAGAAAATTATATAGACTAAGAAGTTCATTGGTGAACTAGGAGTCATTCCATCCATTGACGATGTAGTAGAGCTATATTTTGACAACAATGGAACTATTTAACAATCCAAGGAACCCTAATCACATCAGTTTTCCAAGCATATACTACAGTATTACCATCTCATTTGAGATATCATATAGTGAGAAGATGTGATGATTTGCATAGAACCAATTGAAAACAATGTTGTTGATCCTAAAATGAAAGAATTTTCACAACAGAAGCATGAAAATCATGTTAGATCACTTGGACTTAGATTTGTGAGTGATTTTCTCTAGTACAAATGGGAGACTATTTGTAATATTCCTTGAGAGCCACTCATATGATGATTGTAATGGAATACGTTGTAATGATTTGAATACTAACAAAGGCAATCCCAATTATTGTATTTTGTTAAATATTGAGATAATGAATACATGTAATAATATCCTAAGAATGTCTTGACTCGATCATGTATGGTTTTGGTTGAGGACCTAAATATGAGATCATATGTATGCTTAAACTACACATTCTTGTTATATCCCTTTCAGTTACTATTCTAGATATTAGGACAATAGTAATACATGAAACTAGTATGTATGATGAGTGATGAATAATTGTCTTTAGCCATGACATTGGATATCAAATTAGATACATAGCTACTTGTTATAGAACAAGTTGTATAGGATAAACCTACCTTGAGTACAACACATTAAAGCCATCAATGGAAGTCAGAATCATATCTCTATGTGACAATGGTGATTGTGGTCCTCAGATTTGAAGTCACTATAATGCTCGCATGTTGTTTGGTATTCTTTGACACTACCCAACATGACCCTAAATAAGGGCTGCAATATAGGTAGTTCTTGGGTGCATTGTGACACATGGATTACTCTAAGTGATGTAGACAGAATTTGTCCCTCCTATTGGAGTAATATCCAAGTCCACTTGATGAATGAGACTATAAATGTATGAACATGCTCATGTGAGTCAACATGTGATTTGAGCTCAGTTATCTCAAATAGTCTACTCTGGATCAAGAAACAAAGAATAAACTTCAAAAGGATAACATTTCCATCCCTCAAACTTAAATTGGATATTGGAGACAAAGGGACTATACGATCACTATAAGACTAGTCACAATACTATGCTGAAGCTTTTCTCCAACTCTCTAATTACTTGGGTGGTAATGAAGTCTTTCTAGATACCAATAATTGTCTATGAAGTCATTATATAATTATGGACATGACTAGTAATGTAATTTTGAGCTCATAGGGTCACACACATAGGATGCACAGTGAAGAGGAGTATAACAATGGAAGCATGGTTAATTAGTTTCTCAAATATTTAGGAAATCAATTGAATCATTGATTGATTGACTAGAAGCCTTGTCAGCCAATTGAAAGTCTAATCACCTAAATGCACAACTTGAGATCTATCTAATCATTTAAATGGCTAGATCAGTCGAATGAGTAGATTAGATTAGCCAATTGGTTGACTGACTAGACTAGTCGCCCGAATGGAACAAATGTATAGATCAATCCAGAATGTTCTTATCTAGTCTAGACGATCGATTAGATTATCCAGTTGCCTAATTGGAAGTTCGGGTAAGCTGTTGTAAAGCAGTCTGACTAGCTGTCCATGAATAGCACACTAAAAGTGGCGACTTCCTTTTTATTTCCCAGTGTTTATTAGAAAGCCTACTTCCATGTATTTCCTATAAATAAAGACATGATGACGGTTAGGTTTCATGACACACATAGACACCTTTTAAGAGGCCTTTGACCAGTCATCATTACCCACAAGTAAATAGAGAGAGAGGAGAGGTTGTGCAATGCTAGAATGTTGCCAATGGAAAGGTTTCTCCTCCACACCGGCTCTTCGAATGCAAAGTGGATTACCTATCGACCATGTGGACTACATAGAGATGTATACACCTTCACACCTACATTGAGAGAATTTAAATGACATCTTCATCCACATTTGTTCTTGTAAGATCTATTATCAGATTTAATCTACAAGAAAGGTATAATCTCACAAACCTTCTTTCCCGATATGTCATTGTTGACGAGATTTGCTTCTGGATACAAGATTTTCTTTACTTCCTTTATGCTTGTTTCTCTCTCTACA
Organism: Alisma plantago-aquatica; assembly: GCA_963693085.1. NCBI lineage: Eukaryota > Viridiplantae > Streptophyta > Magnoliopsida > Alismatales > Alismataceae > Alisma > Alisma plantago-aquatica. Next base: position 882,677,265 of record OY856410.1, read on the forward strand.
CATATTCCTACACAAACAAAATTTGATCATTTTGCTGGAAAAAAGAAATAATTTAGCTAAACATCAGCTTATATAATTACACATGGCAATGTCATCCATGTGAAATAGTTATAAACCAATTTTAGACAATACCTTTAAATACTGACATATAGAAAACCTTTTATGAAGATTCATTGTGTTGGTATAGGGTAATCTATGCTCTAGGAAATATCAATGATTCCAACATCTCAACAAATAATAAAATCCTACTTGTAGATACCTAATTGAGAGTAGAAATATTTTCAAAGTCATCATTGGCAATATGGTCATCATGCATTGCAATGATGGTATTAGGCCACGGATACAGAACAATCCAAGTTCAAACAAATTGCAGCAAGCATACTCTTACTACAACTATGAGAGATGGTGTACATAATCTCATCCTTCCTTGATGGACTAATTACTAAGGAGAGAACATTTACTTTTAGCTTCTAGATTTCAATTTCAGAATATACAACAATTTTGTAGTAGGTCAAGGATGTGGAAGATGCAACATTATAAGATTATGAGATGGGAATAGAGCATGATATCATGATAAACGCTTGCAATAAATCTATGAAGAATACAAAATTGCTAAATGAATCATACCAAGGACACTTTCTTCCTGACATTTGTTGCAAGGGAATAAAGGACTCTGCAACTTCATTTGTCTTTCAGCTAAAATAAGGAACTCCACCTATTATTACCAAACATAAGATCAAAGAAAAAAATATTATTGCATCATATTCTCACATATCAACATTGATACAACAAGCACACCATCACAAACATAGGTTATCATGTATCAAGAGGTAAAGGAAGAACCATAGTAGTGACATTTTCTTCTTGGCAGTTGTAGGGAAATAGAGAATTCAGCAACATCGTTCATCTTTAAGCTATCTGCATCACTAAAAAAATTCAACTAGAAGCATTATTCTCATAAATTAAAAAGAATCCCCCTATCTTGTACAATCTGGACCCACAATCTGTCTGTTCATGTCACCAATAACATTATCAAAGTTGATTTAATTTATTTCCTATCAAAGTTGGTCTATTACCATATTGACCAGTAGATGTCGTTATTTATTATCAAAAGAGAGTATATCAAGTGCTTCATAGGTGATAGCAAAAAGGTATCCCTTCTCAATATCATGCCCACATATCTCATTTACAAATGAACATACAATAATAGGTGGTGTACATTTTCTATATCTTCCTTTTAAAGGATGCACCAAGAGAAATAGACCACATCAATCCTTCTTAGATAATCAACCATGATAATCCTATCATGAAAAACCTTCCAACACAGATCTGGAATCTTTGGGGAACCCTATAGGACCACATCCATTTGAATTTAGGTTCTTCGTATTCCTTCACCATCATAGCATCCAAAACATATTTAACTTTGATAGTTGTTTTACTGCTAAACTTCAATCGATCCTAAACATCATTAATAGAAGAATTCTTCCTTCTAAAATATGTAACCATATATGTTCTCATACTAGCTCTGAAGTTCCAATCTTCATCATTATTAACAAACTCACAAAGTTTGGCAAGTTTAGTTCAAAAATGGAATATGTTCCCTGCCTACACGATCAGCTAGGAATGTGTTATCAGATAAGTAAGGATCTTTACTTGATGTAGTTATCACCTATATTAGCCATATATAATCGATCAAAATAAAATGTTGCATCAAATGATTAATGAATATAAGTAAAAGAAAGAAATAAAATCATTTAACATGCACACAGAACTTAGGATGTGGGAATTGGCAGGAGCACAAAGCAACCAACATCATACAAATAAAAAAAGTAAGAGACAAGAATTTGCATTAACCCACCATTTGTGGATGTTGAAGTTGATATAGAATTGATATGGCATGTGTGGGTGAGAGATGCTCATTCTCTATGTCTCATATAAGTATGAGAATAGAAATGGTTGTGGAAGCATTCAGTTGCTTCATTTCCGTGTTGGTCTCATCAAATTATGGAAACAAAAAATTAAATAACTTAGACTCCATGATTCATTTAGGATAAAAGTGATATATAAAGTAATGCATTTATGTTATGTTTGCATATTTTCATTTTTCTTAGTGTATTTATTTAGTATGTAGTCCATCATGCTCAACAGCAACAACAACAAAAAACATCATCCCATGGATCGACTCAAATGAGTTTTTTAAATACTCCATTATGATATTTCATGGTTTTATGTTATACTGGGTTGTAGCACCAGACGTTACTTGAGAATTTATTAGAACACATACATAAGCTAGTTGCCAAGTTTAATGATAGTTCAATTTTGTAAGAAACAATCCGAATAGGAGTTTGTTTCTCAAAAGGCTAATGAACTGTGGAGTAAAAGATAAAATTTGATGAGTGAATGGTCATATTTCACTATAGTTAACAATCTAAATGATGTGTGTATAGGTGACTTCAAAATATGCTTGAATTTGAGGAGGTTCTAGTATTTAAGAATCTAATTAATCAATTCAATATAGATGAAATATTGGATTTGATTCATGGATCTTTAAATTATATTTATACAACCTCCATTGTTAAGCAAACAATGAATGCTAGAGAAATCAAATGTAACATATTCTATAGTCAAACTCAATCCATATAAGATTGGTCCCAAAGTTCCCATTTCAAGCCAGCCTAGGAGCATGGCCTTTCTGCTTGAAAATTTATAGAGGTTATATAGGTCCTTTGTTTCAGTTCTCTACATCTACACAAATATGACCCTTATTGAATGGTTTCCATGGAAATCATAGACATACTTATGAAATATGCATTTGCAAATATGCTCCACATAGGAATCATATCATTTAACATTTTATTCACTATAAAAACAAAAACAAGTTGTTAAGATCCACAAGTTCAGGAAATGTAAAAAGAACAAGTTGCTAGGTTGATTTTACTCTAATTTTTTATGTTGGCTACACATGACACTACAAATCTAAGAAGTGTTGATGGTGATCTATAGTAATCACATGGCATTCACCTTTACACATTTACGTTAGCCAAACCAAAGACAAACATGTCTACTCTTGTATATTATCCTAGAATGCCTACATTTATGATATTTAGAGCATAATTTGGACTAGAAGAATGAAGATGATGTGTTAGAATTTGGGTTGTAAAAGGAAATATTTTCTAGATTGAAGACGAAATCATTACAACAACTATCTATTAAGCATGATGTATAAATTGGGGTGCTAAAATTGACAACACAAAAACATACAACTATATAATTGGTCATCAATGAAGAATGAAAAACCCAGACCATCTATTTAGTATGATGAAGTTGATCTAGATGGATGTGGCATGTGTAGAGGTGTGAGTTTGATGCCTAAGTGTGAGCACATTATTGGTCCCAGTGGCAACGAGCTACTTATCTCAATGAACTACACTTTTCTTACCTCTCCTTGCTAAGGTCATCATCTAGGCCGGAGATTGACATTTTTGATGATAGAGGGGAAGTGGGGAAAATAGAGAGGATGAGCAAGAAGGGAGGAATGCATGGCTTGTTGTAGTGGGGGGAAATAAGGTGACATTTCTTGGTAACACAACGAGGAGGAAAGGGTTGAATGTAAATGAGGTTGTGGGTTATCACTCTTGGGAAGAAGCAAAGAATGTTTAACTTGAGGCTAAAATTCAAAAAAGGTATGAAGGAAATGTTTGGAACATAGGAAAATGTTTTGGAACCAATCCCAAATTATGATACTTAGTAATCGTAGTGAAGTTCTAGTTGAAAAAGTGAAATATATTTAACTACATTTGTTTTATCTACAACTATGAGATTTTTAGTGAAAAAATAATTGTTAACAAAGCAAATAACTTTTGTAGTGTCAGGATACTCATTTAATTATGAGGTCCAAGAAGTCCGTCAGTTGGTTAGGTCAGGTTAGGATTCTCTTTTTTTGATAGGTCCATCAGCCATCATTCAAAGACCACCACCATAGCACCCCGCTAGGGTGAGGGTTAGGTATGAAACCCTTATTCAACTAAACTTGAAAATATCCAAACCAAAGAAAAACTAGCAAGATTATGAATATGAAGGTTTGTAACATAATATGCATAAAAAATTTAGTTAGATACTCAACATATGGTGAATTTTCATACGAGTCCATATGTACATGAAATTGAAAGTTCAAGCAACCAGAATTCAATAAGGATCAAATTTGAGATGCAACTTTATGATTTGATTCCAAAATACAATACAATTTTAAATTAAAGTAATTACACATAAATTATGAAAATCAAGCATGTTTAAGGATTAGTGTAGGTTAGGTTCCTTAGAACATAAACCTCTAATATAGATTTCACCCCTGAAGTCTTATAAGAAGAAATATGGGTACTTATTATGCATCTCATCCTCTAAATACCATGTGTCCTCCACCATTTTGTGATGACACCACAACACTTTCACTAATATTGTACCCTTCTTCCTCAACTTTCGAACACTCCTATATAAGATAAACACATCACTATCAGCATACGAGACGTCATCATCTGTCTAAAGTTTCATTGGATGTATTTTCTTCTCTATATCTGGGCATCACTTCCTCAACATGGAAATGCAAAACACATTATGAAACTTGTGCCACTTTTGTGGTAATTCAAGCATGTAAGCCTCCTTACCAAATTGATTTATAATGGGTAAGGTCCCATAAACTTAGGAGCAACTTACTACTCTTCCCAAAGCTCAAAACACCAGTTTAAGTCGAGACTTCTAGATATATAGTCTCCAACTTGGAATTCCAATTATATTTGGTGTCTTTGTACACACCACTTGTGGTGATCCTATGTTTCTTTCAACTACTTCATAACCTTGATCTTCTTTATAGTCTGCTAAACCAACTTATGACCTAACAAATTATACTTACCTACCACATACCAAGAAAGATGTGATCTACAACGCCTTCCATACAAATCCACATATGGTGCCACATAATAACTCCTACATAACTATTATTGTAGGCAAACTCTTTCAAACTGAGGTGAATATTCCAACTCCCAAGAAGCTAGAGCATGGATGCTCACAAAAGATCCTCTGAAGTATGTATCGTCCTCTCTGACTGACCATCTCTCTAGGGGTGGGACATTGTGATGAGCTTCAATTGCGTCCCCAAACCTCCATTCATATGATTGCAAAGACAACTTGTGAATTGAGGACCTCTGGATAACACAATCATAGATGGTACATTGTATAGACAAAGTATCTCACCCACATTGATCTATACCAACTTCTATGCAGTGTAGGTAGTCTTGATCGTTAAGAAGTGAGTTGACTTTGTCAATCAACCAATGACTACCCACATGGAATCATAACCCGTGGTTGTCCCATGAAAACCAACCACAAATTCCATGGTTACATGATTCCATTTCTAGTGTTAATAAACAAAGGTTGTAATGATCCTACATGCTTCTAATGCTTTGTCTTAACTTGTTGACAAATTAGACACTTATCTACAAAACTCTGCCATGCCATGCTTCAATCTTAGACACCAATACATGTCCTTGATATTATGATACATCTTTGTACTTCCATGATGCATTAATTCCATTTAGGTATGAGCCTCCTTAAGTACCATCTTTCTCAATTCACTGACATCAAGAACCACCACCCTATTATCAAATAATATTGCACCATAATTTGTCTCATGAAACACTTCATGCTTTCTAATGCTAAAATCTAAGCTAATGTTGTGTATCATGACATCATCCCTATGCGCATTCCTTGGTGTAATGTATCATTGTTAGCTTAACTTATAATTTTGCCAACAAGCATGTAAGCATGGAAACCTCCACATATACATTCATTTACTAAAGACACCAACATGTCCCTCTTTTAGTAAGCCATAGAGTACAAATGTGCTTTGTCTACAAACAAACATGATGACAACATTTTTCTCAATGCATCAGCTAATATAGTAATATAGTGCAATCACAATCCTTTATTAGATCCATCTATCCCTCTACTTCATGTTCAACTCCTACTTTGAAAGGATACATTGAATATTTTTGTGATCGTGAATATTTGGCACTTCTCCCTATAAAGATAGTGTCTCTAAATCTTCAATTCTAGAACTATAGCTATTATCTCCAAATAATGAGTATAGTAGTTCTCTATTTGCTTCTTAAGATGTCTTAAAGAAAACAAAATCACATTCTTGTCCTACATCGGCATGCTTCCCCATCCATTCTTTGTGGCATCATTGTTACATCCTTGAAATTCAAAGATTTCAAGCCTGAATGAAATAACAAGGATTAGAATTGAGTGGCCTTGGTTGATAATTCCAAACCCTAGACTCACATAAAATGATCAATTTAAGTAAATAATGTGCTTTTGAGCATAAGTGTTCATATGAGGCTAATATAAGGTACATGGAGTATAAAAGCCTTAATTTTCTAAGTAGGAATGTGTTTAAGCTCATGGAACCTTTGGAAGGCCCAAGATGTGATTCATGGGCCTTAGGGACACTTTTCAACCCAATTGGTTAATAACAGTTACATATGGGTCCCTGAGATATGTTTTGAATATTGTAAATATTTTGATCATAATAGATATCCAAGATATTTTTGTTTGATACATAATCAGGATATAAGATAATGGGAGAATTTATAGAATGTTTCAAGTTAATATGTGGCTTGGATAATTAGTTGAAGAATTATCCACCTTTTTATTAAGGACTCTTTTTCAGATAATTAAAGAAGGAATTAAGCTCCCATCTTTAAATAGAAGATAGATAATAGTAACTTGAGGCTTATTCCAAAGTTTGAGGATAATTGGAGGTCATAGGTACGAATTACAATTATCTTTGTAATAGGGCCTTTTCTCAAAAGAAAATAATAGGATGTGTTGCAAAGGAGCCCAGTCGGATCTGGGCGACATGGGAGTCAGGGAACTCATCCCTCTGATCTAGACTCTCCTGAGTCTCGATATCAACATGAACCCTACGAATCCTATAGAGCTTGCTCCCTCTCTGGCTCTCAGAATCGGCAGGAGATGCTCCCGATGGTTTTGGGAGAAGAATCTAAACACAACCAACCTCTAGGTTGGCCTTATCATGGAGAATCCAGTTTATGCCCAGTTTTCAAATCTTCTAGGAAGTTGGGGGCTCAGCATGTCTCATGATTTTAGACCTATATAAGATTGTAGTGAAGAAGAGAGGCACAAAGCGACGCACCCCAAATCACAACTCTCACGATGTTATCAGATTGATCGGAAGCCCTCTTCTCCTCCTCACCGTCGTGCCTGGATTTCAAGTCGGTCGTCGACTGTGGTCTTCTGACCCCTCTAGGTCCTGGAGAGGAGTGCACAGAACTCTTGGAGGTTTTGATATCCCATCCCCATCATTGGAGGGAAGTATTACATTTCGATGGGGGAGGAACAACCTCCACAACTCAACCTGGTGCTCGATTGTTTCTCAGGGCCAATCTCGACAGGAGTCTCCTAAACAGGGAGTGCATGTCCAATTCCTCTGGCATCTGGCATCTACCACATGTGGCAAGGATATCTACATATTCAACATCATGTAAGGGGGGCGTGTAGTGGATGTGACCGTGAGCCTCTTCTCGTTCTCTATTCTTGGGTCGAAGACCAGCGGGGCGATCGTTGCCGTCACCGCGAGCCATGCCCGGAACGTCGCTAAGTTCGGAGGGGGTAGGCGGAGACGAGGACGGCGAGACCTAGAATCATGAGGGAGGATTCCAAGGAGTCAACCAAGCATATGAACACAGCCATAGGAGTGGCAGGCGATGGACTGTGCGAAGGGGTTGAAGATGACCAGTGGTGAAAGGACCACTTTGCCCTTGGGTGGGCTTTACAAGGTAAGGGTTGTTCCTGACTTTTGGCATCCTATTTTTGCCTATGCGACATGGGTGTGAGGTGCCAGCATGGTGAAAGGCCATTGGTTGGACCCAGCTGCATGGGTAATAACCAGGATAATAGAGATGGTGACGTGGCGATCCTTGATTGGCTAGGATAACATTATCTTGCAATAAATGTAGCTAATTAATGGCAACTCTGATGTTAGCAAAACTATATATCAAATTGCTCAGAAAAATGAGAGGAATCCAAAGAAAATATAATCATAGTATAAATATGCATCTTATTCTAAAAGTATATGCAATACATGTTTTAATGTGATTAATAGAAATGAAAACCTAGATTCCTTTAAAATGATGCTTAATTGAGTATATTTGTTTATGTTGAGTTAATACCTAATCTTGTCATGTATAATGAGGAAATACTTGATAATGAATAATAATTGATGTTTCTATATTAATAATCTTATACATGCAGATTTAGGGTTTTTAAACTAATGTGAACATCTTGCTATGATCTTAATGCTAGTAATATGATCTAAGTATCACACATAATCCAGATTCTTTAGATGATGAATAGGGTTTCACCTAATATGATAACTAAAGGTTGTAATCTTAAAAATCATGATATGATGGAATTAGGGTTTGTAACCCTAATCCTTGGTCCAAACATGAGATAACCCTAAAGCCTAGATTAAAAGCGAATCTAGATCTGATTAATGTAATGTGAATACATGGTGACACATATGTAGTATGTATATTTTAGATTGAATACATTGTTGCTTGGATGTTTGGATGCACTCTTAAATTACATGATATATTCTTCATGGTCTGAGTTTGTTGAAGTTTCTCATAGATATTGAACGCATGATAACCGCTTTCTTGTTTATTTAATTCCTATAAATTATAAAGTTCCTATTAGTATCATGAAAAGTAAATTAATAATATTCTGAACCCTAAGTTAGACTGATCTTAAGGGTAATGCACATGAGCCCAAGAGGGATAGTGATTATACCTAAGATAGTAGACCAGATTCAGGTTAGAATATGAAAACAAGTTTATGTTCTTATTTGCAAATAAAAGTTGTTGAATATATGTATACTTGTGTTTATTGGATGAACCCACATACTAGTATAGAAATATACTGACTACATATTTGTTTTTCAGTGTTTTAGGTACCTGTTATACTTGATTCGTGGACATGGGGTTACAGATGAAAGACATTGAAGACACTAAAGTTATTCATGAAGGTTTGGATAGTGGTATATCATCACACATGTACAAGTTAATTCTTTCTAAAAATTATGTAACTCCTTAGAGGAGCTTTTTATGCAAAGATGTAAATATTTGTTCATTAATGGAAATTGTTTACTATTCTATATTATTTGTTGAATCTGATCCTAGAATTTATGAGTAATGATCTACGACTTCAAGGTCTTTTAGACACTCAAAAGTGCGGGTCGTTACAATCATAGAAACGGATGTTGGATTTTCTAGGCTCTAGAAGAACCAACATTGGAGCAGAAGTCAACTTCTCATTTGTCACTAGGAAACATTACTGATACTTCTTGTCCCAAATAATATGGCACACCCTTCATGCTTAAATTTGTCAAGGTAATTATGTGGAACTGAAGTTTCTAGTGAACCTCCTGTAACATCTAGCTAACCCAAAAAAAATTTGAACCTCTATTGGTGTATAAGGTTTCTCCAATGATAACACTGACTCCACCTTCATGGGAGTTGCACAAATCCATTTCCCATCGATGACACCACCATGATAAGACACCTCAGCCAGTTAAAATTTCCACTTACTGAACTTAGCATAAAACCTATATTGTCTCAACAACTCCATTGCTCCAAAAATGCTTCTCACGTTGTTGAGTGTCTCTCAGTAGGTTAAGATATAATCTACAAAAACCACCAAAAACTAGTCAAAGATATGATTTGAACACTTTATTCATCAGATCTATAAATAGTCTAAACTAATTGGTTAGCCAAAATGGCATTACTAAAAACTCTTTATGACCATACCTACTTCAAAAAGCAATTTTAGTTATGTATTCTAACTTGATCCTCAAATGGAAATATCCACACCTTAGATCTATCTTCGATAACACTATAGGACCCCTCAAGTGATTAAACATGTCTTCTATCCTTTGGAATGAGTACTTGTTTTTTCACTATATACTTGTTGAACTATTGATCATCTAACAAAATTTCCAGAAAATCAAAATAAAAATAGCAAAAAGTTGAAAAGGGTTGTCTACAATTTTCGTTGTGGTGACTTCCAAGGCAATTGGTGGCACTACTGGAGATTGAGTCATTGGTGTGGCTGGAGACAAGGATGTAGTATCTTCCTCGAAGGATGGAAAATCCAATTTTATTGATCTGGTCCCCAAAACACTGGAAGGTGGCATAGACAAGAGTTCTGCTCCTCAATCTCAGTCTAAATCAAGATCTATTCCTCTTTCTTCTTCATCAATTCAAGTCTCAAAGGAGGTCAAGCTCTGTTCGGATATTGTTAAGCCCAAATTGAAACCCAACCCTACAAATCCTATTGTTCTAAACAAAACAAATATTGAAGTGGTTGATGGTAAACTCTTATATCCCAAAAGTATTATGGAAAGGAATTTAGCTTGATGGAGTAGGGTGGTTGCGGGGTACAATTTTGGTTTGAAGCCCCACTGGCTGACCCGGGTTACTCATTTGGCAAAGATCTGGAACGTTAAAGGCTCATTAGAAGTCAAATCTAGAGGCAAATGTTTTTTCCTCATTATGTTCTCAAATGATGAAGATATGTCCATGGAGCTTAAAGGCGGCCCATGGCTTGTTGTTGGGAAGCCATTGCTTCTTAAAAAGTGGGAAAGAGGCGAGCCAATGGAGAAACTAAAGCTAGTAGAAATCCTTGTGTGGGTTAAAATTTTCAATCTTCCATTGGAATTCTAGGACAAGGAGATGTTTGATCGGATAGGTTCTTTCTTGGGGAAACCCATTTGTCTTGATAGGCTTACTATGCAGTTCATTAGACTAGAGTACACCAAATTTCAAGTTCTCATTCCGATTAACTTTACATTTCCAAAGGAATTGTAGATACAAAGTGATGATAGTCAGACTGATACCATCTCTTTTGAATATGAATGGGAGCCCAGTAGATGCATTCATTGTGGGAATATTATGCATGAATCTACTCTCTATTCAAAATATAAGATTTTGGAACCCAAAGATATTGGAAAGAAGGTTTGAGTTCCTACATCTAAGTCTCCAGTCACTGAAGGCACTAAGATTTTTATTAATGTTGTCACTGACATTATTGTTCCATCGGATGAGATGTTTGTGGATATGCCTGAGACGTCTAGTACCTCTTCTGGTAGCATAAATGTCATGAAGAGTAGTCCTGACCCTCAACAGCTCCAAATAGTGGATAAGGGTGGGGGTGTTTCTTCTAATCCAATGACCCCGGATCGATCTCAGTGGGAAACTCAAGGTAGAAAATCCAAACCCTCCCCCAATAGTTCAACCAAAGAGTGTTGGGACATCCAGGAATATTCTGATTTCATCTTACAAGTTTTCTCTACTAGAGAAAATGGTGGATGGTGAATCATTACACCCTAGAGGTGGGGCAGGTCCAATTGCCCCCCTAATGGGTAAGTTCTTCATTATTGATTGGAATGTGAGAGGCACTCAAAATAAACTCGCATAAATTGGGGAGGTAATCAAAAGAATGAGGTTTGATATTGTTATTATCCTAGAATCCAGAGTGTAAGAGAAAGATTTAGCTAGCTCTGTTGATGTTATGTGTAAGGACATTAATTTTCTTTATAATGGTGAATTTTATTCCTATACTCATATTATTCTTCTTTGGAAGGATCCTAGTATCTATGTTGTGAAGCTTCAGGCTAGTGAGAAACTGTTACATTTGTAGGTCAGTGTTGAAGAGAATGTGTTCTTTGTTTTTATAGTGTATGGGGGTAATGATGATTATGACAAAACTACTCTCTAGAATAATTTAGTGTTCATTAGTAATTCTTTGATGTCTCTATGGTGTGTTCTTGGGGATCTCAATGTCGTTAGGCTCAACATGATGAAGTTGGGTAAGCATCCTCCATCTGCCAGAAGTATGTTGGATTTCAACGGTGTCGTGTATGATACTGGTCTTCTTGAATTGACTACTAGGGTCAAATTTTCACCTGGGACAGTAGAAGAAAGAAGGGTATCAACACTTTTTCAAATATTGATCACATTTTCTCTAACTTGGGTCTTCTTGATACTTTCCCAGATGTTTGGGGGGAAGTTATAGATTCTATTGTCATTGAACATTGCATTATTGCTATCCATCTTACTAAAGAGGTCAAAAGGAAATCTCATTTTATATTCATTAACAACTGGGTGAATGAAGATATTCCTAGATATCGTTAAGGATAATTGGAATAGGCATAATTTCTCTGTCCCTCCCATGTTTAGAATTTATAGTAAAATAAGTAGTCTCTGGAAAGATATGATTGAGTAGAACAACAAAAAAGTTAAAAATTATCTCTCTACAGCTACAGAGTTAGAAGCTAAGGATAATCACATGAAAATTCAAGTTCATAGAGACCCAGGTAACCTTGATATACAAAAAAGTTTGCTTAGCATCAAAGATGTTGTCATTAAGGTGAAAGATGAAGAAGAGAGATTTTTGAAGTAGAAATCTAGAGTTCAGTGTCTCAAGGTTAGTGATAGATATTAAAAAAATGCTTCTTTCAAAATCAGAAGGGTGAGAAACAATATAAATTCTCTGATGATTAATGGACATGTTTCTTACGACATGGATGCTATTAAAAGATTCTATCTTTAGTTTCTATAAGGAGATATTTAACTCTGGTAGTGACACTTATGTTGACTAGAATAATGAATGGATTTTGCCCCACCTATTTCAAGAAATTGCTGACCTTTTTAGAAAATGAGTTACTTTGGAGGAAATGGAAATTGTTTTTAAAAATCTCAATAATGAAAAATCTCATGGCCCCGGTTGATACAATTGTCTTCTCTAAGAAGTGTTGGAGTGTCATCAACATTGATGTTATTACTATTGTCTTGAATTTCTTTGACAACAATAAACTGCTCAGAGAGTGTAATAGAACCTTTATTGTTCTAATCCCAAAGATTTCCATTGCGTCTTGCTTCAAGGATTTTAGGCCTATCTCTCTCTACAACATTCTATATAAAGTCATTACAAAAGTTCTTGCTAATCATCTTCAATCAGTTATGGGTGATAGTATTGACCTGAATCAAATGGCCTTCACTAAAGGATGATCAATTGGTGATGTGACTCTTCTTTCTAATGAGATGTTGTTCTCTTTCCCAAATTCTCATGGACCCATCCATATGTGTGTAAAAGTGGATTTGTTGAAGGCTTTTGACTCATCTAGGAGAGATTATATTTTCTTTATTATGTCCATAATGGGGTTCCCTGACTGCTAGCTTAGTTGGATTGATGAATGTTTCAATTCATCTTCCTTGCATGTGCTCATCAACGAATCCCCTTCAGAGCCCTTCTAAGATTATAATGGTGTTCGACAGGGTGACCCCCTGGCATCATACCTCTTTGTGATTACCATGTAGGATCTTTCTTCTATTATCAATGTCGTTGTTTCAAAGAATTAGTTAGATCCTATTAGCTTGACTGACAAGAAGAAGGGTGTCTCTCATATTATGTTTGCATATGACCTCCTCCTTTTCTCTAAAGCATGTGCTAAGAATGTGATGGTTTTGAATGATATTCTGAAAACCTTTCATATAGTTTCTGGTATGAAGCTCAATAATGATAAAAGCCAACTCTTCATCAATAATCTTGTAGATATGAGAGTATTAGCAGCCTCCTTAATACTGGTATGTCTTAGCTACCTATTTGATACTTGGGTCTACCTCTCTTCACATGTAGACTCACTAGGGAGATGTGCCTTCCTATTGTTGACAAGGTTAAATCTAAGCTCAATTCATGGAAAGGTAGACTCCTCTCTTATGTAGGAAGAGTGGAAATGGTTATCTCAACCCTTTCTACCTATCAAATTTTTTGGTCTACCACTTTCCCTATCCCTAAATCCACTATAGATAAGTTAGAGAAACTCATGAGAGATTTTATATGGAATAATGATAAAGAAAATAAACACATTCATACTATCTCCTAGAGTTCTATATGCATGTCCAAAGTTGAGGGTGGCCTTGGCATTCACTCTATCAAAGATTGGTTTAATGTTGGTATCCTTAAGAATCTCTGGACTTGGCTAGTGATAGAAACTCCCTTTGGGTAAAGTGGCTTCATGAAAAATATCTGATTGTTTCTATTTGGCCAATTATAGGGAGTTCAATGCTTCCTGGCTATGGAAGAAGCTCCTTAGTAAAAGAAATGTCCTCTTGAATATGTGGACTTTAGAATGGGTGATAAGGATGTTTTTCTTTTGTGGAGGGACCCTTGGTTTCCCCACAAGGAAAAGTTGTTCGACTTGGTTGATAAACAACTTATGTATCACCATGGAAAAGGTTTTTTCGGTAAGTTCAACACTTGTATCAAGGATAATAGTTGGTTTTGTCCTACGTTTTGTGGAGCTGGAGTCATTCTTGACATTTTCAAACACCTACCTCAACCTTCGGGTGGCAAAGATACTATCTTGTTTAAAGGTGGTTATTATTATCAATTAAAATATGGTTGGACCATCTCCAGATCCACCTATCTCTATGTGGCTTAGGGAAAGTGGATTTGCTCTCAATCCATCCCTTGAAGATGCTCTTTTGTTATATGGAAGTGCTTTCTTAATAGACTGTTGACTATAGACACTCTAAAAAGATTTAGTTTTCATTTTGCCTCGAGGTGTGTTCTTCGTGAGGATGATGAAGAAACTAGAGATCATCTGTTCTTTGGCTGCATGTTTTTGTCTGAAGTCTGGCATGGTTTTTAGAATTCCTTCAAGTGCAGCAGTATTTTTTGCCTTTTAGATCTTTTGCTTCTAAAGAAAAAAAGATAAGGTAGTTGTAGTTTTGGTAATCTATCACATCTGGAACAAAAGAAATCAAAGGATTTTTCTTGGTGTTCATTTGAGTTCTGAGAAAGCATGGAGACACATTTTTTAGGATACTTCAGTTGTATAGATAATTGTACAACCTATTTTCTTCTTCTTTCTAACTTTTTTCTTGTTCTATATTCTCTTGTTACACATTGTAATATGACATTTACTTTTTTGAGTAATGAAAAAGGAGACACACTTGTTTCATAAAAAAAACTATTGATCATCTATCCACAACCTCATAGACCCATCCTTGTTCTTCATGAAAAATAGTGGACACTCCTAAGGGGACGAGCTCTACCATATGAAGCCATTCACCAAAAATTCCTAAATTTTATTCCCCAACTCCTTCATCTCAGTTGGTGCCATCCTATGGGGGCTTGTGTTAGGGTTTGTGAACTAGGAACCACATTGATCTTAAAATTGATCTCACTTGGGAGGTACTTTGGGGAAATTATCAAGGAAAACATCTTCAAACTCACTTAGCACGAGAACATCCCAGATACTAGGACTCATTGCCTTGTTATCTACCACGTATGCTGAGAAAGCTTCACAATGTTTTCTCATCAACTTTTCCTCTATCACTACCAACACTAGACACTTGGGAGCATCTTCCTATATCCTTGTAAACACCAAGAGATGTCATCATCTAAAAACTTTGCAACCACAATCCAAAACAACCTTATACTTCTTCAATGTAACCATTCCTAGGTCATTCAAATCCATGCATATGAAATGGCATAAGATCCACTTGAATTTTGCATGACAAGAAGCAAAGAACATGTGATAGACACACCTTTAGCAAAATAGGGGAATAAAGTAGGGGTTTTCTAACAAGATATGATAAGCTCTACTACAAAAATGCAAGTTTCAACTATTTATCACCTATCTGATGATAAAAATGTGTCTCACACCCGAACAAATAAAACATATACATATGTAGATGTAGATAAGTTAGACTGAAAAAGATTTATATAATTTGTCACCATTCATGAGTTGATGACTCCATACAAGTGAATCATTGCATAGAATCTAGTTGTTGCATGTTGACGTCCTCAACCTTGACTTCTACCTACGGGTCTAGAAGAACCTACTTTAGAAAAACTCCTTGTAATATACTAATAGGGTCCATTGTCCTATAATTACTTAGATAGCCATGTTTCAGACATTGACATAGAACTATTTGCCCCACAATGTGGAAAATTGTGACATCTTCCCTTTTAGGGAGACCACTAGGACTACAACTATGCCCTTTGTGCAACATTGGCGACCTTTTCTATTGTTGTTAATATTGTTACCGTTGTGGTGGTGCAGATACGATATGCTTCTTGAATCTATCATACTATAGTCCATGAAATTGAAAATATGTGTTTCTTGAATTAGCATCATGAAGATTCACCATAGTCCTCTCTATCCTACTTATTTAATTCATAAAGGTATAAAACTTCTCATGCATCTCTATGGTATATGCCAAGCATTCCAAATCAACATTCAATACCTTATCAAAACTCATGATAAAATCCTTCTCTATAGTTTCCATGTGAGGACAAAATCTCAACAACTTCATAAACTTCACCTCATAATAGTTCACATATCACATTCCCTAGTGTAACTACTCAAATTGATCCATTTTCTCCTCCAAACAAGACTCAAGACAATATCATCTCAAAGTTCTCTTGAAGTTGGTCCATGTGATCACCAAACTAGGCATATTCTCCTCCTTAATGGCCTACCAATGGCCAACACTACACTTTAATAGGTAGATCACATGCTTAATCATGTTCTCCTAGGCAATGTCTAAGATCATAAATACCTTCTCAAGGTCTATTATCCATATATATGCATTTGACATATCAATTGTGCCCACTTAGTTGTGGATCCTACATTCTTCAACCTTCCAAAGGTCTTCCAAGGATCTTATGATGACTCAAACATTAGGTGCAGGTACCCTACATGGAGATATAGGTACTATGTTTGCTACACATGATCGTAGCTATTAGTTGTTCAAAGACAGACTGGAAAGCTATATTAGCTATTAGAGATGGGTCCAAAGTTTGTTGAATAGGGTGATCTAGCCTTCTATTAGGTACTCCTATGTTGGTACCTTCATCCTCTCACTACCTCCTGGCCATGTGACTTCTCAACATGTTCTTCACACAATCTAAGCATACCTTCATAACCATACAAAATGGTTGGAAATGGTGTCCATGTAAGAATACACACCACATTCTAAGTCATTTGTCCCATAGAATCAGCAAATCAAAATCTATAATAAAACTGAATGTGGCATCCTACCACACTAAATCTAGATTAATCTAAATATACACCATCCAATCTCTAATTAATCAACATCATTGAAAAGATACAGAAGAAAAGCTAAATACAATTTCTAAACATATTTACAAGATTATTCATACAAAATGTGCAATTTCTATTCATATTAAATTAGGTAACTTGACAAAAAAAATCAATCTGTAATATCACAAACTATATACAAAATATATCTTGCCAACCATTTACAACATGTATATTATGGAAGGTATACAACTCAAAACCATGAGATGAGATACAACTAAACAATCCCCCTTGCATGGACTTGAGAGTACATGAATCACTCTAACACTCTATTAAGGACCACTATCTACCTCCAAGCTCTAGTGACTACCAAACAGTGGCTCCTCTCCACCAAAGATCTGTTGCACTATTGGTCACCTAAATTATGTGGAGAACCTTGAGGTTAGATCCATTTCTTAGTGATATGATATTATAGTTGATAACATTTATTGCTTACAAGTGGATTATCAAATCATATTAATTAAGATAATTAGATCAACAAGTCGTAATTTTATACATGATATATACAAACACAGATACAAATATACATGTAGGTACAAATATGGATACAAACTATGAGCCACACAAAATACTTGTATGAAAGAGGAGGAGTAAAAGCATACCATGTGATTTTCCCATAAAACCTAAACAAATTTGTACATGACTAAGATACTTGTTTTAATAATTCATGGATAGTTTGATTCATACCAATCAAACTATGAACAATTTGTTGCAAACTCATAATTAGCTTCGTATAAGACCTTAGGGTTACCAATACCTTAAATATTTCTTCCCCTCAGTCACTAGGACTGGAAAACCATAGTGGTACAAGAGTCTAACCTACTAGTAGGGGCATAATGTCATCCCACGTAAAATTGGTCCACCTTAGGTACACAGGTCAAGACACCAAAACTAGTGCATAATGATCCACCAAATCTGAGTTACTATCGCATCCACTCTTAATCACCTTGAAATTTGGATGACAAAAAATAGACATCTATACATCCACATATACTCAACAATATAATACTTCAATCTCCTTCTCACAATGTGAAATTTCTATGAGGATTACTCATTTCATTATCCACAAAATTTACATTCTTATACCTCTAAGGCTATATGGATTTAATTATTAAGATAACACTTTATTAATTAAGCCAACTACTCAATTTAGACTACATTAATCAAGTTATATACAAGATTCAGAAATGTAATTGAAGATTAATCAATTCTTTTGTAAGACCCCTGACCAGAGTTTTGGGGTAACCCTTCTATATTTGGCTTAATCATGTGCTTGAAAGCTTTCTCTAATCTTTTGAGATGTAATTAGGGTTTGTGGAGAGCTTAAGCTTCAATTTTGTGCTTTTTGTGCTAGTTTTGGTGCAAATTGTAATTTACCCAATGTAGGAGGTTGATGTGCAATTTTCCACATCTAGAGTGTCCCCTCTCTTTCTTGAAATCATCTTGAGGAAAGAGAAAGGGGATGGTGCCTTGTTTGATACTTAGTTGAGGAGTATCACCCCATGTGGTGAATAGGGTTGATGTGAGTGTTGAGTGCCTTGACCATGTGTGTTTGTTGTGTTGTCTCGACCTTGGGTAGAGACCAAGGTTAGTTTTATAGGGTGTTGAAATTGAGATACCTCCTCCAGGCATTTTGATCATGATCTAGAAGGTCTAGGGTGGTCTTGGGTCGAGATGGTTGTCCATGTATAGATCATTTTGACCTAGGGTTGTGTAGGTACCTTGTCTCAACCTAGAGATGATGTTGGTTGGTGGTGTCGTGACCATAGATGGTGCCCCATGAATGGTTCGTGACCGTGACCATGTGGGTTGACATGGTGGTCGAGACACTACCTAGAGTGTATTACCATGTCTTGCATGTCATTCTTAAGTGGTTTCATGTTGGTCTTTTGAGTGGATAAATGTCCCTTGGGTCCCTTAGTATGTTGACACCTCACCCCTTGCTCTCTCTCTCTCATCTTCCATCTATATAACCCCTTATCTCTTCTTGATTGAAACCCTTTTCAGACATCTATCTTATCCTCCTTTTTTGCTTGTTCTTGGATCTTGGTGGAGCAAGGAGGTTCGTCCTTGGAGCTTGGGGTATCAATCTCCTCTTGCATGTGGTGGTGGTGGTGGTGATTCAAGCTCATCTTCCATCCTTGGTAAGTGTTTGTCTTCTAAGTGATGTTTCTTTTGATCTCCTACCTTCATCTTCCTCTCTTTTCTCAGCCCTATACCATGGTTCTTCCATGGTGGTCGTTTTGGGAGAAAAACTCCTCATTACAAGGGTCGTAGACCATGTTTTAACAAGGTAGACCCAACTATGAAGAAGATTTCCTCTCTTTTTCTCCCTTTCTCTTTTGGTTCAACCAAGAGCTTCTTTTCTTATTTCCTTGGGCTACCTTTGACCTTGATGTATTCTCCTTCTTGAGGTGCTCTTATGGCCGAGTGTGGAGCTTTTGCTGAATCTTCTTCAACCCTTGGATCATGTGCTTGGAGCTCTTGATCTTGGAGTTTGGAGCTCTTGGTGGTGATCATCTTAAGGTGGGTTATATAACACTAAACCTACTCTGTTATTGCACTTCTTTATGTATTTTATTAATTTTTTCTCTATATAGATTGCTTCCTCATCATGATTGTACTTCATGGCAATCTCTAGAGCTTGTTGGTGGTTTCTTGACCTATGCTTTAGCGTTTGGTGATCGGTTTCTTGAGTTTTCCTTCACGGTGGTTCTTCCCTTGGTTTCAGTTCTATTTTGAGACCTAGATGCTACATCTTAGTGTGTTTGTGACACTTCCCTCTTGGTGGTCGTGACCTTGATAGCTTTTGGTCAAGATGCTTCCTTGTGGTTGAGTTCACCTAGCGGTGTTAGGTCAAGGCTTTTGGCGTTAAGTGGTCTAGTCACCCCTGGTGTTGGTGTCTTATTCCTACCTTGCTTGGGTTGGACTCACCCTAGAGTGTAGGGTCACAAACATGATGGTCTTGGGTCATGAAATGGGTGGAGGTCGATACACCCTTGAGATCAGGACATGTTGAGGTCGAGACACCTTTGGCCAAGATGTTTTTTGGAACCCTAACCCTTGATGTCGCAGGCGTGACATGACTTAGAGAGTGGAGGTTGCGACATGTTGGTGGATGGTCGATACACATGAGTGGCATGGTTGTGACATGGACCATGATGGGTGGTCATGACCTATGTGGTTATGTAGTCAATATAGGGTGATGGTAGGTGGATGAGAAGCACATGTGAACACTTAATGATATTCATATATGAATGATACATAAGCCATATATAATGATGTTTAGAATGTCATCTAATCAACTCTAATGATGTTTCCTAATCCTAATACACTCCAAGATGATGGAGGGTGATGGTTATAGGGTTGATGGTTGAACTTAGTCTTATAAACTGTAATCAGCTAAGAGGAAACCCTAACCCTAATAATGAACAATGATCTTGCTTATTTCTCTATCATGAAATGATTATGATGTTATGTAGTTATCTCTCTCTTTCTTATCAACTTCTAACCATGTAGGTGTTATGAGCTTTATAATAATGGCTAGTGCATTTTATGGTGATTATGATATGACACATGTTTAATATGCCCTTGTGAGGCATGTTGAGGCACTTATGATATAGGAATAATGTGAATGGGTCCTATGACCTGGAAGTGACTTGTTGCATAATGTGAGATGGCTTTTCCTAATTATGACTTGAGGTATTAGTATCCCATGATATGGGGCCTTGATAATGATGATGTGAATGGAAATAATACAAGCATCTTTTGGTGATAGCGTGACAAGATCACACCCTATACGTTTTATATCTTCTAGAGTTATGTTATGCCCTTACTTTTATAGAACTTATTCTGGATTTGTACATTATAACTTGATTGATGTTGAAAGGCATTTAAATAGACTTAATTAATCAAGTGGAACTTGAACATGTAGTTCTGACCTATGCCATAGATCCATCTCAGTGTCAGCACTTACTGGATGGTAAAATGGGCTTTCCTTTAGAGGAATCTTGGAGTCATATATTGTTGAGTATATGCATTCACATGATTGGCTACAGCTCATACCCTGGCGGGATCATAGTTGTGGGATGTATCTTAGTGATATGTTGCTTATGTGGTTTCATAAGATTAGCTACGGGCCATACCCTGGCAGGAGTGTGGCTACAAGCCAGCTCAATATTACTAGCATCGTGACCTGTACCGAGGTGGGATAGGACTTTCACTGTTTGACTATATGTCATAGGTTTTAGATGATTAGCATGTCTCTATTATGTACTCGTGTAATGACCATAGAGTTTGGTGTGGTTGTGGATTTTGTCTCTTTCATGGACCTTGTACGGCATCGATTTCTCTTAGTAGTGGTTGGTTGGATTTGGGTGGTATGACTCAAATCCTCAAGGCATAATACAATATGTAATGATACGTATAGTACACTTCCTTAGGATATGAGAACATTGGTTGTAGCCTTGCCTTGCTTTTGTACATGTTAGTTGGTAGAGAATATACATTTTCTTTGTATTCCTTCTTAGATTATTGATTGTTCTACTATTTAGTAATAAGTGCCAAGTATTGCTTAATTTGCTTTATTTAATAGATACATATCATTAAACTGAATATGTTCATCTGGCTTAGTTTTGTATCTACTTGCTTTAGTTATTTGTGCTAATAATAGTGTTGATGGAGAGTTATATCTCTCAGTGAGATTTGGAATCTCACCCTGTAGGTTTCCCACATCTTTTAGGTGGATGTACACGACAAGGTAGAGATCATGCAGTGGAGGCAGAGTAGCAGTAAGGAGGACAATAGCTGCTAAGGTTGGGAATGTTGCTTGTGGTCTTTGATAGTTAGAGTCCTAGAGTCGTCCATGTACACTCAGGTCTTGGGGGAAGTTATGTATGTTCCTCGAGGTGTTACCAATATGGCTTTTTGGTTTATGCACCCTTGTTGTATATAGTTGGTCATTGTATATATTTATGTAAATGAACATATATTACATGTGACAAGTAGTCTTTTTTATGGACATGTTGCAAATCGTGATGCTTTATGATATATAATTCAGATGGCAAGTTTTGGATCCTAATGTAATAAGTTTCTTGATGTTAATTCTTGTTGTAATTGGTTTTAATTTTTAGTTTTTTCAGTAATCCGCGATAGAATTTTGTTTTAATGTCGTGGTTTGTGTTGGTGTGGCAAAGGGTTTCACAACATCTTTAAAACTCCATGAGATACAAAATTTACAACCCTAGATATCAAACTACTCAATCCCACTTCATATTTTGGTAACACACCACCATACACACTTTCAAATTCAAATATGTGTAAGTTGCATTAAGAACAAGAATATGCATAAAAGACCACTTTCTGCATAGATGAACTACTCTGGTATAGTATGTCTAATTAAAACAAAATTTCAAAAGTATAATGGTCATAGAGAAGCCTTAAAATCATTTTATAACAACCCTCTAATAGCAAGAAATAGTAATAGGTCGATTTTTCTTCACATTTGTAACATACTAAATTTTGCGTATCAAAAATAGTTTGAGCTATAGTTCATTTTTCTCCTCAGTTTAGATGCCAACCACAAATCATGGGCACTGATACCACACAAAAAAAAGTCAAATTTGAATGACTATGAATACAAAATAATCAATCACAATATATTGTTACATTTGGAGGCTAGTAATTTTCTAAATGTAATTAATGAGAGTGAGGTACATACTTACATTAGTAGATCAACCAAATAATTAAAATAGTATTTGTTAATATGTTGGAGTGTAATTAGTTAGTCAAGTCAAAGAATTAACTAGAGATATGGATTCTTCTTGAAAAATACATTCAATTAAGAGAAGAAGAGGAAACAACCAGGCTCTTTTGGTCTTATCTTCAATGATAAATAGACAGATTGAATTGTGATAGCAGAACAAATTATTGGATTATATACTTATGCCCCATACATCTCTTCATATAAAAAATATAGACATGTAATTACCCCCCACCCATTTTCTAGTTTTAAACTTGATAACTAATGTAGGTAAGCATACAACTCCTCCTCTTCTCATTCCCCCATTGCCATACCTTCTCCTTCCTAGACTCACTCCTTGACTCTTCTCCTTTAACACCTTCATAAGCCTAGATGAGAAACCATATGGTCATATGTCTCAACAACACCATAGACCTACAACATAGCCGACTACCTAGTTTTTTCAAACTATTAACATCTTCATACAATTGACAAACCTACCAATGCTTTGAAACTCACCACCTTGCTCATACTCCTCCTACCCTCAAACCTATAGAGGACCATAACTAGCTAAAAAATACTACATAACGCATCCCCGATCATTTGCAAATTGATGCTAAGTTCTAGAGCCATCTTGGAGAAATCAGCATGTCTATTGTGTTTGGAGTTATCACCAGATTCCTTGACATGTTCCCATAAGTCATCTAGGAATAATATCATTGAATATTAGTCTCCTATGTAACCTATATGGTAATCTTCATGGAGATACATGTTCTCCTCGAGCCCCAGTTAAACCACCAAGATTGATCCATCTTGGACTCCAAGAGGTAGGGAACAACTTTGAATGCACTTTGATCAACCCTTTCATGCCTAGACAGATATCAACCATGACTTCAACAGATTGAAGAATAAGAAATCCCATGCTCACTAAACATACTGCATCTGCATTTACGACTCTAGATCTATAAGAAACCATGAAACTATAGATGCCCATGTTACCCCACAACCATCCTACTCATACATCACCCTAATTTGGATCCAGGTAACCTCCTGTCAAACAAGAATCTAAAACCTCTATATAATATCAATATTCTAATCATATCATTTTGTAAATTACTAATAAGCCTCCTATGCCTATGATTTTTAGAAAAATGGGTAATAAGAATGCAATGATAGATTAGATGATAATCTTGTTTTAGACCTTGTCATCACATGCTACCTAAATTACATAGTCAATTAGCTATGTCAGCCCTTTAACTATGTATAATGGTTTGATGTAATTGATTTGAGGACATGACTAGTAATGATGTATTATCTCGTATGAGGATCACTAATCGCTAGCCATAGCTCCAATCTATTATCATATATATAAAATACTTGTTTATAGTAAATATATCTTATAAATATAAATATTTGTGTAGTCATGAAACTAATAACTCTATAATCATTAAGAAATATACTTTATCATGCTATGTTAGCTATTTTCTTCATATATTAAAACCCTAAATGCCTATGCCTATATTTAATGGTGTCTAGAAACACACTAAGAATGTAAGGTTACATATATATTAATGACCTACCTCTACTTCAATTGACTCATGGATATATGTATCTACATAGAGAATAATTTCGCCTAAGTGGGAAAGAAGGAAAGAACATATAGAAAGAAAGTCTTTCACAAACATATGTCTGTATGGATTATAATGGAAGTAGATTTTAATTATTTTATTAGCTATGATTGGAAAATGAAAATCCTTCATGCAGATAAAGAAACATTATAAAATTTATAAGCTATTGAGAACTCAAATACATCCATATGGAAATATCCTTATTGAAATTGAAGTTTGGAAAATACATTCAATTATATATAACATCATTTAAATCAATCTTATATTTTGAAGCATACTAGTAGGTGAGGACTACATGTATAGACCTTATATTCTTAAATACACTAGAATGTTTAGATAAATGAGTGACCCTAAAGTACTTAAACTTATGTAGAGAAATATAATGTTAGAAAAAATAAGATTGCTTGCTATAGAAATGGTATTAGATATAGAAGCTTGATCATATATATTGACAAATATATTTCAAGCAATCAATATATATAACCTTTTGTAATAATGAGATACACATATGGGTGTCCCTAAACCTTAACTTGACATTAGGAAACCAATACAAGGTCTAGATATACTTTCAATTATGAATTGGTAAATGTGGACTAATGTGTGTATAAAACACTTTTAGGTTGATAAGGACAAATTGTGAAGTTCCACCCTAGAGATAACTGTTAGTTGTGAAGACTAGGTATGTGCAATTGTTGTATGTTTTCCACATCAACTTTTCACATGACTTCACACACAAATTCAGTTCATTTTGTTCTCATTTAGCCTCTATTCATATGATTCTTGCTACCTTTTTGTTACTTTGCTTATTTTCTGATGTGTATTGCAGATATGTTTAAAAAGGATCATATTGGAATAGCCCAACTCAAAGCCGACATCATTGGGGCTTCTCCATGCCTTGCATACATTCAAAGTTCTAGTTCTGTTGCAACAACATCACACACGACGTGTCTGAATTAAGACATGATGTGTGCGATTCCAAAAAGCCATGCGTCCAACCGAAGTGACAAAAACACGTTGTGTTCCCTTTTGGAACATGACGTGTGTGATTCTAGAAGGTTCTGAGCAGAGCAAAGACATGCCATGTTCCACTCAGACACGGTGTGTACCTGGAGATGCAGAGTCGACTATATGTTTCTAGAAATGTACATGGCGTGTCTTAATTTGAACACACCGTGTGTTGTACACTTGGATCAATCGTCGAAGGCCAGGACATGACGTTTCAAAGGAAGACACGTCATGTCACTGCCAGTTTCAGCAAAACTGAAAAATGATGCCCCTCATTTTTAAAGACTAAAACAACTTATGGAGTGGTTACCATTGGTCATAATTCAAAAGTCTTTCGTCTAAGAGCAAGGCTAGAGCAAAAGGAGGGCAATTTTAAGGTGGAAGAAGGTGGTTTTCTGGCAAAGAACCCCCATTCTTCTTCTCTTCTTCTCCATTTTCTTCTCTGAAGGTGCAATAAAGCTTCTTCTCTCCACCAAGCTTCTCAGGAGGGAAGTTTGTATGGTTTGGAGCAGCTGTATGAGTGGAATTTTGTCCCCAAGTTGAAATTCTACTCTTCTTGGGTTAAACCTTTGGTTCTCTTAGCTTTTTCTACTCTAAACCATGTTAAACTCTGAAATTTCTGCATCTTTTCTGTTGTACATCACCATGGATGAGTAGACTCTTTTTATTGGGCATGGGAGAGTAGCTCCCATGTCATAGCATGTATGGAACATGATAATTTCATACTAAATGCTAATTTGTTTATTTTTCCACCTAGTGAGTACCGGTTTCTTACTTCTTACATGTATGGTTGGCCACTTTATGCGCATGCTTTATGCTTTCTTGCTTGATCTAAGAAGATAGGTAGGAGAGTAAGGGGGTACTCTCTTGGCAACTCCTCCTTTACCATGAGAGTGGAAATTATGGAGTTGAGGAGTAGGCTTGTGATCCAAAATGAAATTTATACATGAGAATGTTGTATTGAGTTAGGATCGTTGTACTTGCACCGAGAGGTGAAGTGCAACATAAAACTCTCCTTTAAAACAAGTGCTCAGTATGTTTAAATTTCATGCTCCTATTTTATGCTATGATATGTTGGTGAAATCCTAAGTCCAAGATCCTTCCATATCTAAAATCAACCCTCTTTTAGTAATCCATCTACTATTTTGTTTAGTTCTAAAATTTTAGCTTAATCAACCAAATCACTCTTTTAAAAAGATCTAGATTGTTCAACCTTAGCACTATTGCATTTAATTGATTACTAAAGCTCCTTGTGTTCGATCTCGACTACAACTACTCTTGTGTACTTGTGAGAATTGGTTAGTTGAGTAAAAGGTCTTTCTTAAGATTGAAACTCGTTAGTGTAACAACCAACAACAATCCCGATTTATTTTGAGCACTAACATGGTTATAAACCCATTTATTCACAATGAGGCATCTTTTGAATTTTTCTCCTCCTTCATAAAATTTTCATACCTCATCAAATATGAAGTTTGTATTGCTTCTGAAATTTAAAATTATCATGTGATGTTGGGTTTAATAACCCACTTTACATCCTTATCGTGGTCATTTTTTAATATGTTGCTTATAGAATCATTTCATCTTTCCATACTATATTGCATGCTTATTATACTAGTAATATAGAGTAGTGATACTTTTATACAACCATAAATATTGAACATTTGGACTAAAAAGTAAATATTGAACATGTGTCCCACCTTTTATATATTAGGTTTCGATGATTTAATCCCCCTTGCCCTTGGGGTATCGGGGTTCTAATCCCCCTTATCCTTGGAGGATTAGGGTTTTAATCCCACTCCCTCCCTGGCTTGAGATCTTATGGTGTCTTCGCCCTACAATATATTGACTTAGTCTAACATGCATACACATCTTTTTGTTGTTGTTGTTGTGAATTTTAGGCAAGATCCTTGAAATGATTATATTGTTTTCATTAATTTTATCACCTTGTTCTTTTGTTGATTACCATTTGATCATGTCCTCTTGAATTTAACTACATGATGTAAGCCCTTTATTGTATTCAGAACATCCCTTTTTTTACACACTTACTAATGCTCATAAACATTTTTGTTATGCTCAAGTTCTTAAACTTCGACATGAAGAAGGCTGGTCAAAAGCGTCTATTGCAGCTGTAAGAACTGGAAGAAATCCAACTAGATGCATATGAAAATGCAAAGCTCTACAAAGAAAGAACAAAGGTTTGGCATGACAAAAGAATCCATAGGAAAGATTTCAAAGAAGGAGACAAAGTGTTGTTGTTTAACTCTAGACTAAAGCTATTCCCTGGAAAACTGAATTCCAAGTGGTCAAGTCCTTTTCTTGTGTTAAAGATTTTTCCATATGGAGATGTTGAGGTACAAGGCAAGGATGAAGCTTTCAAAGTTAACATGCAACATTTCAAGCTATATACCTTTGAAGATGAAGTTGACAAAGGAGCCTCTTGCTCCCTCTAAGATGCATGATGGAAAGATTGAAAAGTCTCACTCTGGACTCTAAATGGAGGACCTCGTGGGAGTTGAACCCACATTAGGATAGATTTCTTTTTTGTTATTTGAGTCAAGAACACTCTTTAGTTTCATAAATAATCTTGTCATGTATGAATGTAATAACTTAGACAATTATATTGCCATAACTATCTTTATTTATGTGCTGACAAAATGTTGTTTTCTATAGAAACTACAGAAGACACGACGTGTCTTTATTTGACATGTTGTGTCGCTAATCAAAGAATAACAGTAGCCGAGCTACATCTCTAGGTACACTATGTGTCATCACTCGACACGTCGTGTCCTGCCTACGAATCATCTTTCTGGAATCTCACACGGTGTGCAAAAAATCTGCACACATTGTGTCCAAATCACATTGACTTAGCAATAAACTTTTGCGAAAGTCACATGGCGTGTCTTTATTTGACACACTATGTCTCAATCAGTTGGCGACATCCGAAGAGGTTTCTGGAATCTCACACGACCTATCAAAATTCAAAAGTCATGTCTTGCAAGTGCAATTTTTTGAACAGAAGATCAGTGGGGAGCTTATTCAACGAAGAACACAACACGTACAACCTTGAACACGTCGTGTAGAAAAATGAAAAGTCAGGTCTAAGTAAAGCACACGAGCCACCTCTTTCACTCACACCTCCATTCGAGTCGTGTGCCATCTCAACCCTAGCCATCGTGTGCAATCTTTATGGTGCCCTCGCCTCCGCTGTGTGCTCAGTCGTGTTCTTCCTTGCTCACACAGCCGTCGCCGCACTCCTCCCTGACCTCAAGGGTGTTCTTATTTCCTCACACAGTTGTTGTGTGTGAATCTCCTTCACGTTACTGTCTCCTTTGTGCTCACGTAGCCGTTCGCCCCTTTCAGTATGCCTCCGACCTCTCCTCAGTTGTGGCCATGCCCTATCTTCTCCTTGCCGCTATCGTTCTCCACGCCACCATGCACCATCACTGTTCTTCAAGCAGCATCAAGCCACCCGACCGCTGTCGTGCTCAAATCGGCAGCCACCGTGTGCTCTCTCTGCGCACATGATCCACGCCGCCAAGCAAGATCAACATCCAAGCTATATTCACTGCCTCCTTGTCATCATCATGAAGCCACCGCCTCGCTAAACCCACTTCTCCAAGCACCGCTGTCGCAAATCTCAGCATGCGATTCTGCTCCAGGCACATGCTGTGTCCACCGACAGACACACCATGTCCTTCTTTATTCAGGCATGATCTTCTTCAGCAAGACACGTTGTGTCCCCTTCATAACATGATGTGTCTCATCCCGTCAGCAGCCAAATGGCACCCATGAAACAGACGTCAAACCGCAAAAATGGAGCAAGCTCCTCTTCAGCTCCTGCTCCGGCCTACGTCTCCCCCATGATTTTTAGGGTCACAGAAGAGGAGGATACCACCTACCAATTCCTAATCTCTAGGAGGGTATTTCCATCTTGTTTTGCATGTCAGCAGACCCTCACCAAGCTTGGTTTCAAGAATGAAGTGATGGGCCACCTGAAGTTCCTGGGGTTGTACTACGTCTGCACTATAGTAACTAAAACGTACCCTAGACTTGTTTATGAATTTCTGTCTACTCTCATGGTTGAGGAAGATTGCCAAAGGTGACTTGAACCATATACTAAAATTACTTTCCGCCTGCTAAACAAACCCTTTATGTTTGACCTACGGTGTTTCTGTGATTTGCTTGAATGCAACTATGGCGATTTGATAGATTATCTTGCAACTTTTAATAGTGATTCTTTCTGGGCTGAAATCTCTAGTGATAGTTTTCATAATGCCAAGAAAGCACGAGCTTCAGCAATTCATAATCCAATCTTTTGCTATATTCACCGCCTTCTCAGCACAGGGTTTTGTGTAAAGAAAGAAATGCAGGAGGGGGTCTGTGGAAAGACTGATTTGTTATTCCTGTGGTGCATGGTTCATGATGAGAAGATAAGTGCATGTTACTATATCCCCAGTAGATTCTTGGAAATAAAGAAGATGAAAAAGAGAGAATCTGGGGACATCATGTGTGGTGGTATCATTACTCTTCTTGCCACCAAGCTGGGGATGGATTTGACTGACCTAGAGCCCACACCAGGAAAGATTCTGGTGGATATCCCATACATCATCTCTGCCAATATACTATTTAGAGTTGGTGATAGTGATTCAAAGTTCAAGCAATTCCTTACCAAGAAACAATATATTGAGATCCCTGACCCCGACCACAATGATTTGAGTGATAAGGCCAACTGGAAGGTCGAATTGGAGCCTAAGGATGAAGAAGAGGAGGATACCAGAGGAGTAGGCACTTCTAGTTCACCACCTATAGATGCAACAACAACACCACCACCCTCTATTAGCACTCAGACGGACTACACTTAGACGATGCCTGACATGCGACATCTTTATGGCTATGTTCAGCAGTGCTTCAATCACATAGATGGCTGCCTAGATTAGTTGGGTACGCAGTATACTGTGATGCATGCCATGGTCCACCGCATGGACTCGTGGCACATCTCACAGGGCTACTACTCCATTCTGCCTCCATATCAGCCACTGCCACCTCAGCAACCCGACTTCATCTCACATCCTGAGTCCACCCTGCAGCCCATGGACATTCCAGAAATCATCAGCCAGTTCTTTCTGCCAGATCATGCGAGTGTTGGCCCCTCTTTTTTATTTTATCCATGATAGGTATCTGGTTGTTACCTCCATGAGTTTGGTTGATGTAGTGAGGACACTACAGATTTCAAGATTGGGGGGGCGCAACCGGCCCGTAATGTAGTTGTTATTTGCATTTTCTTTTGTTAGGGTTAGTCATGTCAGTCTTTTATTTCATCTTGTTTTATGTTATGCTTTTCTTTCATGGCATTTCCTTGAAGTGTGTCTGGGGTGGTTCCCCTCCCCGTAATGTTTTGGACTGTTTTACTTGGATCCAGAACCATACCACATGTGCTGCTTTATGAAGCTTGGCCTTCTCGGGCCTTGCTGCCATTTGTTTTTTCACTTGGAAGGAAAGGAATGGTAGGCTGCATGGGGCAGTTGAGGCTGATATGCTCAACTGCTTTGAGGTTGTGGAACACAATCTTCTCTGGTGTGTAAGGGCTAAACCTAATGTTTATAAAGGTTTGAGCCAGTTGTTTATCCAGTAGTGGGGCTTTTGTATCTAATACCCTCTGTATAGTATACATGTTTTTCCCTATACTTTTTTGAGTTTGAGTAATATTTTAACTTATCCAAAAAAATGAGGCTATTGCGATGAAATGAACTCTTGTACCTTGTATGCTTGAACCATCTCATCCCTTATACTTATTTTGGCCATATGAAAGAATTAGTAAAGAGCATGCATGAATCAAATGGAAAATGAAATTCCCCATGTACCTGATCTTGGTTTGTAATTGTATCTTGAAATCTCACATTTTCACATCTTTGATTGCTCAATACATGTAACAGTCTCAAATTTCAGTGAATAAATCAACTATAAAACACTATTTAGAATACAAGATACTCTTATCAAACCTTTAGTGCATATACAACCCATTTTTCAGTGAAACATTTTCAAAACAATGAATGGAATCTTGTTAACCTAACATTCCAGTTGACTCTTTTGTGTTGTGCAAAAATATTTTGTTACCTTTTTCTTCCTTTACCCAATAAAAGATGGCTTTTATCCCACATATCATGCTAGCCTAATGTGAGTCTGATCCGACAACGATGGTTAGGTGGTATGTGTTGGGTTTTCGAGGAGGCAGAGAAGCAGCGGAAACAAAAATTTTCTCCCCAAACCCAGAACAAAAGGAATAGCGTCAACATCTATATAATAGGAAAGATGGTTTGTGAATCATACCTTGTCCCGAGGCTTGCTCGGCGACAGTGCCACGCGCCTTGCGCGGTCTTCACCTCCGGTCTTGGACAGTGTCTGTGCAGCTCCTGGTCGCACCGGGACTGACGACTCCTCCTCCTACCGGACTGTCGGATGACAGTTGTCCTCCTAAGCGGCAGTGACCTCCCGCCTCTAAAGTAGTCCACACGGACCACCTGGAACTCCACTCTCCTTGTCCCACAAGGAAGTGGAAGGAGTCACACCCTCCTGTTGACGTACTAGTTGCCAACACACTCTCCTGCTGTCAATTGCAACTGCAGTTGTCCTTCCCTTGCTGCACCTCCCTTTACGGGAAGCACTTGCTCGGGCTCTCTCTCGGTTACCAAAACCAGAGAGAACGAAAACTTTGCAGAGCAATCAACTTGCACTGAGTTGTACTCTTAGAAGCCCCCAATACCCCTATATTTATAGGCGGGTCATGGGACAGGGTTCTCTGTGCCTGGCAATACGGGACTAAAGCAGGAGTAGAAGGGTTCGGGATTTTCCACAAAAAGCAACCATCTCGCAACCTGAACCGATCGGTTCACAAGTGAACCGGTCGGTTGGGGACCTGAACCGATCGGTTCACCACTGAACCGATCGTTTGGGACCCTTGAATCGATCAGTTCACTCATGAACCGGTCGGTTGGGGTTCCAGGTTGGTTCCCGATTGACTTTCCTTATTTCTTTCCCAATTGGTATCGAATACCAATATTATTCCCAATCGAATTGGGCAATTTGAAACGAAAGGAAAATTCTCACCAATCTTACTTTCCCAAGTTTCTCGATTGCACCAGTTGAACCGATCGGTTCAACACTTGAACCGGTCATTTCACTCTGTGCATGAGCCGATCGGTTCAACAATTGAGTCGACCGGTTCAGCAACCTCAGCCGACCGGTTCATCACATGAACCGATCGGTTGGGAATGCAGATTGTGCAGAATCAGTCAAATGCGATTTCAATCAATCCGATACTCCAATCAATGTGTCCAACACCTTGAACATTATGATATTGAGCTATCGATTAATTGAGTGTTTAATTGAACTACTAAACTCCTTTAGTAATCAATCTAAACATTTCTTGTGGACAAAACTCCTCTTCCAGGTTAAATCCTATGTGTGTGACCCTGCAGGTCCATTTCACGTTGGCAGTGAAAGTCCATAACACTTATGAATTCACAAGCAAAGAGCGGTGCCTAGTCACACATCATTGCTACCCAAGTGAAAGTAGAAAGTTGGAGAACAACTTTCATCCTATAATCCGTGAATGGTGTTACAGTGAATGTATAATTCCTTTGTCACTGATATCCAGAATGAACTCGAGGCATGGAACAGTCATCCTGTCAATGTTCATTCATTTCCTTGATCTCAGAGTAGACCGAGTGAGATGTGTATGACATCAATATCACATATTGATTCACACGTGCATGCGCATGCCTTTCTCAATCCTACTCATCAAGTGGCCAAGGATATCAACCTCCCTTAGGAGGGACAAATCCCATATCTATCACTCACCCCTCAAAAGCCCCATGTGTCAAAGCCACCCAATCATCACCTTTATAACAATCAATGTTTCAGGACTGCGTTTGATGATGTCAAAGTGTACCCAACGACATGTGTTGAGTGTAGTGATTTCAAGTCTAAGAATCACACTCACCACCATCACTGTGAGAGCTGACTGTGACTACCAAGTCATGGTTCCATGTGTCACTCTCGCGGTGGGTCTGTCCGGTACCTTGTTCTCTAACAAGTACCTATGTGCTTGGTTTGATATCACCATATCATGACTAATGAGATTTTGTCATCAACCAACACACAATCTAGTCTTTAGTGTTATTGATGTCTATGGTTATTTCCACAATAACAACCGACTAGGGACTAAACAAGAAAGAATACTCTTAGCATCCGTATGATCTCATCGTTTAGGTACTCAACCCAAAAGCATACGTCATTGAGTAAAACAATCTTTAGACATCTATCATGTTACACCATCATCTCAGAAACAGTTTAAACATATAGATTGGAAATTGCTTTTATTATTATTCAAATAATTTACAAAGTATCCCATTACAATCATCATATGACTTGCTCTATGGGCATACCTACCAACAGACTCCCACTTGCACTTAGAGCCAGTCACCAAGGAAACGCAGTCCTTGTGACCTAGCATGACCATCATGCTTCTGCTGAGAAAGGGCCTTAGTCAGTGGATCAGCTATGTTGTCTTCAGTTGGTACTTTGCAAATCTTCACATCTCCTCGCTGTACGATCTCTCGTATGAGATGGAAGCGCCGCAGTATGTGCTTGGACCACTGATGTGATCTGGGCTCCTTAGCTTGTGCAATAGCTCCATTATTGTCACAATAAAGCTCAATTGCATCACAGCTACTGGGAACTACACCAAGTTAAAAAATGAACTTCCTGATCCACATAGCCTCCTTTGCTGCATGCGAAGCAGCAATATACTCGGCCTCTGTAGTAGAATCGGCAACTGTTTCTTGCTTGGAACTCTTCCAGCTCACAGCTCCATTATTAAGGCAAAACACAAATCCTGACTGCGATCTGTAATCATCTTTATCGGTTTGGAAGCTTGCATCGGTGTAACCCTTTACAACCAGCTCTTCCTCGCCGCCGTACACAAGAAACTGATCCTTAGTCCTTCGCAAGTACTTGAGGATGTTCTTCACGGCTGTCCAGTGAGCATCCCTGGGATCTGACTGGTACCTGCTCGTAATGCTGAGAGCATACGAGACATCTGGGTGTGTGCACAACATAGCGTACATGATGGATCCGATGGCTGATGCATATGGGATCCCATTCATACGCTCCCTCTCTTCACAAGATTGGGGACATTGAGCTCTAGAGACGGTAACTCCATGTAGCATAGGGACGTTGCCTATCTTTGAGTTCTCCATGCTGAACCGCTTCAACACCTTGTCAATGTACGTGCTCTGACTTAGTCCGAGAAGCCTTCTAGATCTATCTCTATAGATCTTAATTCCTATAATATAGGATGCTTCTCCTAAGTCCTTCATTGAGAAAGTTTTCCCAAGCCAAGTCTTTACCTTCTCTAAGGCTAAGACATCATTCCCCATCAAAAGTATGTCATCCACATACAATATGAGGAATGTGGTCGAGCTCCCACTAACCTTCTTGTACACACAAGGTTCATCTTCATTTTGAATAAAGCCAAACACTTTGACTTCTTCATCAAATCAAAGATTCCAACTCCGAGATGCTTGCTTCAATCCATAGATTGACCTTTGCAACTTACATACTTTATTGGCATTCTTTGGATCTACAAAACCTTCAGGTTGTGTCATGTACACATCCTCATGTATATTCCCATTAAGGAATGTGGTTTTAAAATCCATCTGCCAAATCTCATAGTCATAATAAGCTGCAATAGCAAGCATGATCCTGATGGACTTAATCATGGCAACTGGAGAAAAGGATTCGTCATAGTCAACACCTTGAATTTGTCGAAAACCCTTCGCAACTAATCTTCCTTTATAAGTTTGCACATTGCCATCCATGTCGGTCTTTTTCTTAAAGACCCACTTGCACCCTATGGGTTTTACCCCTTCGGGTGGTTCCACCAAAGTCCATACTTTGTTGGAGTACATGGATTCCATCTCAGATCTCATGGCTTCAAGCCATTTCTCAGAATCTGGTCCCTCCATAGCCTCTACGTAGGTAGTTGGATCATCATCTATGATCAACTCTCCACCTTCCTGAGTTACAAGGTATCCAAACCTCTCAGGTTCAAGGCGAGTCCTACTAGATCTACGAGGTCCTTGTGTTACCTGAGGAGACTGAAATTCCACAACACCTTGTGAATCTACATTTTCCTCTGGTACATCTACCGGTTCAATGTTCTCTTGTTGGGCTTGAACCTCTTCAAGCTCTATATTCCTCCCACTGTTTCCTTTGGAAATAAATTCCTTCTCTAGGAACACAGCATCCCTGGCAACAAACACTTTGTTGTTAGTAGGGTGGTATAGATAGTATCCCTTGGTTTCCTTGGGATATCCAACAAAGTAACATTTATCAGATTTGGGTCCAAGCTTATCAGGAAACATTTTCTTGACGTAAGCCCCACAACCCCAAATCTTCATAAAAGACAAATTGGGACGCTTCCCAGTCCATATCTCATATGGTGTCTTTTGAACCGATTTAGATGGTACACGGTTAAGTGTAAACGCGGCGGTTTCAAGAGCATAACCCCAGAAAGAAATTGGAAGATCAGCAAAACTCATCATTGATCACACCATATCTAACAATGTGCGATTCCTTCTTTCAGACACACCATTATGCTATGGTGTTCCAGGCGGAGTCCATTGTGATACAATACCACGGGCTCGCAGAAGGTCCTCAAACTCCTGGCTCAAGTATTCTCCACCTCGATCGGAACGAAGTGCCTTAATACTTTTACCAAGCTGGTTATGTACTTCATTCATGAAATCCTTGAACCTTTCAAGGGTTTCTGACTTATGTTTCATCAGATACACATAGCCATACCTACTGAAATCATCAGTAAAGGTAATGAAGTACTAATACCCACCTCTAGCATTAGTTCTAAAAGGCCCACATACATCAGTATGTATGAGTCCTAATAGATCACTAGCTCTCTCACCTTTACCTGAAAAGGGAGTCTTGGTCATCTTGCCCAACAAACAAGATTCACATGTCTCTATTGATTCATAATCAAAAGAGTCTAGATAACCATCTTTATGGAGTCTAGAAATGCGCTTCTCATTTATGTGCCCTAGACGACAATGCCAGAGATATGTTTTGTTTGAGTCGTTGAGTTTTTGCTTTTTGGTGTTTACGTAGTATACACTTGTCTCCAAGTCTATCAAGTATAGACCATAAGACATAGGGGCACTGCCATAAAAGATCCCATCTTTAGAAATGGAACACTTTCCATTCTTAATAAGAAATTCAAATCCATCTTTGTCCAAACAAGAGACGGAAATGATGTTCCTATTTATGGCAGGTACATAATAGCAGTTCTTCAACTCTATTATTAGCCCACTAGGTAGAGTTAACTCATAGGTTCCTACGGCACTGGCGGCAACTCTTGCCCCATTAGCAACATGTAGTTCAACCTCGCCTTTCCCCAAAGGCCTACTTCTTTTAAGATCCTTCACATTTGAACAAATGTGAGATCCACATCCGGTATCAAGCACCCATGACGAAGAAGTAGTAAAGTTAATCTCTATCACGTATACACCAGAAGTAGAGATCTCTATCTCTGACTTCTTCTTCCATTGTTCCTTCCATCCTCTCCATGTAGAAGAAATTGGTTTGGTGAGAGAACACTTCTCTCCCTTACCTACTTTCTTCTTCACCAATGCATTAAGCGTACAAAGAGTGGATTCTAAGGCTCCTGGTATATCTGGATTGTGCAGAACACTTCTCACAGTCCTCAACCAGTTATGGAATTTATTCTCAATTAATTTTCCCATTTTAAAAGATGATTCTTTTTCCATCCTACAAGAGAAAATTTGCATTTGTCAAAACCTTTTTGATTTGATTTGAAAAAAAAATTTGTCGATAGTTAATTAGGCCTTTAATTAATTACCGCTCCCACTATTTTGACTCAAATTGATAGCCCTCACAATCAATTTGGAAGATTGTAGCGTACAATCTTCTAGTGGGTCAAGATCCTAGAATCCTCTAAGCCATGGACCAGCTTTGGCTGTCACCCACAACTCAGATCTTCCGGGTAGGCAACTCTTGCCAATTGCATCATATGCAACTCTTGATGAATGAACATGCACAACACCTTGCCATGAACATTCTGTGTCTCTGAGCTTAGACGCTCTAAGAATCACCAGTTAAGTCTAACCCAAAAGCCGACACGGTAAACATGCACCCTGCTTTGGCAGAACCTACATGTCGACCCTTCACACTTCCACAAGATAGACGGCGCACCACGCTTTGGCGTAACCTATGCTTGGTCGATCAAGTTTGCCATGTGTGTCGCTAATGGAAGGCATATAAGACTTAATATTTTAATGAGGGATTTGGTTTTATATACATATACATATCCAATCACCACAATATATAGTACGTATCATATACATGCTATATCCCACAGAAAACATGCATAAACGATAAAAAGCAATGATAATGGCCATCCTATTTGTGATTCCTTGAGCCAAGAGGAATCACGGTCATCTAGGTCTACATCACATGCAACATGTATAAGATGAAATCTGTGCCTGCCTTTCTAGGTTTGATCAGCTCATCTCCATGATTGATCGGCTCGCCATCAGGTAGGTTGTTCGGGTGCCACCAGCCGATCGACTGGCGCCTCCAGCCGATCGGTTCACCGGTCATCGTGCATCTCCTCAGGTCGCCACCCGCTCATCTCGTTCCTCGAACCGGCCGTCAGGATCACCAACCGATCGGTTCACTCCTTGAACTGATTGTCTTCAGGTCATCCGCCGTTCTTTGACATAACAGGAAATAAAATCTATCCTATTTACAATTGAATTGTGAAACCCCGAGTTACATTCGGGGGGAGCAAAGGTAGGAAAAGAATTCTCGAATTATTTCGAGTTACATCAAGAATATGAGAAAGGGAATCGGTGCGCAGACCGAGATGCAAGAAACTACGCAAACAACCACACACAGATATAGGGGTTGATAGGCCATAATCATGCTACACATCCACCACAAAACTCGTTTAAGGGCGACGCGTATCGAGTGCATTAATATTACATATCATATATGTATATTAGGGATTTGTGGATTGGACATGTATAAAACCGATATTATTTGCATCGCATGCAATAAATAAAGGCGACAAACCAAAATCGATCACATCGATAATCCTAAAATATAGAGAGGTTGACGTGGCTCTGATACCACTGTTGGGTTTTCGAGGAGGCAGAGAAGCAGCGGAAACAAAAATTTTCTCCCCAAACCCAGAACAAAAGGAATAGCGTCAACATCTATATAATAGGAAAGATGGTTTGTGAATCATACCTTATCCCGAGGCTTGCTCGGCGACAGTGCCACGCGCCTTGCGCGGTCTTCACCTCCGGTCTTGGACGGTGTCTGTGCAGCTCCTGGTCGCACCGGGACTGACGACTCCTCCTCCTACCAGACTGTCGGATGACAGTTGTCCTCCTGAGCGACAGTGACCTCCCGCCTCTGAAGTAGTCCACATGGACCACCTGGAACTCCACTCTCCTTGTCCCACAAGGAAGTGGAAGGAGTCGCACCCTCCTGTTGACGTACTAGTCGCCAACACAATCTCCTACTGTCAATTGCAACTGCAGTTGTCCATCCCTTGTTGCACCTCCCTTTGCGGGAAGCACTTGCTCGGGCTCTCTCCCGGTTACCAAAACCAGAGAGAACGACAACTTTGCAGAGCAATCAACTTGCACTGAGTTGTACTCTTAGAAGCCCCCAATACCCCTATATTTATAGGCGGGTCATGGGACAGGGTTCTCTGTGCCCGGCAATACGGGACTAAAGCAGGAGTAGAAGGGTTCGGGATTTTCCACAAAAAGCAACCATCTCGCAACCTGAACCGATCGGTGCACAAGTGAACCGGTCGGTTGGGGACCTGAACCGATCGGTTCACCACTGAACCGATCGTTTGGGACCCTTGAACCTATCGGTTCACTCATGAACCGGTCGGTTGGGGTTCCAGGTTGGTTCCCGATTGACTTTCCTTGTTTCTTTCCCAATTGGTATCGAATACCAATATTATTCCCAATCGAATTGGGCAATTTGAAACGAAAGGAAAATTCTCACCAATCTTACTTTCCCAAGTTGCTCGATTGCACCAGTTGAACCGATCGGTTCAACACTTGAACCGGTCATTTCACTCTGTGCATGAGCCGATCGGTTCAACAATTGAGTCGACTGGTTCAGCAACCTCAGCCGACCGGTTCATCACATGAACCGATCGGTTGGGAATGCAGATTGTGCAGAATCAGTCAAATGCGATTTCAATCAATCCGATACTCCAATCAATGTGTCCAACACCTTGAACATTATGATATTGAGCTATCGATTAATTGAGTGTTTAATTGAACTACTAAACTCCTTTAGTAACCAATCTAAACATTGCTTGTGGACAAAACTCCTCTTCCAGGTTAAATCCTATGTGTGTGACCCTGCAGGTCCATTTCACGTTGGCAGTGAAAGTCCATAACACTTATGACTTCACAAGCAAAGAACAGTGCCTAGTCACACATCATTGCTACCCAAGTGAAAGTAGAAAGTTGGAGAAAAACTTTCATCCTACAATCCGTGAATGGTGTTACAGTGAATGTATAATTCCTTTGTCACTGATATCCAGAATGAACTCGAGGCATGGAACAGTCATCCTATCAATGTTCATTCATTTCCTTGATCTCAGAGTAGACCGAGTGAGATGTGTATGACATCAATATCACATATTGATTCACACGTGCATGCGCATGCCTTTCTCAATCCTACTCATCAAGTGGCCAAGGATATCAACCTCCCTTAGGAGGGACAAATCCCATATCTATCACTCACCCCTCAAAAGCCCCATGTGTCAAAGCCACCCAATCATCACCTTTATAACAATCCATGTTTCAGGACTGCGTTTGATGATGTCAAAGTGTACCCAATGACATGTGTTGAGTGAAGTGATTTCAAGTCTAAGAATCACACTCACCATCATCACTGTGAGAGCTGACTGTGACTACCAAGTCATGGTTCCATGTGTCACTCTCACGGTGGGTCTGTCCGGTACCTTGTTCTCTAACAAGTACCTATGTGCTTGGTTTGATATCACCATATCATGACTAATGAGATTCTGTCATCAACCAACACACAATCCAGTCTTTAGTGTTATTGATGTCTATGGTTATTTCCACAATAACAACCGACTAGGGACTAAACAAGAAAGAATACTCTTAGCATCCGTATGATCTCATCGTTTAGGTCCTCAACCCAAAAGCATACGTCATTGAGTAAAACAATCTTTATACATCTATCATGTTACACCATCATCTCAGAAACAGTTTAAACATATAGATTGGAAATTGCCTTTATTATTATTCAAATCATTTACAAAGTATCCCATTACAATCATCATATGACTTGCTCTATGGGCATACCTACCAACAGTATGGAATCAAATGAGGGTAAAAACAACACCCCAACCGACACTCCACGTGTGCATAAGCCTAAATTAGCAGTTGAGTGTGGGAATCCCAAAAATCCACTATCATATCTTTTTTAGAAGAGAGCACAACTGGGATTGTTAAAGTTAGCCAAGATTTCATCTTTTGTATCCATAACAGTGAATTTTTTTTGTGTTGTACATCCACTAGTTGTCTGGCTTGATTATCCAAATTCTTCTTAGTTTTATTTATTTGATTGTTTCGCTTAATTTGTGACCACCATTAATGAACTAAAACTTCTCTATCTTATATATTTAAATTGAGATGATGGCTATGAATATAAACCTAATGTACATGGTTGGTTGAGTTTATTGCATATATTCATTTCATTTAATCCATGCATGAGCTTAAATACTCCTTCATTTGTGTGGTCATGCTCTTTTTGCTTGAGGAGAAGTAATGGTTCAATCTTAGGGGTATTTGTTGTGTGCTTTCCACATCAACTTTTCACATGATTTCACACACAAATTCAGTTCATTTTGTTCTCATTTAGCCTCTATTCATATTATTCTTGCCACCTTTTTGTTATTTTTCTCATCGCCTGATGTGTATTGCAGATATGTTTAAAAAGGACCAAATTGGAGATAGCCCAACTCAAAGCTGACATCATTGGGGCTTCTCCATGTCTTGCAGACATTCATACTTCTAGTTCTGCTGAAATAGCATCACACACAACATGTCTGAATTAAGACACGGCATGTGTGATTCCAGAAAGCCATGCACCCAGCTAAAGTGACAAAGACACGGCGTGTTCCCTTTCGGAACACGACATGTGCGATTCCAGAAGGTTCCGAGTATAGCAAAGACACATAGTGTTCCTCTCAGACATGGCGTGTACCTAGAGACGCAGAGTCGGCTATATGTTTCTAGAAATGTACACATCATGTCTTGATTCAGACATGCAGTGTGCTGTACACTTGGAGCAACTGTCGAAGGCCAGGACACGACGTGTCCAAAGGAAGACATTGTGTGTCGCTATTAGTTTCAGCAAAATTGAAAAATGACGCCTCTCATTTTTAAAGATGAAAACAACATATGGAGAAATTATCATTGGTCATAATTCAAAAGTATTTTGTCCAAGAGCAAGGCTAGAGTAAAAGGAGGGCGATTTTGAGGTGGAAGAAGGTGGTGCCAAAGAACCCCCATTCTTCTTCTCTTCTCCATTTTCTTCTCCGAAGGTGCAGCATAGCTTCTTCTCTCAACCAAGCTTCTCGAGAGGGAAGTTTGTCTGATTTGGAGTAGCTATAGGAGTGGAATTTCATCCCCAAGACATAATTCTACTCTTCTTGGGTTACACCTTTGCACTCTTAGCTTTTCCTACTCTAAACCATGTTAAACTCTGAAATTTCTGCATCTTTTCTATTGTACATCATCATGGATGAGTAGACTCTTTTTCTTAGGCATGGGGGAGTAGATCCCATGTCATAGCATGTATGGAACATGATAATTTCATACTAAATGCTAAGTTGTTTGTTTTCCACCTTGTGAGTACCAGTTTCTTACTTCTTTCATGTATGGCTGGCCACTTTATGTGCATGTTTTATGCTTTCTTGCTTGATCTGAGAAGATAGGTAGGAGAGTAAGGAGGTACTCTCTTGTAAACTCCTCCTTTACCATGAGAGTGGAAATTATGGAGTTGAGGAGTAGGATTGTGATCTAAAATGAAATTCATACATGAGAATGTTGTATTGAGTTAGGATCTTTGTACTTGCATCGAGAGATGAAGTACAACATACAACTCTCCTTTAAAACAAGTTCTTAGTATGTTTAAATTTCATGATCCTATTTTATGCTATGATATGTTGGTGAAATCCTAAGTCCAAGATCCTTCCATATATAAAATCAACCCTCTTTTAGTAATCCATCTACTATTTTGTTTAGTTCTAAAATTTTAGCTTAAGCAACCAAATCACTCTTTAAAAAGATCTAGATTGTTCAACCTTAGCACTATTGCATTTAATTGATTACTAAAGCTCCTTGTGTTTGATCTCAACTACAACTACTCCCTTATACTTGCACAAATTGGTTAGTTGAGTAAAAGGTCTCTCTTAAGATTGAAACTCGTTAGTAAAACAACCAATAGAAATCCTAATTTAATTTGAGCACTAACATGGTTATAAACCCATTTATTCACAACAAGGCATCTTTTGAATTTTTCTCCTCCTTCATACAATTTTCATACCTCATCAAATATGAAGTTTGTATTGCTTCTGAAATATAAAATTATCATGTGATGTTGGGTTTACTAACCCACTTTACATCCTTATCATGGCCATTTTTGAATATGTTGCTTATAGAATCATTTCATCTTTCCATACTATATTGCATGCTTATTAGACTAGTAATCTAGAGTAGTGATACTTTTATACAACCATAAATATTGAACATTTGGACTAAAAAAGTAAATATTGAACATGTGTCCCACCTTTAATATATTAGGTTTCGATGATTTAATCCCCCTTTCCCTTGGGGTATCAGGGTTCTAATCCCCCTTATCCTTGGAGGATTAGGGTTTTAATCCCACTCCCTCCCTGGATTGAGATCTTATGGTGTCTTTGCCCTACAATATATTGACTTATTCTAACATGCATACACATCTTTTTGTTGTTGTTGTTGTTGTGAATTTTAGGAAAGATCCTTGAAATGATTATATTGTTTTCATTAATTTTATCACCTCATTCTTTTGTTGATTACCATTTGATCATGTCCTCTTGAATTTACCTACATGATGTAAGTCCTTTACTGTATTTAGAACATCCTTTTTTTTACACACTTACTAATGCTCATAAACAGTTTTGTTATGCACATACTATCTTTATTTTTCTCTTTCTTGGTGTTGTTCCCAAACCACCCATGTTTAGGTTTTTTGAAGATAATGACTTTTGAATATCATCTTTAGGAGTTTTAGTTGAGGATATATTTAGATGGCTAGGTTTCCTTCTACAATTGGTCTTGTGTGCAATTAGATGTTACATATTATATTATTATACCACCCTTAAGGTGGGGAACATATGAATAATGATGAAAATAATGTTGTTATAGTTTAACTCTTTACTGCATAAAGACTTTATTTGATATAGCATGCTTGACAAATTATGTTCATCTTTTCCATCATATACATAAGTATGTTTGGCTTGTATGGATTTATTCCTCAAATAAGTAAGATGAGTGGATCCCTTCTCAAGTCCCACTCTTTACAACATTAC
The DNA here is from genome assembly GCA_963693085.1 of Alisma plantago-aquatica. NCBI lineage: Eukaryota > Viridiplantae > Streptophyta > Magnoliopsida > Alismatales > Alismataceae > Alisma > Alisma plantago-aquatica. Next base: position 882,721,613 of record OY856410.1, read on the forward strand.
TTAAAAATACCATAAAGATGACATGTTTAATGACATTCCTATTATATTTCTAATTTTAGTCCAATCATGTTTGAGTGGGCACATGATTAACATCAGGGGATACTCTTAGAATATTAGAAATAACATGCCAATTTGTATTTCCATCATGCTTATCCAAATCCACAAAAGATCATATTTTCAGCATATTACGGGATTATAGAGCAAGATTAGGATTTGCATGTATAATGTATGCTAGAAATGCATCAAAGGTTACATGACTTACTTCAAAGTATATGACACAAATTTCACATAAGAAACCATGATTTGAGCACCAAATATATGAGATTCATCCTCTAAAATCTCATTCCACCAAGAGCAAATGTATTTAGAGTAAAGAGAGAAGGCAACAAGGTTCTTAGCTTTAAGGAACAAGAACCTCCACGAAACACTATGGCTTCAACACAAGGAAGAAGAAGATAACAAAAAAAATAAAAATTAATTAGGAGAGATGATGTAACATGGCTTCGGGTTTGGAAAGAAAATAGAAATCCTTAGAATCTCCAAAAGAAGATGAATCTTTAACACACACAAGGACCTGCAAGCTTTAAAAATTCCCATCAATCTTGGATTCATTGACCATCTAACTTTTAATTGACCTATTGTGCTCCTCGTAAATCTCAAGTAGATCCCCAAAAATTGTCAAATGGTTGCTTGCCTGAAGGGAGATAGAAATATATAGGTCTAAGGAAAAAGGTTAAAGTTTTGAATAGTCCTCTAATAGAATTCTCATTGGTTAATATATGATCTTACATCGGTTTTCCTAATTAGGTTTTCCATATGTTAAATAGTTGTTTCCTTGTCAATCCACATATCCAACTCCTTAATTAGTTTAGGAAACTATATCACTCATCACTTGGGATATCAAATCTCGTCAGTTGCCACACCTTGAGTCATCATCAACTTATAGCCCTAGGGTTTTCATCAGTGGTTGCAACCATCTCCCTCATCATTTGAGAGGGACATGTCTGGCCAACAGTTGTCGAGTCTAGTAATATCATCAATTGATGATGTCTAGGAAATCCATTTGTTGGGGAGCTCATGACTCCCATAGATTGAGAGGTCTATCAAGCATCACTCGACCACCTCCACCACAACACCTAGATAGGGTTAGGGTTAGATATGAAACCCTAATAAATCTATGTCCAAAAAAGTCCAAAAATAAAGAAAAATAAGAATTGTTATAAAGGTGAATGCATGTACAATAACATTTTGTACAAATTTCAATTAGATCCTTAGCATGTGGTGAATTTTCATACAATCCATCAATTTATATGAAGTGAAAATTCAAGCAACAAAAGTTCAATAAGGATCAAATTAGAGTTGTAACTTTGTCAGTTGATTCCAAAACATAATAAAACTTTCAATTGATGTAATAAACACTCAATTATGAATACATATCATGTTTAAGGATTAATACATGTCAAAGTCCTTATGACAATAAACCCTTAATAAGGATTTTGCCCCCAAAATCCTATAATAACAAAGATGGGTACTTCCTATGCATCTCATCCAATAACTCCCATTTGGCCTTCTTCATGCCACAATCTCACTAAGACTATATCCTTCTTCCTTAGCTTCTACATAGATTTATATAAGATCAACATATAACCCTCAACATATGATATGCCATCATCTAACTAGACTCCCAGTAGCTCTATCATTTGCATTATATCTGGATGACACTTCCTCGACATAAAAACATGAAATATGTTTTGAAACTTGTGCAACTTTGGTGGTAACTCCAACTTGTAATCCACCTTACCAAATCTAGTTGTGATGTGATAAGGTCCCATAAACCTAGGAGTCAACTTACTCCTCTTACAAAACCTCAAAATAACTTTCCAAGGGGAGACTTTGAGATACACAAGTGTGCAACTTGGAACTCCAATAGTATGGTAGTTGTACACATGACTTCTACATGTCCTATGTTGCTTTGGATTATATATTGTCTAAAGTTTGTTAAACCAACGTGTGACCTAACAACTGATATTCTCCTATATTATACCAACAAAGAGATTATATATAATTCCTTCCATACAAATCCATATGCAGTGTCATATACAAGCTCCTATGATAACTATTATTGTAAGAAAACTTGATCAAATTAAGATGAATACCCCAAATTCCAAGAAACTAGAGCATACATGATCTCCACATATCCTCTAAGGTCTATGTGGTTCTGTCTATATGACCACCCACCTGTGGGTGAATATTGTGTTGCACTTCAACTTCATCTTGAAAGCTCCATGAAGATACAAATAAAACCAACTTGTGAACTGAGGACCTCTAGCTGACACTATGACGCCCAACACCACAAGAGCGAGATTACTCAAAAAAAAAAATTAAATCTTAAAAATTCCATCATATGCAAAATCCACATAGAGATTTCAGAGTACAAACAACACTGTAAACAACATCTCTTTCAACAATAGACCCACAATAGGTTAAACATGGCATTAAAACACTATCATATTTTAAAAGCCTTTAATCAACAAAAAGATTAACTTCCAAAACTACATATCACATGAAAAAGAATCTGGTTTAAGCGTAACATACATGGAATTACTATAGATCTTGCACACAAAATACTAAAATATTCATAAGCTAGGCCCTAAATGTAATGCATGTATGTTAGAATCCTAGGCGGAATAAGGATATCACACAAACATTCATGCCCAGACATGAGTATGCAAGGAGAGTTGCAACTCTATACCTATATGCTTTATCTGTAAGTAGGTCATGCAAATGTCACCTACCTATGAGAACCCTTCACACAAACATTGCCTACCACTTGATCTTAAAGTATTCTCCCTCCTTGATGATCTTCTTTGCCTCAGTCGGGATAGTTTTGTTGGGATATATGGCATCAGATATGGAAGCAGAAACAAAAAATATTATTTTCCATATTCACCTAATACAGTAGATTACGTCAACAACTATGAGGTGGAAAATAGGGTTTCAAGGTATATACCCGGTCCTAGAGCAAGTCTAGCAACTATCCCTTATTGCAGCATGCTACCTCCTCAAATTGCACATGAATAGCTATCGCCATTGGCTTCCTTGTCTGACACCATGGATGACAGTTGACGACATCCTCCTAGTGGAGAAAATGCCTCCTTGCCTCTAGAGTAGTCCATGCAGACCACTAGGAACTCCTATCATTCTAGATGAACGGATAGGAAGGAGTTGTCTCTCCTAGTTGATGTGCCAGCATCAACTTATTCTCCCATAATTGTCTCTCCCTTATTGTTCCTCCCTTTGATGGAAAGAACTTGCTCGGGCTCTCTAGGTTACCACAGCCAAAGAAGACAACAATTGTTAGATTTTATTGTTGTGAGTGGGATGCCCCCACTACCCCTCTATTTATAGGAGGGCCAGGGTCTGGATTTCTAGTTGATCTTCGAGTTGAAGAGACAAATTTCATGAATTTTCATAACTTGTAAATGATGAAATGGTTGGTTCAATAGTGAACCGATCAGTTGGCATGTGAGACAATTAGTTCAACTCTTGAACAAGTCATTTCACTATGTTTCCCAATCACAATTGTATTGGGAATTAATATTCAATTAATTCATAACATGATGTTAGCATCAATCCTTGATCGATTCTCATTTATCAACCAAATGGTTGGTTCATTACATGAGCCAATCAGTTCATGCACCTGAGCCAATCATTTCACTTGTTGAACTGATCATTTTAGAGTGCAGATTGCCAATGTTATTTAAATTAAATACCTAATACTTTTCGTAATCAAATTTAAACATTATTCATGAATAAACTCCTATTCCAAGTGCATTCCTATGTGTGTGACCTTATAGGTCCCAAGTTATGTTGGTAGTGAATGTCCATAACTATGTTATGACATCACAAGCAATGATTGGTATCTAGCAAGACATCATTTCTACCCAAGTAATTTGGAAAGTTGGAGAACAACTTCAACCTACAATTCGTGATTGGTGTTATAGTGATTGTAAAGTTTCTTTGCCTTTGATATCCAGAATGTACTTGATGCATGGAATCATCATCCTCTTCAATGTTTAATGCATGTTCCCTGAACTAGAGCAAACTATCTGAGATATATGTGAACTCAACATCATATATTGATTCACATGTGCATGACCATGCTTTTCTCAGTCTCTCTTAACAATTGATCAGGATATCAAACTCCTATAGGAGGGAAAAATCCCATCTACATCACTCACAGTCATTCCCCATGTGCTATAATGTATTTGAACATCATCTTTATGGCAACCCTTATTTAAGGTCACGTTTGATGATGATAAAGTACATCAAACAACATGTGATGTGTAGTGATTTAAGTTCTAAGAACCATAATCACCACCATTACTATGAAAAATGATTCTGACTATCATTCAATGGTCTTCATTATCACTCTCAAGGTGGGTTTGACTGATACATTGTTCTCTAACAAGTATCCATGTGTTTGATTGGATATCACATATCATGACTAAAAAAAGTTTGTCATCAACCAACATACACTCGAGTCTTATGTGTTATTTCTGTCTAGCTTCCTTCCACAATGACATTCGACTAGGGACATAACAAGAATATATATATACTCTTATCATATGTATATCTCATTGTTCATGTCCTCAACTTGAATACATATGTTATTGAGTAATATCATTCTTTAGACATTTATTATGTAACATCACTATCTCATAATTGAATATAATAGAATAAATGGAAGATTGTCTTTATTAATCACATAGTTTACAAGTTATGCCTTACAATTATGATATGATTGGATCTCTAGGCATACATACCAACAGATTCCCACTTCCACATAGAGCCAATCACCCTAGAACTTAATCCCAAGTGATCTAACATGACCTTCATGCTTATGTTGTGACAATGCTTTTGTTAAGAGGTCAGCAATATTGCTTTTAGTTGGCACTCTACAAATCTTCACATCTCCTTGTTGTACGATCTCTTGTATGACATGGAACTTCCTTTGTATGTGCTTAGAATGTTGATGTGATCTGGGCTCCTTAGCTTTTGCTATAATTCCATTATTGTTACAATATATCTCAATTGCATTGGTGATGCTTGAACAACTCCAAACTCATAAATTAACTTATTGATTCAAACACCTTCCTTTGATGCCTTAGATGCAACAATATAATCAGCCTCTATTGTAGAATCTACAAGTATCTCTTTCTTGGAACTATTCATGCTCACAACTCTGTTGTTGAGGCAAAACACAGATCATGATTGTGATCAATAATCATCTTTGTCAGTTTGGAGGTTGGCATCGATGTAACCCTTTACCACCAAATCTTCCTAACTATCGTAGACAAGGAATTGGTCCTTAGTAATTCTCAAGTACTTAAGGATCTTCTTCATGGCAATCCAGTGGGCATCACTGGGATCTGACTGATATTTGTTCATCATGCTCAAGGCATATGCGACATCAGGATGAGTACATAACATTGTGTACATGATAGATCCAATTATTGATGCATATGTAGTCTCACTCATGCATTCCCTTTCTTCACAAGAACTGGGACATTAATCTCTAGAGATAGCAACACCATGAGACATGGATATGTTTCCTCTCTTTGAGTCCTCCATGTTGAACCTTTTCAACACTTTGTCAATGTATGTGCTCTGACTTAGTTCAAGAAGCTTTGTATATATATCTCAATAGATCTTGATTCCTAATATATTGGATGCTTCGTCCAAGTCCTTTATAGAGAATGTATTTCCAAGCCAAGTCTTTACCATCTACAAAGTAGGTATTCCATTCCCCATCAATAGTATGCCATCCACATACAATATGAGGAATACAATATGCTCCCACTAACCTTCTTGTAAACACACAGTTCATCTTCATTTTGACTAAATCCAAACACTTTGATTGTTTCCTCAAATTGAAGATTCCACCTTTGAGATGCTTGCTTCAATCCATAGATTGACATTTGTAGCTTACATAATTTATTACATCCTTTGGATTTATAAAACCCTCAGGTTGTGTCATATACACATCCTCAAGAAGATTCTCATTAAGGAATGTGATTTTATCATCCATCTGCCAAATCCCATAGACATGATAATTTGCAATGGCAAACATGATCCTGATGGACTTAATCATGGCAATTGGAGAAAATGTTTCGTCATAGTCAACACCTTGAACTTGTTTGAAACCCTTTGCAACCAATTGACCTTTGTAAGTTTGTACATTACCATCTATGTAAGTCTTCTTCTTGAAGACCCACTTGCACCCTATGAGTTTTACCCCTTCAGATGGATCCACCAAGGTCCATACCTTATTGGTGTACATGGATTCCATCTCAGAACTCATGGTTTCTAACCATTTCTCAGATTTTGGTCCCTTAATAACTTCTATGTAGGTAATTGTCTCATCATCAATGACCAATTCATTACCTTTTGAGTCACACGATAACCAAATCTTTCTGGCTCAAGGTATTTCCTACTAGATATGTGAGGTTCCTGTGTTACTTGAGGTATTTGAGATTACACAACAATTTGTGACTCTCTATGTTCCTCTTATACCTCTACAAGTTCAATGCTTTCTTGTTGGTGTCAAACTTCTTCGAGTTCTACTTTTCTCCCACTGATTCCTTTAGAAATAATTCCTTTTCTAGGAATGCAACATCCCTAGAAACAAATGCTTTGTTATCAGTTGGGTTATACAAGTAGTATCCCTTGGTTTCCTTGGGATATCCAACAAAATAACATTTATTTGATCTAGGCCAAGCTTTTCAGGAAACATTTTCTTAACATAAGCTTCACACTCCTAAATCCTCATAAAAGACATTTAGGGATGTTTCCCAATCCATATCTCATATGGTATCTTTTGAGCCGATTTATATGGCACACAGTTTAGTATAAACATAGTGGATTCAAGAGCATAACCCCAGAAGGAAGTAAGAAGATCAGCAAAACTCATCATTTATCAGACCATATCTAGAAATGTGTGACTCCTTCTTTCTGACACACCATTATGTTGTGGTGTTCCAGGTGGAGTCCATTATGATAGATATCACAGTATCAAAGAAGGTCCTCAAACTCCTAGATTAAGTATTCTCCACCTTGATCAGAATGAAGTGCTTTGATACTTTTACCAAGTTGGTTATGTACTTCATTCATGAAATCCTTAAACTTTTTAAGAGTTTCTGACTTATGATTCATCAAGTAAACGTAACCATACCTACTAAAGTTATCAGTGAAGGTAATGAAGTACTGATACCCACCTCTAGCATTTTTCTTAAAAAGGCCGCATATATCAGTCAGTATGAGTCCTAATAGATCACTATCTCTCTCAAATTTAATTACCCGTGAAGGGAGTCTTCGTCATCTTTCCCAACAAACAAGACTCGCATGTCTCTGCTGGTTCGAAATCAAAATAGTCTTTATGTCCATCTTTGTGGATTCTAGAGATGTGATTCTCATTGGTGTGCCCTAGACGACAATGTCAAAGATATGTTTTATTTGATATATTGAGTTTTAATATTTTGGTATTTACATTATAGACATTTTTCTTAAGATCTAATAAATAAAGACCATAGGACATCGGGGCACTGCCATAAAAGATCTCATCTTTTGAAACAAAACATTGATCATTCTTTATATGAAATTCTATCCATCCTTGTCCAAACAAGATACAAAAATAATTTTTATATTCATAGCATGTACAAAATATAAGTTCTTTAAATATGTTACAAGCCCCATGGGTAGAAATAAATTATAGGTTCTGACTATAGTGGCAGCAACTCTTGCTCCATTTGTAATGCACAGTTCAACCTTGCCCTTTTGTAAAGGCTTACTTATTTTTGAATCTTGCATATTTGGACATATGACATATCCACATCCGGTATATAGTACCTAAGATGAAGAAGTGGATAGATTTATCTCAATAATGTATATACCTGAAGTAGAGATCTCTATCCCATCCTTCTTCCTCAGTTCCTCTAGATAGAGATGGTAATTTCTCTTCTAGTGTCTAGGCTAGTGATAGTGGTGACATTTGCCTCCCTTGGTAACCCCTCCCTTTGATTTGAGTGTAGAAGATTTGGGCTTCTACCTAGCTTTAGAACTCTTCTTAGCTTTGTATTTTCCCATAGACTTCCCTTTTACTCCATTGATCATCATCACATACTTGATCTTGTCTTTATTCATTTGCACTTCAATTTTTCCCACATGCCAAGTAATTTTGACAGTGGCTTGTCAAAATTATTCATGTTGTAGTTCATGAAAAACTGGTTGTAGGACTCTAGCAGTGACTACAGAATCACATTTGTGGCCAACTCTTGACCCAAGGGAGATCCGAATCTAGAAAGGTTCTCCATATGCCCAACAAGCTTTAGCACATGGGGACCTATTAGATCTTCTTCTATCATGTTGCATTTGAACAACACCTTGGAGACATTATATCTCTCTTGTCTTGCTTGATCTTGGTACATGTTCTTAAGATGTGTGACCATCTCAATAACATCCATGTTCTCATGTTGTCTCTGCAACTCATAATTCATTGAGCATAGAATTAGGCATTTGACATCTACAACATCCTAAAAATGCTTCTTATAAGCATCCTTGTCATCCTTAGGTGTAGTGGGAGCAAGTTCATCTAGCTCTGGTGTTTCTAGGACATAGAGCTTGCACCCTTGTGTGAGAACAATTCTCAACATCCTAAACCAGTCATGGAAATTATTCTCATTTAACTTGTCCTTCTCAAAGACTTATCTCAAGGAAAACGTGTTGTTTGTCATCATTTGATTGTATAAGAGAAAATTTAAAGTTTGTCAAAAAACTTTCAATTTGGTTCGATTAAAAATTTGATGATGTTTAATTAGGCCTTTAATTAAATATTTCTCCCACTATTTTGTCCAAATTGATAACCCTCACTTACCAATTAAGAAGATTGCATCATACAATCTTCTAGTGAGCCAAGATCCATATTTCATCAAATCATGAGTCAACTTTGGATGATCGCCCACAATTTGACTATTTAGGTAGGTAACTTTTGCCTATTGCATCTACATGCAATTCTTGGATAGATGGTGTACACAACTCTTTGTTACAATCCATAATTTTTATTCTAGGTACTTAATATCATTACGATCACCTAGTTAAGCTTAACCCAAAAGCCAGGATGACAGAATATGCACTCTGCTTTGGTAGATCTACATATCTACCACCACACTTCTATGAGATGGATTGTGTACCATGCTTTGGCATTACCTATGCTTAGTCGATCAAGTTTTTCTTGTGTGTTGCTTATGGAAAGCATATAAGACTTAATATTATTTTGAGGGATTTTATATAAATACATATACATATCCAATAACCACATATTTATAGTATGTATCATATACATGATATAACCACAACAAAAATATGCAATAATAAACATAAGCTATGGTTATGACCATCCTGTTGTAATTCCTTGGAGTCACAAGGAATTGCTACAACCTAAGGTCCACATCAGATGTAGCAACCTATTGTTGATGATGATTTGTTCCATAACGAGTTTGGGTTGATCGGTTCAACCCTTAAACCAATCGGATGGCCTCCTGGTTGATTGGTTGGTCTCACAGATCATTCGTCTGGTTCCAATCCTTGCAACGTGTAGACTCCTCCAGCTAGTCGGCTGGGATCCCAGAAGATTAGTTGGCTCCTTCTATTATCAAACTCCTCGATCCTCTAGCATTCTTGGACCGGTCAAATTATCTGGTGTAGAACGTTCTCTTTGCCAAAATAGGAAATAAAACTATCCTAATTCTATTTAATATATTACATTATAATTGGGAAACCTTGAGTTAAATTAAAGGGGACATAGGAAGGAAAGTATTAGTACTTTTACATATGGAAAACAAGAAAGAGGCTCAGTACACAAACTAATGTATAAATAGGAACAACACCATCCAACCAAAGACAAATGGTCTAGGGGTAAGGCCATAACCATGCTTCCAGTCACCATCAAAATGATTCCAAGGCGATGCATTTTTCATATATATATACATACATATATATATGTATATATATACATATATATGCATATATATGTATATATATATGTATATATATGTATATATATATATATATATATATATATATATATATATATATGGGGGGGGATAAAGAGAGGCATTCTCTCCCCCTCTCCCATGCCCGTGATGGAGGATGAACATCCAAGAGGGTGATGAACCAAGGAAGAAACTGGTATACGAACCCATGTCCCTTCATGAGGAGACATCATGCTTGACCACTTGAGTCACTCCTTATCAGCATATATATGTGTGTATGTGTGTGTGTTGGGATCATATGTGGGATTTAATCAAATATGCACACTAATAAATTTTTTAAGTATTCACACCGCTATGCAATAAATAAATGATAAAATAGAAATTTGATCGTATCAATTAAATCTCAAAACATATTAAATTGTCGTGGCTCTAATACCATTGTTGAGAAATATGGCATCATATATGGAAGCGGAAATAAAAAGATTACTTTCCATATTCCCCTAATATAGTATATCACGTCAACAACTATGAGATGAGAAAGAGGGTTGCAAGGTGTGTATCTGGTCCTAGAGCAAGTCCAACAACTATCCCTTATTGCAACATGCTACATCCTCGAATTGTACATGAACAGTTGTTGTCGTTGGCCTCCTCATCTGACACCACAATGTTAACGGTGTCCTCCTAGTGGAGAAATGCCTTCTCTCCTCTAGAGTAGTCCATGCGTACCGCCAAGAACTCCTCATTCTAGATGAACAGACATGAAGGAGTTGTCTCTCCTAGTTGACGTGCTAGTGTCAACTTACTCTCCCACAGTTGTCTCTCCCTTCTTGTTCCTCCCTTTGATGGGTAGAACTTACTCATGCTCTTTAGGTTACCACAACCAGAAAAGACAACAATTGTCAGAGCTTATTGGTGTGTCTGAGAAGCCCCCGATACGCCTCTATTATAGGAGGGCCAGAGTCAGGGTTTCCAGTCGATCTGGGAGTCAAAGAGATGGAATTTCATGAATTTTTGTAACATGTGAATGATGAAACTATTGGTTTAGCAGATGTGAGTCAATTGGTTTAACTCTTGAACTAGTTGTTTCTCTATGTTTCCCAATCATAATTGTATTGGTAATTAATATTCGATTAATGCATAACATGATATCAGCATCAATTTTTGATCTAATCTCATCGATCAACCAAATGGCCGATTCACAACCTGAGCTGATCACTTCATGTACCTAAGTCGGTCGATTCACTTGTTGAACTGGTCATTTCAGAGTAAAGATTGCCAATCTTGTTTAAATTTAATACCTAACACTTTAGTAATCAATTTTAAACATTGTTCATGAATATACTCCTATTCCAAGTGCATTCCTATGTGTGTAACCCTATAGGTCCCAAGTTACATTGGCAGTGAATGTCCAGAACCATTTTATGACATCACAAGCAATGATTGGTATCTAGAAAGACATCACTACTACCCAAGTAATTCATAAAGTTGGAGAACAACTTCAACCTACAATCCGTGATTGGTTTTATAGCGATTGTATAGTTTCTTTGTCTTTGATATCCAGATTGAACTCAAGGCATGGAATCATCATCCTCTTCAATGTCCAATCCATGTTCCTTGAACTAGAGCAAACTATCTGAAATATATGTGAACTCAACATCATATATTGATTCATATGTGCATGGCCATGCTTTTCTCAGTCTCTCTTATCAATTGGTCGTGATATCAAACTCTCGTAGGAGGTACAAATCCCATCTACATCACTCATAGTCATTCACCATGTGCTATAATGTATTTGACAATCACCTTTATGGTAACCCTTATTCAAGTTCACATTTGATGATGACAAAGTACATCAAACAACATGTGATGAATATAGCGATTTCATGTCTAAGCACCACAATCACCACCAATTCTATGAGAGATGATTCTGACTACCATTTAATGGTCTCCATGCATCACTCTCAAGGTAGGTTTGTCTGATACACTATTCTATGATTCTTACTACCATTTAATGGTCTCCATGTATCATTCTCAAGGTAGGTTTGTCTGCTACACTATTCTCTAACAAGTATCTATGTGTTTGGTTTGATATTGCATCTCACGACTAATGAGATTATGTCATCAACCAACACACACTTTAGTCTTATGTGTTATTGTTGTTTATCTTTCTTCCACAATAACATCTGAGTAGGGACATAACAAGAATGTATATATACTCGTATCATTTATATGATCTCATTGTTTAGGTCCTTAACCTAAAGACATTTGTTATTGAGTAATATCATTCTTTAGACATTTATTATGTAACTTCATTATCCCATAACTGAATAAAACAAAATAAATAGAAGATTGCCTTTATTAATCAAATCATTTACAACTTACGCTATTACAATCATCATATGATTTTCTCTTTGGGCATACATACCAATAAGTAGGTCTACTCATCAAGAAGGCATGGAAAACCATAGGGTTGAGACCCCAAGTCTTAATGATATAACACATGAAACATTTATAACTTGCTAGAGAGATTATTATAGAAGGAAAGAATATATAAGTAAAGCATGTCTATACCCAAATACTTACCCTTACCCATCTATTCTGGTGTCAAGATCACTCTCAAGATCATTAGATAATGCATATATACTAGAGATGAGTAAAAGTAATCCATACAAGGTGAAACCATGTTTAACATAAAGTAAACCTAAATAGTTATACCGGTGTTGGGTATTTTAGATGCCCTAGGATGATTAGGATGTACCATCCAACCAGAAGATCACAGATGCTATTCAGGAATCCTAGCAATTTTTATAAGATCTAGGAACATACGGGCTCCCTAGATCTCTCATCACAACCTCGGGTCAAACCAAGGTAACAAAAATGTAGGGAGCACTCTGTCTAGTCAATGGTGGTTGTATGCTTAAGATTGTATCCACCAATATAGGAATGTCCTACATACATAGTTCACAGTCCCACAATGACAAGGTGATAACTCTCCATAATTCATTACATCATTAATATACTTTCATCAATTCATGGGCCTTCACCAAGTAAAAAAAACATATAAAGAGGATAATATATATGCTTCTAATTGTACCTATATATTTATCAATATATTGCTTCAAGCATGTTCTAACATCTTTAGGCTACTACAATAGTAACTCATTTCCAAATCCCCCCTAACAATCCAGGAGAATAGATCTATGGACTCAGGGTTCTAAAACTTATATTTTGCTTGATAGTTATATTTGTGGTTGTATGATTACATCAGCTATAATAAACAATTATCCATCAAATAAGCATATAATAAAGCAATCAATAACTCTAAAAGATATAAAATCTCTGAATCAACATGATCTAACTTCTCACAACAAGTTGCAAATGCTTCGCCCCATAGTCGTCAAGGCACCTTACATAGTTTAGCCCATTTTTTCCTCCAAAGGGACCGCCTTTCTATGTTTTACAACATAGTATTAAGGAAATAGCCGAAAACATGCACCATGAATGTGCAACAGTCATAATTAAAAATTTAGAATATAACATCTTTTAAACAAACATGTCATATTTCAACACTCGGGAAGAAACCCTAAGATTCTCTTGTTGCCTTAATTTACTTTCTTACTATAGAACAACAAATGATCGACTTTTATGTAAGAGAATAGTTCTGGGTATATAACAACCAGATCCACGAAATGCAAGAGAAAGTAGGTAACAAATGAGTCGAAGGTTATATCACTCGCCTGATAAGGAAGAAATGGGTTTGCATGCAAACAAGTACTGTGAAGCTCCCAACTTCATGACAAAATCCAGTGTTGAAGACAACTTTCTAAGATTTGAGTTTTTGTCCTTCAAAAATGCTCTAACACTGTCAATCCACGATCTAAGACATCTAAAAGGGAGAGAGAGATCTACAGCCAAACTCTAGAGAGAAACCACATAGAAAATGTCCAAGAAGGACAAGAAGCTAAAGGATCACCCAAAAACATGCGATCAAGGTTCTAATTACCTAATTAGAGCTTAGAATCCTCTAGTTGACTTGCCTTGAACCAATAGGGAAAAGAATAAGGGTGGGTCACATCAAACTCACAAAGTAGTGAGACAAGATATATTGTCGGTTGTTGTCAAACGAAGGCATCTCATTCTATAGAAGAACCTTATTGCTCTAGTGCACAAGTGAGATGATAAGTAGGCCTAAGGGGGGCATATATCTATGTTAAACTAAGTATAATATTGATATATAGTTAGTGATATAGAAATCTATCCACTAAAAATGGAGAAACAACAATGAAGTATACCTAAACATTTGACCCAATAAAACATCACATAAAGATAAGTGACAACAATATTGAGTAAAATTTGACAAAATTTGAAGCTTTGGCTATGATAAGTATAGTTTATCCAATAATTTTGTGGTGTGAACCTAGAAATGTGTGCACGACCCTAGAGGAATTATATGTACTGGGCATAACTAGGTGCTCAAGAGACTCTTCAGGCTCTACTAAAATTTAAATTCCCAAAATGTGCCAAGCAGTCGGGAAGATAGAGTAATAGTAATTAGAATGTAGACATGAGGTGATCGTTACTTGGTTCTCATGGTTATTTTGGCCATTTTTAGTTTTGCATCAAAGAAAATTCCCACCAACAAATTAATTTCTTTGTAATACTAAATGCATCAAGAAAAATGATTTTATGGAATATTTTAGATGATTTCTTGAACTAAGTCACAATCAAGGAGGTATAAGAAAACCCTAGAGGAGAAACCTAGAGTTGGTGAAGGATATCACATTATATTTGGCATGCCTATTCAAATTTCCATTTGAATGCTTTAATGGGGTGGAGAATAGTACCTGACTAGACCAAGTATATATCAATTTCAAGGACAAAATCCTCTTTAAATGGTGGAGAGTTGTAACATATTGGATTTTGGGTGAAAAATATATTTTGAGGCATGATCCATTACTTTTTACCTAACTTGAACTCGTTCCAAGGCATATTCAATTATCTGATTAGTTCTCACGTCCTTTAATATAAATTATGTTTAAATGAGGTCATTCTCCTCATTTGAAAAATATTTACAAACTAGTCTCTTGTTTTATCTTCATGAGCCACTTTTACATAACACTATTTGACATTCTTGTGTTCCAATACCTTGATTAGAACTAGTATTTCAATATTCACCTACTACTTCAACTAATGGCTTTGGAATAAATATACATTATATCAACGATTATAAATAATAATTGTTGAGTGACTAATGAGAGAAAGTCTAATTGATTAAGTAAGACCTTTAAACCAATAACAACTAGTCTAGAAGATTTTAAGATGAAAATTAAAGCAATGGAGAAATTTTCATAGTATTTGGCCTTAAAAACATAAGGTTCAAACCAAACAAATAGGACATATGAATAGTTGATTTATTTTGAGACCGTTCTCCCCCCAAGAAACTGTAGCCATGATCTTAACACCTATCCCTGAGCAATAACTGCACTGCCATGACTTGGCTTGGCAATGAGGAAACAACTCTGTCATTAACTATAAACCTTTAATGAGCTGCCAGCTTTTCCCTCACCCTAGAACCCTACAACCTCCATCTTAAATAATAATCTATACCTCAACCTGGAAGCATGACATATGGGCAACTTGACACTACCTTAGTGCCACCGTAAGTCACCTTCCTAACCGACCATCATTCCAACCTCACCATCACAGACATGCAACACATCCATGATCAAACTTACCACCCCAAAAAATTTTCACCTACAAACTAGAGCCCACATCCTTAGAACCTTACTTCCGCTTGAGAAGAGGACTTTGCGGTCCAATCTGTCATCAACCACTACCAGTTTGTCTAGTACTACCTATATTACAAGGCCACCTCTAGATCCAATGTCTTTCTTTGACTCCTCTGCCGCCATAGATGGTCAACCCATCATCTCCTACAAACATGCACAATATCAAGTCAAAAGCTAGAGTGGTGGTGGCATGTCAAGATTGTTGAGGGATCCTAGACAGTAAGGTCATCCTTAACCAACTGTAGGTAAGCTTTGCATCACCTCTGACCATAAGTCCTTAACAATACCACCTTTCAAGCTAGTGAAAGTACTTTTACTCAGACCTAAAACAAATCCCTCACATTGGTTGTCATACCACCTTGCCATGGAGATGTGTCCTAGGATCTAAAACCTCTTCCTACCATGCGACCAGACCAAGAAGAGGTGGACTAGTCTTCAAAGATCTACATGTATGCAACTAGAGACTAAATTCCACAAGGTTCAAAGGTGTTGCGGGTCTACTGCACCTGGTACTACATGGGATGTACTTAGAAAAAATTGGTTTGATGTCCACCTAGAGTCAGTATCCATTTCCCCTGCAATTTCTATTTCCACAAAAACTTGTTAACATGACTAATCATGGTAGTAACTAAGAAAATACATCAAGCATTGTAGATAATGGTAGTAAGCATTTGATCATAGTAGGTATCAAAACAACATTGTGATCTAACTCCCTAGTATATGTATGTATCATATCTATGAAGCTATATGAATATAGTAGAATACTACTACATATACCTTGTAGACTAGCAATATGTTAACAATACATCAAATAATATGATAATCATAGCTCAATTATTAGTCCATATGATTAAATACATACTAGATGTTAATTTGGATATGCTATAAAACTAGATGCAACAACGGTATGAATTAGTTTACCTACATACTTAATAGTTGGTCATTATAATACTAAGGTATATATGTGGTTGTGTTAATAAGTAATCATGTAGGAATCAGTGAATTCAATGATTTTTGGAAATTGAAATTTATACAAAAATCACGTTATTTTCATAAAACAAGCTCTATATACAAATATAAGTATGATAAATATAAATACATATGAATACTAGGGGATACATCTATACATTTTAAACTATTGGAACAAAAAATGTTCCATGATAAGGAGTATTTATTAATATAGATTATTTGTATATATACACACATATGTGACATGTATTAGTGTCAACCCTAATGTATTATGTAAATGATTTGTAAATCTAATGAAATAAGACTGACCAAAACACAACCATGGGGAAATGATATAGCCTGGAGTATGACCAAGAATCGTAATAATGAACTTTCACCTAATGAACTTAATAGGTGACTTCCATGTCAATAGAAACCAATATCATTCTACACATGTAGATCATCCTTTAGATTGAATCTTAGATCTCTATACCTAGAATGTCTGGATTTTATACAATTTTATTCAAAGTATGAAATTTCTATTATATTTGGAAGTTTATTCTATCTTGAAAGAAAGCATAGTAGATAGATTGGTTGGCCTAAACTTGTTTTAAACTTTAGCCTTCCTCTTTGCAAGGCCACCAACAATTATCTTTGAAAATGGTAGCACATTGTTTAAATGACAAAAAGGACAGTCTAGTGCCCATTGGTTAGTGGAATTATGCTTCCATGCCTCTGCCTAGAGTTAAAGGATATAGGATCCCTTAGTATACTGAGAATCTTAGTTGTTGTGTTTTTGTTCTCCATAGGAGAGAACAAATGGCTTCCCAACAAATAGACATCGACATGTGCTATCTATTTGAGAAAAATTGAATTACTAGTCTCAAAAATTGATACATATTGATACTAAAAACCCAACTTTTCCATTTGATACATGCCTACATTATTTTATTCTTTGCATTTTATCATAAAATATTTTGTAACTAGGTTCATATTTTTACTTTCCAAATATTAATTTTATATCGGTCATTTGGATGACCTATGTTTCTCTTCTCTGGGTCCATGTGTGGTTTTTCTTCCTCTGGGAATTCATTGGAGAGTAGATAGGCATCAATTCATATTCATATTTCTATAACCCAATGTATAAGCTTTCACAATTTTGATGTAAAGCATGATTGTAAAAATATTTATTTATATTTTTAACACAATTTTCTAAATATTTGATCATAAGGATCAGGTTCTTAAAACATGGTATAAGAGTGATAAACAGTCAACACTCATGCATGTCTTGTGGAAATTAGGGTTATAAATTAATATCATTAACCCTAGAATATTAATTTTCATATAATTGATAACTTCCATTTGAAACCTAAAAATATATGTGAGAGTAATGTCACATTAATAATTTTCTCCAAGATCTGTTAATTGATTAGGAACAAAATATCACCATGTTGGTGGAATGAGTTGAGGTGTCGAAGTAAGGATGTTTGGTGAAGGTTATGGCATAATTACTCATAGTCCACTTAGGCATTGGTGGGGTTTCCTCACTTTACATACCAACCCATCCAGAGCGATGTCTACTACTTGGAAAAAAACCTAATCTTGAATTTAGTCACTAACCTGATCTAAAAAGAAAATGTGTGTATGTATAAACACATTCAATATGAAGAAAATAAATGACAACTTCTTAGGACTTGGATGGAAAACCCTACTAATACAAAACTTGTTTAAAAAATGCCTCGTGATGACTTTGACAAAAGATCCCTACAAGATAGGATGAGTTGAGAGTTAAGTAATAGGTTCTCCTTTCATATGTGTAATAATGATATTTGCAAGGAAAAAAAGAGTTAATAATCCAACATTATCTCTTTAAAGATGCAAAAACAAAAATAAGATTTAAAATTGCATCCCAATCCATAATAAGATAATGAAATAGTAAAATGTGATAAATGTTAGGACATCTAGATTTTGAAATTCCCAATTTTTAGATATATATAATTTTTTTTAATATTTATGTTGAACTAAGTATAATAGTGATAAAGAACTCTACTCACTTAAAATGGTGAAATACAAATGAAGCATATCTAAAATTTTGACCCAATAAAACGTCACATGGAGATAATTGACAATAATATTGAGTAAAATTTGATAAATTTTTGAGATTGTCCATGAAAACTACATTTATATAATATTTTGTGGTGTAACACAAAACGTTGATATTCATAATTGATTTATTAACCTATAAATGTGTACATGACCCTAGAGGAATTATATGGACTAAGCATCACTAGGTGCTTAGGAGACTCTTTACGTTCTACTAAAATCAATATTCCGAAAATGTGCAAGGGGATGATGGAGTAGGACCAACATAGGTTAGTGGTTTTGGATATTAACATGAAGATCAATAAAGGCAAGCATAACAAAAACCAAGATAGTAGGATCAAGTGGTGGAATCTTAAAGGAGAGTATAAATTGACTTTTCATGATAAACTCATCAAGGATGTAACTTGGAATTTGGATTCGAATGTTAACACTATGTGGCATAACATGAACTCCTGCATAACAAAAATTTCCAAAGAGGTTTTGGGGGAGTCTAAAGGTTGTGAGCCTCCACGGAAGGAGACTTGGTGGTGGAATGATGAAGTACAAAAGTCTATTAAACTGAAAAGGGAGATCTATAGGAGCTTGCCCAAATCTAGAGATGATGCAACGTTCCAATGATACAAGCAAGCAAAGAAAGAAGCTAAAAAAGTTGTTCAGGAGGCAAGGTCTAGATACTTTGATGATATGTATAAGAAGTTGGACACCAGAGAAGGGGGAAATATATATATATATATATATATATATATATATATATATATAATGACTCGTATAAGAGAAAAGAAATGAAGATACTTGAGTCAAGTAAAATGCATCAAGAATGAAGATGGTATAGTATTGGTGAAGGATGATGATATCAAGAACCAATGGAGAATTTACTTCCATAAGCTTTTCAATGGAGATATTGCATATAATGTTAGCGACTAGTGTGACATGAATACAAGAGATATCATTTAGACACGACGAGTTTCACCATTTGAGGTCAAGAATGCTTTTAAAAATATGAAAATGAGAAAGGCATGTGGACCAGATGGTATTCCCATTGATGTATGGAAGAGTATGGGGGATGAGGGAGTTACATGGTTAAGAAAATTCTTTAACAAGATCATGAAGACCAAGAATATGTCAGATGAGTGGAGAAATAGTACTATAGTCCCCATCTACAAGAACAAAGGTGACGTTCAGAGTTGTACAAACTACAAAGGTATCAAGTTGATGAGTCACACGATGAAACTTTGAGAGATGATTTAAGAGCATAGGTTAAGATCTATAATGTAGGTATCAAACAACCAATATGGTTTCATGCCTGGAAGATCAACAAAAGATGCTATTTTTCTAATAAGGAGGCTTATGGAGAAGTATAAACAAAGCAAAAGATATCTTCATATGGTGTTTATCGATCTAGAAAAGGCTTATGATCGAGTACCCAGAGAAGTGTTGTGGATGGTTTTGAAGAAAAAGGGTGTGCCAATCCAATACATTGACTTGATCAAAGACATGTATGATAGCTCTACTACAAGTGTCAAGACTCCTGGAGGAGAGACACCAATTTTTACTATCACAGTTGGGGTACACCAAGGATCCACACCCAGACCATATCTATTTGTTCTTGTTATGGATGAGTTGACAAAGAATGTTCAGGATGATATTCCTTGGTGTATGTTATTTGTTGATGATATTGTTTTGATTGACGAAACTAAAGATGGATTGAATGATAAAGTTGAATGTTGGAGAAAGGCATTGGAATCACATGGATTGATGATTAGCAGGAGAAAAATTGAGTATATGCATTGCAATCTCAGCCAATCTCACAGTGTGAATGATGGAGCCAAGTTGGACGGAGCAGATATACCAAAATGTGATAAATTTTGTTACTTGGGTTCTATTATTCAAATAGATGGGGATGTCTAAATGATGTTTGTCATTGGATCACTACATGATGGTTGAAATGGAGGAGTGCAATTGGAGTATTATGCGATCAGAAGATCCCTCTCAGGTTAAAAAGTAAGTTTTATAGAATAGCTATACGACCAACCATGCTCTATGGGAGTGAATGTTGGGTGGTGAAGAAATAAGGTCTCAACAAGATGAATGTGGCTGAAATGCGTATGTTGAGATGGATGTGTGGGAAGACAAGAAAAGATCACTTGAGAAATGACTATATTAGGAATAAAGTGGGGGTGGCAAGCATTGACGTCAAGTTGCGAGGACCGACTCAGATGGTATAGACATGTGCAACGTAGACCTACTAGTGCGCCTATACGAAGCAATGCTATTGAGCCAAACACTATAAATAGAAGAAGAGGAAGGCCTAAATTAACATGGTATGATCTTATAAAGAGAGATTTTGAATCTCTACATCTCAATTAGAATATGGCCCATGATAGAGATGAATGGAAACAAAGGATCCATGTAGCCGCCCCCAACATAGTTGGGACTGAGGCTTAGATGATGATGATGATGATGATGATACTAAATGTATCAAGAGAAATGATTTTATGGAATTTTATTGATGATTTCTTGAACTAAGTCACAATGATGTATGAGAAAATGTTAGAGGAGAAACCTAGAGTTGGCAAAGGATACTACATTGTAGTTGGCATGCCGAGAATCCTAGAGTTGAAAAAGGATACTACATTATAGTTGACATGCCTATTTAGATTTATACTTGAATCCTTTTAAGGGGTGGAGAATAGTACCTGACTAGACCAAGGATATATTAATTTTGAGGATAAAATCCTCATTAAATGGTGGAGAGTTGTAACCCACTGGATTTTAGGTGCTACATCTATTTTGAGCTATAATTCAACATTTCTCAAATGAAATAAAGAATTTTGAGAGGATGAGCGTCTCCCCCTTAACTTGAAGCCATTCCTTCATTCCAAGGCATATTCAATTTTCTGATTAGTTATCTTGTCCTTTGATATAAATTAGTCTTATTTTAAGTTAATTGTGTTCAAATGGGATCATTCTCCTCATTTGATAAATATTTACAAATCTCTTGATTTATCCTCATGAGTTACTTTAACATAATTTAACATTGTTTGACATTCTTGTCCTCCAATACCTTGATTAGAACTTGTATTTGAATAATTCACCTACTTCTTCAACTAATAACTTTGGAATAAATATATAGTAATATTTATAATTATAAATAATAATAGTTGAGTGACTAATGAGAGAAAGTTTAGCTGACTAATTAAGACCTTTAAACCAATAATAACCAGTCCATAAGATTTTATGACAAGAATTAAAGCGATGAAGATATGTTCATAGTATTTGGCCATATAGATTAGGAGTTATGGAATTTAGAAGTAATTAAACATAGGGTTTCACAACCAAATAAATAGGACCTATGCATACATATCTCTTTGGACACCATTATTCCTCCCGAGAAACCATAGCCATGATATCAACACCTATGTTTGAGTAGTAATTACACTGCCATGACTTGGCTTGGCAACTAGGAAATGGTTGTGTTGTTAACTATAGACCTTCACCAAGTCGCTAGCTCTCCCCTCACCATAAAACCCTAGAACCTCCCCCTTCATATATAAGCTATACCCTAACCTAGAAGCATGACTAACGGGTGACTTGACACCATCTCACCACCATCGCAAGCCACCTTCCTGACCAGACTTAGTCTGACCTCACCATCACAGACCTGCAACCCAGCCACGATCAAACTTACCACCCCATAACTTTGCCACCTAGAAACCAAATCCCACATCTCAGAAGCATAGTATCGCATGAGAAGAGGACTCTACAAACCAATTTGTCATCAACCATTACTAGTCCTACTAGCACTGCCTAGATTACAATGCCACTCTAGATCCCAATGTCTTTCTTTGACTCATCTGCCACAATAGATGGTTGACCCATCATCTCCTCCAAACATGCATGATCTCAAGTCAAAATCTGGAGTGATGGTGATGAGTAAGATTGTCAAGGAATCCTCAATAGTAAGGTCATCCTTGATCAAGTAGATAAGCTTAAAATAGCCTCCAACCATAAGTCCTTAACAATACTATCTTTGAAGTCAATGAAAGTACTTTTAATTAGACTTACAACAGATCCTTCACACTAGCAGTCATGCCACCTTGCCATTGAGATGTGGCATGAGGTTGAAAACCTCTTCCCAACATGCGACCAGACCAAAGAAGATGTTGACTAATCTTTGAAGATCAGCATGTATGCAACTGGAGACTAAATTCCACAAGGTTCAACAGTGTTGTGGGTTTACTGTCACCCATACACTACATGAGATGTACTTAGAGCAAGTCAGTTTTAAGCCCACCTGAAGGTCATTATCCATTTCCCCTACAATTTTTATTTTCATAAAAACATGATAATGTGACTAAAGATGGTAGTAACTAACAACAGTATAGATAACAATAGTAAGAATCTTATCATAGCAGGTGTCTAAACAATGTTGTCATTTAACTCCCTAGTATATGTATGTGTCAGATATATGAAGCTATATGTATATAGTATAATACTACTACCTATACCTTGTAGAGTAGTAATATTCTAAGAATAAGATAGTTAATAAGATAGTGATATCTCAATTATTAGTCCATACAACATATTAGATATTAATTTGGATATGCTATAAACCTGGATGCAGCAATGATATGAATTAGTTTACCTACACTCTTAATTGTGTGCTTGTCTTAATAAGTAATCATCTAGGAATCTAGTAAATTCAATAAGCTTTAGAAATTGAAATGTATAAAACAATCACATTATTTTCATAAAATAATTTTGATATATAAATATAAGTATGACAATTACAAATACATATGAATACTAGGGGATACATCTATTCATTTTAAACTATTGTAAGACACAAATGTTCCATTAGAAAAGGAGTATGTATTAATATAGCTTAGTTGTATATATACACATATGTGACATGTATTAGTGTCAACCCTAATGTAGTTTGTTAAGGATTTGTATATCCAATTAATTAAGACTAACAAAAGCACAACCATAGGGTAATGATATAGCCTAGGGTATGACAAAAAATAATAATAATGAACTTCCCCTAATGACATGTAACACGTAATTTCCATGCCAACAATAACCAATATCATATAACACTTGTATATCATTCTCTAGATTGAATCTTGGAACTCTATATGTAGAATGCCTGGATATATAATTTTGTTCAATGTGTGAGATTTCCATTTTGGAAAGCTTATTCCCTCTTGAAATCATACATAGTAGATAGGTTGGTTGTCCTAAACTTGTTTTAAAATTTAGACTTACTCTTTGAATTGCCACCATAGATTATTTTTTAAAATAGTAGGACACTATTTAAACATCAAAAAAGGAATTCTAGTGCCCATTAGTTTAGTGTAATTATGCTTCCATGCCTCCCCACAAAGTTGAAGGATGTAGGATCCCTTAATATACTGGGAATCTTAGTTGGTGTGTTTTTGTTCTCCATAGGAGAAAACACATGACTTCCCCAACAAACAGACATAGACATGTGTTGTCTATTTTAGAAAAATTGAATTACTAGTCTCGAAATTTGATATTCATACATATTGATATTGAAAACCCAACTTTTCCATTTGATACTTGCCTACATTATTTTACTCTTGATGTTTTTTCATAAAATCTTTTGCAGTTATATTCATACTTTTACTTTCCAAATATTAATTTTGTACCTGTCATTTGACTGACCTATGTTTCTCTTCTTGAGGTCCTTGTGTGGTTTTGTTCCCTCTGGGAATTCATGGACAAGTGACCAAAGCAAGACCTAGAAGAGACATGCAAGAGTTGTCCCTTGTTGAAGAGTAGATAGGAATCAATGCACATTCTTATTTTTGTAACCCTATGTATAAGATTCCACGACTCTAATGTAAAACATGATTGTAAAAAGATTTATTTATATTTTCTGATGCAATTTTGTAAATATCTGATCATAAAGATCATGTCATTACAACATGACATCAGAGCTATAAATAGACGACACTCATGCATGTCTTTTAGAAGTGAGGGTTAGAAATAAATATAGTTAACCCTAGAATGGTAAGTTGCGTATAGTTGATAACTTCCACTTGGAACCTAAAAATATATGTAAGAGTGAT
Source organism: Alisma plantago-aquatica (assembly GCA_963693085.1). Taxonomy (NCBI): domain Eukaryota; kingdom Viridiplantae; phylum Streptophyta; class Magnoliopsida; order Alismatales; family Alismataceae; genus Alisma; species Alisma plantago-aquatica. The sequence continues at coordinate 882,746,597 of OY856410.1, forward strand.
GTAACATGAATATTTTTCTCCAAAATTTGTTAATTGATACAGAATAATCCATCACCATGTAGGTGGAATGAGATGAGGTGTCTAAGAAAGGATGTTTATTTAAGGTCCTAGCATAATTACTTCTGATCCACTTAGGTGGTGGTGGGGTTTCCTCACTTTACATACCGACCCGACCAAAGCGATGTCTACTACTCGGAATAAACCTAATCTTGAATTTAGTCAGTAACCCGATCTAAAAACAAAATATGTGTATGTTTAAACACATTCAATATAGACGAAATAAATGATAACTTATTAGGACTTAGATGAAAAACCCTACTAATACAAAACTTGTTCAAAAAAATGTCTCGTGATAACTTTGACAAAGACCCCTACAAGATAGGATGAGTTGATAGTTAACTAATAGGTTCTCCTTTTATAATGTAATTATGATATTTGCAAGACAATAAAAAAGAATTACTAATCCAACATTATCTTTTTGAAAATAAAGATAATGTTGGATTAGTAATTCTCTTTATAGATGAAAAAAGAAAACTAAGATTTAAAATAACATTCCAATCCATAATAAGATAATGAAATAGTAAAATGTGATAAATGTCCAGACCTCTAGATTTTGAAACTCCCAAATTTTAGAGATATCTAAAAATTTAAAAAAAAAATGTTGAATTGTGTATAATAGTGATATAGAACTCTACCCACTAAAATTGAAGAAATAAAAATGAATTATATCTAAATTTTGAACCAATAAAACATCACATAGAGATAATTGAAAATAATATTGAGTAAAATTTGATAAAATTTTAAGATTGGCTAGGACAAATATCATTTATCTAATAATTTTGTGTTGTAATGCAAAAAAATGATATTCATAATTGATTTCTTAACCTACAAAAGTGTACATGACCCTAGAGGAATTATATGGACTAAGCATCACTAGGTGATTAGAAGACTCTTTACATTCTTTTGAAATTTGAATTCCTTAAATGTGCCAGATAGTGGGGATGATAAAGTAATAGTAATTAGAATGTATAGATGAAGGGATAGCGACTTGAATCTCACATTGATTTTGGCCATTTTTAGTTTTGCATCAAAAAGTTTTCCCATCGAAAAATTATTTTCTTTATAATACTTAATGTATCAAGAAAAATGATTTTACCAAATTATATTGATGAGTTCTTGAACTAAGTCACAATCAAGGAAGTATGGGAAACCCCTAGAGGAGAAACCTAGAGTTGTCAAAGGATACTACATTGTAGTTTGCATGCGACCAGACCAAGGAAGAGGTGGACTGGTCTTCAAAGTTCTACATGTATGCAGCTAGACACTAAATTCCACAAGTTTAAGTTGTTGTAGGTCTACTGTCACCCTGTAATACATGGAATGTACTTAGAGAAAATCAGTTTTAAGTCCACCTGTATGTAAGTATCCATTTCCCCTACAATTTCCATTTCCATTAAAATCTGTTAACCTGACTAAGGATGGTAGTAACTAAGAAAATACATCGAGTATAGATATGGTAGTAAGCATATGATCATAGTAGGTATCTAAATAACATTGTCATCTAACTCCCTAGTATATGTATGTATAAGATCTATGAAGCTATATTTTTATAGTACAATACTACTACCTAGATGTTGTAGATTAGTAATATGTTAATAATAAGTCATATAATAAGATAATGATGTCCCAATTATTAGTACATATGATTAGATACATATTAGATATTAATCTGCATATGCTATAAACCTGGATGCAACAATTGTATGATTTAGTTTACTTGCACTCTTAATTTTTGGTCATTATGAACTAAGGTATATATGTGGTTGTGTTAATAAGTAATCATGTAGGAATCTGTATGATCTTTAGAAATTGAAATTTATACAATAATCACATTATTTTCATAAAATAAGCTCTATATACAAATATAAGTATGACAATTACAAATACATATGGATACTAGGGGATACATCTATTCATTTTTTACTATTTGAATAAAAAAAGTTCCATGATAAGGAGTATGTATTAATATAGCTTATCAGTATATATACACACATATGTGACATGTATTAGTGTCAACCCTAATGTAATATGTAAATGATTCTTAAATCGATTGAATTAAGACTAACCAAAACACAACCATGGGGTAATGATATAACCTAGGGTATGACCAAAAATCATAATAATGAACTTTCACCTAATGAACTTAATAGGTGATTTCCATGCCAATAGTAACCAGTATCATTCTACACTTGTAGATCATTTTGTAGATTGAGTGTTGGAGTTGTATACTTGGAATATCTATATTCTATACAATTTTATTCAAAGTATAAAATTTCTATTATATTTGGAAAGTTTATTCTGTTTTGAAAGCATGCATAGTAGATAGGTTGGTCAGCCTAAAATTATTTTAAACTTTATCCTTACTCTTTTTCAGGCCACCAACAACTATTTTTTAAAATAGTAGCACATTGTTTATACGAAAAAAGGGCATTCTAGTGCCCATTAGTTAGTGGAATTATGCTTCCACGCCCCTGTGTAGAGTTAAAGGATATAGAGTCCCTTAGTATATTGGGAATCTTAGTTGTTGTGTTTTTGTTCTTTGTAGGCGAGAACACATGGCTTCCCTAACAAATAGACATTGACGTGCTATTTATTTAAAAAAATCTGAATTAGTAATATCAAAGATTGATATTGAATCATATAGATATTGAAAACCCAATTTTTCCATTTGATGCTTGCCTACATTATTGAAGTTTTTGCATATTATCATAAAAAACCTTTTTTTTAGCTAGGTTCATAATTTTAATTTTCAAATATTAACTTTATATTGGTCATTTGAGTGACCTATGTTTCCCTTCTTGGGGTCCATGTGTGGTTTCATTTCCTCTGGGAATTCATGGACATGTGACTAAAGCAAGACCTAGAAGAGACATGCAAGAGTTGTCCCTTGTTAAAGAGTAGACAGGAACAATGCCTATTCTTATTTTTGTAACCTTGTGTATAAGCTTCTATGACACTAATGTAAATCATGATGTAAAGAGATCTATTTATATTTTTTGATGCAATTTTGTAAATATTTGATCATAAGGATCAGGTCTTTACAAGTTAAATCTTAGTTTTAGGGAAGCCTCTTTGTAGAAGTAGAATCATTATGTATATTAAGATATATACTATAAGATAATAGTATCATGTTATGATCTAAGTTTATGTAAGTAAGGTAGTAGTATGATTTCTAGAGGTTGGGAAATAGTTGTTAAGTCACACATAATGATGCTTTAAACATGTAGTTGTGTAAGTTATGTGGTAGTATGGATCGGTGGTCTCCAATCACACCAAAATGTGACTCTACATGATGTTGATAGAAGATAGATCCTAGAAAGGGTGATTGATCTATGTTTCCTTTAGTAATTGCATGGATAAGAATGGTTTTATGGTAAGACATGTGATTATAGATACCTTGGGCTTGCCTAGATAAGAGAAACATGGTAAGATGGACAAAGTTATTAAGAGTGATGTAAATAAAGTATTGTTAACATGGTGATCCTCCAAGGTTAATGAACACTTGGGTGCAACAAGCACTGGGGTGTAATGAGGTTTTGGGAGAAATGAGAACTTCGGTGCAAGTTTATGTGGAGAAATCACTTTTGTTGACCCACTAATGGTAAGTAATAAGATCATGTTAATGATAAAGAATCATGATACAATAATTAGTGTGCAAAACTCTAACTTGATTCCTTGCAAGGAAGGAACGACCAGGGCCTATTGTTAGTGGAATTGGCAAACCCTTACCAGATGGTCATTGGTTCTTACCAGTACCAAAATGATTGGGATTTAGGGTTTTGAACCCCTTTGATAGGGCATTCCTTTGACCTAAGCCAATTTAGTGTATGATAAGTAGATAAATAAGTAATAATGGCTAGTGTATACAAATTCCTATATCAAGTGGGGATTCTAATTACAATAGTAGGATGAAATTTTCCAAAAAAAATAGTAATGTTTTGGATGATACTTAATTTTCTTGATTCGTGATATCTAAAAAGTTGGATGATAGGTAATGGTTTTATTAGCCACCATAGATAATTTGTCTACAAAAATTTAAAAAAATATGAGTATGATGAGTCACATGATGCTTTTACTAGTGGTATCATAAGAATGTGTCATATGTATCAAGCACTATGATGTTAGTTATAAGAGTTACTGGTGAGAAATAATGGATACATATAACCCTAATATATTGAGATGATTATTACTTCTTGTCTCTAAACCGATTAATAGAGATAAGCCTATAGGATTTACAATATATTATCTTAAACAAGTTTTTGTGTCCTATAAAGAGGGTGATGTGGTCTAAGTTAAGAAGTGAAGTGTAAATAAGATTTATTATCATGATTATAAGGTGGGTATCTTGGTGATATTTTCATATGAATTTGGAGGATGAAGTTTCTATGAGGTGGGTATAATTGTAATACCCAACTTTGTTGGGGTTCATAACCTAATAAAATCCTAAATAGAGCATTAGACTTCATTGAATATATGTCCCTTTTGATTTCCATTCAAGAGTGTTCATATACCCTAAAACCCTAGTTGATGATTTCATAACCCGCTCCTCACAGTCATGTTTCACTATGTGGCAAGATGTTTTTGGTATCTTGAGGTACGTATAGGTGAATGATTCATGTTTCTTGGTGTTTTGAGAGTCCAATGTTTACATTTATATAGCTACACTCTGAGTGGACTCCTATGTATATGGGGTCATCATTATATATATATATATAAATATATATATAAATATATATATAGGTAATCTAAGTTGAGGTAGGGCACAAGTAAGAGGTAATATGATAATTTTTTTCCAGTGAATCGATTAGGTATCTAGGTAGAAGGTATTTACATAGGCAGTCTATAGAAGTTTGTTATGATGACATGGAAGTAATACTATTTTTTATGATTACTTTTTTTGAAGTTTGGTGATTGGAAATAAGAGTAACTCATCTATTGGTGTTATTTTACCATGATTATTAATTAAAGTAATCTATAGTTAGCAATCAATAATGCTAATAAGGTCAAGATAAACATGAGTATAGTTGGATTTATTTGAATATTTGATAAGGTGCAGAGTTGTTGTTATCTTATTATTTAAGGATCTACTGGTAAGAATGTAGCCATGACTAGTACACTCCAAGGAGACATATTTGTATCATACATACAAAGCACCATATCTAGTCTGAAGGCATGTTAGGGAGGCATTGGATACTCCATCTGGGTCAAATAAATCCCTTTTTTGTTGGACTTTAGCAAGTCTTTGTGGTGTTGTGAGGGGATGACTTGAGTCCCTATATAGCTTCTAGACCTCTGGTTAAGCCTTAGAGGTAGGTATTCTAGTTATGATATGAAGAACTGGATAGGGTTTATCCACCATCATCCCTTCTCTATGAGTGATGATGATCCTGGAGAGTAGGAGGTCAACCATAAAGACATAGGAGATGGGATAAGATCTATCTCCAACATAGATTTATCGCAAGGAGAAGAACAGCAAAGTGAAAACTCCCTAGGTTTGGCCATGGACAGTGGAGGGTTGCACCAGCGTAACTTACAGAACACCCTTTGGGTGTTTCACTTGTCGTCTGATCATCTTCATGGGAGGAACTGGTGAAGTTGATGTCTAATGGTGGGTTTGTAAAGAAGAATCAACGCGAGGCACATATAGCTAAGGAAATAGTCGAAGATGACCATACATCAAAGAGGCCCCAGGGAGAATCTCTAGTCTTGATGGCAAGATGCAAAGGATGACCCAAAGCCCTAGGAGATACCCCAACAATCATAAGTAATAAAGCCACCTCTACCAAGTGACATGTGTACCTACGACCCCTCATTCCCCTCAAACGGCAGCAATGACTTCCACTAATGGATTTAATTGCTTGAGAATCCCTCAACCTTGGGACCATGCACCCACATTCTCAATGTAGGGAACTATGGGAGCATAGTAGATAGATGAAACAAAAATTTTGTCCATATTTTCCTTAACCAAATTGCATTAACAATAGTGTATTAGGAAAGAGGGTGCAAAACATACCTTGTGTAGGAGAAAGTCCAACCACTATTCTTGTATAGAGATGTGTTTCCTTCAAAAGTAGCACATGTACAGACACGGTAGGCATCCTTTGGGTGTAGCACACATGGATAGTGGTTGATAGGGTCATCCTAGCATGACAATAAAAGCTTCCACACCTCTACGTAATCGAAACAAGACAATGGGAACTCAACGTCACACTTTCAAATCCGATGGGAAGGATTTATCCTTCCATTTGTCAATGTGCTAGCGTCAACTTTCTTTACCCTTGCTATATCTCCCTTTTGGGTGAGACTGCTAGGCTCTCTCACATGTTACCAAAACTATGAGATGAGGAGTCTATATACAAACTCTTTACTTATTTTCTAGATTTTGTGTCTATTGTGTGTGTTAATATAGCCACCCCCCTCCTTGTGTAGGAGTGTATGGCTAGGATTTCCAAAACCTAGGGGATATTAAAAGGTAAGATCTCATAGTTTGACAGCTGTTGTGCATGACCACTCAGTCAATGGTACCATCTTATCAGTCGATTGGCACACCCACTCAATCAAGTGGATTGTCTAATCAGTCAATTGGCTTGCGGAAGAGGTGCAATAACATTGTATTTTAATGCAATGATTAATGCACATACGTATGTGTATCATCAACTGTTTGACTCGGTCAAACTAGTTGTTTTGCATATTTTGTATGACCCAATTAAAATGGTAATCCAATCGGTCAATTGGACACTCCAACCAGTCAACTGGGTGGTTCCACCAGCCAAAAGTTCAATGAGTCCATTGGACACTCTAGTTGATCGTCTGGGATGCCACTAGGCCGACTGGACACTCCATTTGGTCTGAAAACTAATGTTTTCTAAGTTAATTACCTAAATACTTTTAGTAAATAACTTAAATAGTATCCATGAGTAAACTTCTATTCTAAGTGCATCCTATGGGTGTGACCTATAGGTCCCATATTATGTTGGCAATGAAGTCCTTAATCATTATGACTACACAAGAAATGAGCAGTATCTAGCAATGCATCATTACTACCCAAGAATTGGAAAGTTGGAGAGCAACTTAAACCTACAATACGAGATCAATGTTAACATGACCATATAGTTTCTTTGTCTCTGATATCTAGATTGAATCTAAGGCATGGAATCATCATCCTATTAATACTCAATCTATGTTTATTGAATTGGAGGAGATTGTTGAGATATAGTGAGTTCACATATCATATATTGACTCACACGAGCATGAACATGAATTTCTCAGTCTTTCTTATCAAGGGCCCATGATATTAAACCTTAATATGAGGGACAAATCCCATCTACATCACTCATAGTCAATCCCCATGTGTCACAATGTACCCAATCACCACCTTTATGGCAGCCCTTATTCAGGATCACATTGGATGGTGTCAAAAATTCATCAAATGACATGTGATGAGTGTAGTGACTTCAAGTCTAAGAACCACAATCACCATTATCACTTTGAGATATGATTCTGACTACCATTTCATGGTTTCCATGTATTAGTCTCAAGGTGGGTCTTTCTGGTGCAATGTTCTCTAACACATACCTATGTGTTTGACTTGATATTCAATATCATGACTAATGAGACTCTGACATCGGTCAACACACACTCCAGTATTATTATCATTGTCGTCTATTTTGCTTTCAAAATAATATCCGACCATGGACATAACAAGAATGTATGTACTCTTATTATACATATGATCTCATTCTTTAGGTCTTCAACATGAAGACATATGTCATCGAGTAACATCATTCTTTAGACATCTATTCACTTGTATCATTATCTCATAATTGAGATATGCATAATAGACAATATTACCTTTATTGATATTGTCAAATTATGTACGTGATGCCCCATACAATCATCAAATGATTCTCTCTACAAGCATTTATACCAACAGACTCTCACTTACACTTGGAGACAATCACTCACGAATCCAATTCCGAGTGGTTCATTGTGATCATCATGTTTCTGATGTGTAAGTGATTTTGTTAGCGGGACAACAACATTTGCTTCTAGTTGGTGCAAATCTTCACATCTCCTTGCATCACAATCTTTCATATGACATAGAAGTGTCGTAGTATGTGATTTGGGTTCTTTAGCCTATCCAGTAGCTCCATTGTTTCCGTAACATCTCTACTACATCATCAATGGTTGGAACCACCCCAAGTTCACCAATGAACTTCTTGATCCATACAATACCATTGTTGTTTCCAAAATAGCAATGTACTCAACTTCTATTGTAATCAACAGTAAATGTCTCTTGCTCAAAAACTTCCTAGCTTACAACTTTGTTTTTAAGGAAAAATACAAACTGTGATCGACGTCTTTGTCAATTAGGAAGATTGCATCGGTATAACCCTTTACACCCAACTCTTCTTTATCACCATAATCAAGGAAATTATCTTAGTGCTACTTAAGGATGTTCTATATGGTAGTCTAGTAACCTTCACTGGGATTTAATTGATACCTCCTTGTCATGTCCAAGCATACGAGGTTGGGATAAGTGCATAACATTGCATACATAATAGACCCAACTGTGGATGCATATGACATCTTCCTCATGTGCTCCCATTCTTTACAAGAACCAGAACACTGGGCTCTAATTCCATGGGACATGGGAAAATCCTCTCTTTGAGTCATTCATGTAAAACCTTTTCAACATTATGTCAAGGTATGTACTCTTACTTAGTCTAAGAAGCCTTTTATATCTATTTCTATAGATCTCTATTCCTATCATATAGGATGTATCACCTCAATCCTTCATTTAGAAGGTCCTTCCCAGACAATTATTTATCATTTGTAGGGTAGGGATGTCATTCCTACATGCAATATGAGGAATAAAATTATGCTCCCACTAACCTTCTACTAGACATAGGTTTCATCTTCATTTTAACTCAAGCCAAACTCTTTGACTACCTTGTCAACTCAAAGATCCCAACTCTGAGATGTTTGCTTCAATCCAAAGATTGACCTTTGTAGCTAACCTACAATGGCAAGCATGGTCCTGATGGACTCCATCCCTGTCGATCTTCTTGTTGAAGACCCATTTGCACCCTATGGGTTTTACCCCTTTAGGTGTATCCACTAAGGTCTATACCTTGGTGTACACGAAATCCATCTTAGATCTCATGGCCTTCAGACATTTTTAGACTTTGGTCCCTCAATAGCATCTAGGTAGGTTGTTGGCTAATCACCTATGACCAACTCATCACCTTCTTGAGTCATAAGATATCCAAATATTTCAGGATCAAGGCATGTCTTACTAGATCTATGAGGTTCATGTGTTACATGAGGAGCTTGAGATTCCACAACAGTTTGTGACTCCATGTTCCTATTGTACCTCTACATGTTCAATGTTTTCTTGGTGGTCTCAAACTTCTTTGAGTTCTACTTCTCTCCCATTATTTTATTTGAAATCAAATTCCTTTGGAAGAATACAATAGTCCTGGAAACAAGCACTTTGTTGTCAGATGGAGTGTATATCCCTTGGGATATTCAACAAATAACATCTATTTAATTTGGTACCAAGATTTCATGAAACTATTTTCTCTCATAAGATTCACATCCCCAATTCTTCATAAAAAAGACATATAGGGATACTTTCCATGTGATATCTCATGTGGTGTCTTTTGAATCGATTTAGATGGTACGCGGCTAATCTAAATGTTGTCATTTATAAAGCATATTCCCCAGAAGGAAGTTAAACGATCAGCTAAACTCATTAATCACACCATGTCTAATAGGATACCATACCTTCTTCCTAGAGTGCATTGTGGTACAATACCATTGTTATAACATGATTTTTCATAAGTATTTAGATATTTGAAATGCAAATATTTAAATAATAAGGATATACTAGAAACTTGGTGTGGTTTGTTTCAAATGTGAGGATTTAACTTGCAAATTATCCTTTACTATAGTTTTTGCCGATTTTATTATTCAATAATCCAATAGTGGACATGGGGAAAAGAAAGAGAGAAAATCCCAAAGTTAATGAATTATTAAAGGTAATGAGTAATTAATAAGGAGTTGTTTGGAATTCTCTAGAAAAGAGGTGTTGAAGGTAACAAATGGATTGACTTTGTTTCCACATTGTTTTTTTTTAAAGTAATCAGAATAAGAAATATGGGGAAGTAGGAAAGAGAAAAGAATTGATTAGATGCCTAAAATAATGAGACAAAGAGTAAGACATTTAAGTTGAGTATTCTGGTCCTCAATCTCGCCCACTTTTAGATAAAAGTATTTAAGACTTTCTTTTAAAATTTGGGATTACGAAGATAAAATGAGAGAGAGATGGATTTTTTAGAAATCTTAATGTGAATGGATTATGGGAAATATACATTAAATGTCATGATTTATTTAGAAATAAATCAATCCCTAACTTTTTTGTTTGGCAAGACACCCAATCAATCGGGATCTGACAATGACTAAGTCATTGTCCACCTCGCGTGAAACAAGCAAGTTGGAACAATAAACTGACTTTTTCCCTTGCTCTTCTCTCCCTCATCAATGATCAAGCAATTTTGGAAACTTATCTATTGGATTCGTGAGATCAATGCAAACCTACCTATCCTAGGTTTTGTCTCACTTGGAGAACCCTAGAAGTTTTTCCCAATTCACAAACTTGATGGATAACCCTGTCGCCATAGCGAAGGGTATATCAAGGGCTATGAACGTCCTGCGAAACCCCAAATTTGCTTGCAAGACTCTTCTCGACTGTGCGATCCTCTCCCTACCCTCAATTCCTCTGCTAAACTCGTCCTTGACCTCTACCTATCTCTATGATCTCTCTAGAGTTACTCCCTTTCCATCCCATCAACTCCGATCTACACATGGGCAATTGAAGCCCTCGTCGAGTTTGTGGGAGCACGATGGTGGCCTTGGTGCCCTCGTTAGTCACTCTGAGGATCAAGATTTCAAGGTCAACTATTGGGTTGACCACCTTATCACATGAGTCAAGCCGAGGTAGAAGATAATCTTAGAGGAAATTACCTCTTTGCCCCCATCTTCTCTTCAATGTAGGTAACGACCCTTCTATCTTATCCCCCTCTTTCTCGCCTAACTAGAAAAGATACACGCAAGTGTGGACCACTGAGTTGGCATGAGCCTATTGGCTCAGCCCAGCCTAGTTGGCAAGGTTGGGACCCAAGTTCACTTCCTAAATGGAGACTTGTGATTGGCCAAGAGCAATGAATTTATAAAAATCATAGTAATTCATAGAAAGGCCCAATGATAATAATTATGCATGAAAGTTGATCAGAAAAATGCAAGGATTCCAATAAAAAAAGTTTCAAGACCTACTTTTACCTCTAATTCCAAAAGAACCTAAAGTTACTAACTTTAATGTATTAAAAGCATGGAAACCCAAAGTTCTCGGCTAAAATGGTCAAAATATGCGCAAATGACTTTAATGGATAAAGTTGGGTCTTTCTGGATAAAATAGGAATCTTTGACTTAATTTGAGATTACTAAAGCATAAAAAATCATATTTAGGGTTTATAAGTTAAAAAGGCATTAAAACTGATAATTAGGGTTTGGAAAGCAAAAACCCTAATTAAACCCTAAGTTGACCCCAAAACACTAACTTGGAACCCAAGTCAGTCTTAATAAAAGTTTATGAACAAAATAGTAATGATTGGATGTTATGCATTAATTTTCAGAGTGATTGTTTGCTTAATCTCAACTGCACTTATTGCTTGGACTTTGAGTTACATCTGAAAAAGGTTTGTGGTTACGCTTCTGACTACTCGATTTAAACAATTTTTATGGATTTTTTAGGTTTCTCGCATAGATTGTAAATAGATTGTTGGTTGTTTATTTAATTCATGCAATCTTTGAAGCCTCTATGAGTATCACATTATATAAGTACAACTTGCTCAACTATCTTTGGTGGATGCAAGTAATACATGTAGGATGTATGAAATGTCATTATGATGATGGGAAATCAAGTCAAGATAATAAGATCACCAATAAGACCAAGCTGGGATAGGATGGTCATTATGAGGCCAAGCTAGGACAAGATGGCCATTATGAGGCCTAGTCGGGAAAGGAAGGCCATAACAAATTAAGCCCAGGAATGGGAGGTTATGAGGAGTCCGCTTTACAAACTAAACCCTAAAGAGAGGGAACCCAACAATGAGTACTCCAGAGAGGGAGTGTACCACAAAGATTGAGTTGAGAAGTTAGAAAGAAAATGCATGTTCAATTTTGTAACCATAATTGTTGTTATGGCTGATTATATTGTTACACCTACATGTGAATATTTTTCCCCCACATACTAGTATAACTTGTTATATTGGTCGTTGTTTTGTTTCATGACGTTTTAGGATAAACAATTGTTTTTCTGCAAAATGGACGTCCTAAGAAGAAGACACAAAAAGAAAGCCACATGGACCTATAATTTCTTATGTACCCTCTTGAGTATTAGGGTTATGAAGAAATAAGGTTAAGATATTATAGATTAAGGCATCCTCTGCCAAATAATAAAATACATGTAAATAGGATGTCATTGACATAATGTTATGATTCTTTAAAGGCCCTAAATATGAAACTGAGTTTAACAAAGTTATTTATGTGAACCAGCATGGCCCGTACCAAGACTACTACCATTCTTGACAACACACCTAGGGAGTATCTAGAGGGGAGGCCCTCCCGCAAGAAGAGGTTGTCCTCAAAGAAGAAGAAGAGGTCCATGGAGGGTGAGTCCTCTAAGAAGAGGAAGAGGGAAGGTCAGGACTTTGCTGAGAGAATATCTGAGAATGAGGTTGTCCCCTTTGGCATGTTGAATCCTAAAGATGGTCCTAACTCTGAAGGTGAACCTGTGATGGAAGATGAGCCTAGAGTCGACCTTGATCATGCAACCAGCTCCACTCTGACAGTTGGGAAAGTCCTGATTCACACCCCCAATGCACTTTGGTTGGAGCAACAAAAGAAGCTCACCTAGGCTATCACTACCCTTGTACTCAAAGATGTTGGCTGATATGAGAATGGTGAACCTCTACCTATTCACCCTCATCTTGGAGCCACCATCTTGGAGTTTGTCAAGCTAAATATAGAGAAGCTTTGGGGTGAAAATAAAGCTGAGGTAGTTGATAAGGAAGATGCTTGTCTTCTGGTCTTATAAAATGGCTTTCGCATTCTAGAGGTACAGATGAACATAAGGGTTTTCTTTGACGCTCACCTTCTTGAAGGATCAAAAAAGATATGGTTGAAAAATCATATCATGGACCGAGATCTGAATGAGGAACTGATGGCCTAGGCAGACTTTTGTACTATCTTCTCTATAAGACTTATACCCACCTCTGCCAAGAAAGAGAAGGAAAAGAAATTCATGTTCCTTTACCAAGGCAACATCTTAGTCGTGGACTTCGTTCAAAAGTTCCGCCTCGTTTAACATTTTAGTTATATGATCACTAAAGAGCACCGATTGGAACATTTTGTAGAGTGCCTGCACCCTCTGATCAAGCCTCATGTGATGGAGAGTAAACTCACAACCTTCACAAAGGCCCTTAACTTCACCCTAGACATGGAGAAGACGGTCGTGCCTACCCAGAACCTGCCTAAAGGATATTTAGGGTTCACTTAAGGCATCCTATCCCAAGGAATGACAACAATAGATGCCAAGATCATAACAATTGTAAGGGAAGGAATGAGGGAAGGAAAGGCCCCATCATGTGGACCGTAATCACATTTGTCGCATCCATGGGAGGAATCACCCTAGAAAGTGCCTCTTTCAGGAGTGGTTGTTTTTCGTTGTCAGTAGGAGGGACATCTCAATATAGACAATTGTCCTCTTTCGGACCCCCGAGGTCCAGACCCAGTGGTGGCTCAACCAATGGTTGTAGCACCCCGGGGAGCAGCACCACCTACAAAAGATCAAAGACAAGCCTGAGTCTTCGCCATTGATAATGAAGAAGCTCAGGCTAATGCCAATAGTCTTTAGAAGGTAACATCACTAGAATAATGTTCACTATCCTTAACATGATGTGATTGTTTGATTGTTATATATAAGATGTAGGCATACGTGACATAATGGGCCATAATATTAAAGCTTTGTTTGACTCCGGTTCTACTAATACATTCATCTCGAGAAATCTCACAACTATGCTTTGTTTGGACTTGAAGGACTAAGGATATGTATTAGAAGTCACTACCCCTAGTGGTTGGATCTTTTCTTCCCTCTTAAAGACAACATATGTACATTTTAAATATATAAACAATGAACTCCCTACTTATTTTATCTTGCTTGATTTCAATAATTTGTAACTATAATGCAAAAATAACTATAGGGAAAAGAAAATTAGAATAGAGATACAATGTCATGCCCCTTTACCACTAGAGGTAGGAAGGATGCTACCACCAGCCTATATGTGTCAGTTCTAAAAGTTGAATAGACGGTAGCAAAAGGTTATCTAGTGTTCCTAGTTGTTGTTACCGATCCAGAGCTAAAGGTTCAGCCCTTAGAGGATATAGAGGTAGTCAGGGAAAATGTCGATGTGTTCCCGAATGATTTTCCAAACCTACCTCTAGAGAGAGAAGTGAACTTCTCCATAGAGATAGCATCTGGGACAAACCCGATTTCAAAGGAACATTACAAGATGGCTCCCCTAGAGTTGCTTGAGTTGGAAAAGCAACTACAGGAACTATTGGACAAGGGCTTCATCCAACCTAGCACTTCCACGAGAGGGGCACCAGTACTCTTTGTCAAGAAAAAGGATGGATCACTCCACATGTGCATAGACTATAGAATGATAAATTAGGATACCATTAAGAATAAATATCCTCTACCCCACATAGATGACATGTGTGACCAGCTCAAAACTGCTTGAGTCTTCTCGAAGATTGACCTAAGATTGGGTTACCACCAGTTGTAAGTTAAGACTGAGGATATCACAAAAACCACTTTTTGAACCTACTATGGACACTTTAAGTTTTTGCTTATTCCTTTTAGGTTATCCAATGCTCTAGGGGTGTGTTTAAGAACCTCATGAATAGTGTGTTCCAACCCTTACTTGATACCTTTGTCATTGTATTCATAGATGGCATCCTAGTTTACTCCGATGACTTAGAAAAACACTATTATTACCTATCAAAGGTCCTTGATATTCTGAGAAAGTAGATTTTTTATAGAAAATTCTTGAAGTGTGAGTTTTAGATAGACGGAGTTGTGTTCCTCAGGCACATTATATCTAGAGGAACCATTTCGGTGGACTCTGCCAAGGTAGAGATAATTTGAGAATGGCTAGTCCTGAAGAATGCATCCTAGATTCATAGCTTCCTAGGATTGGTTGGGTATTACCATTGATTCATCAAAAATTTCTCAAAGACCGCTTTCCCTTGACCAATCTCACTCAGAAGGATGAGAAATTTGTTTGATTCAAATTGTGTGAAGCAAAATTCCAGGAGTTGAAGGAAAAGCTTACCTCCACCCCCATCTTGACCATACCCTCGAGTAATGAAGGTTTTGTCATCTTCATCGATGCATCAAAGATGGGATTAGGATGTGTGTTGGAATAGAACAAGCATGTGGTCACATTTGGTTCCAAACAACTCAAGCCCAATGAGTTGGATTATCTGACCCACGGTCAGTAACTTGCAGCTATCACTATGCCTTAAAGATTTGGTGACATTATAGTATGTGGCTACCTTCGACATCCTCATCGACCAGCATGAGTACTTGTTGAGACAAAAGGACCTAAACATGAGACAAAATGTTAGATGGAATACCTGAAAGATTTTGATTTCACCATAGCTTACCATCTTGGCAAGGCCAATGTGGTTGTTGATGCCCTCAGTAGAAAATGTCTCAGTTTTGCAGCTGGTTTGGTTAACCAGTGGAGTAAAATTAATACTTTTCTCGATGGGCACCACATATGTTGGTAGATAGGATTTGTCTTTTTAATATCAAGAACAAGCCTGACTTGTTGACCGATCTTGTAGAAGACCAACTAGCCAATTTAGAGTTAGAAAAGATGAAGGGTTTGATGGAAAAGACTCAAAACATCTCACGGTGGGTGTGGATGGTGGAATCCGTTATAAGAATTGTATTTGGGTTCTAGAGGATTCAGACTTAAAGACTCATATCTTGCAAGAGGTTCATGAATCTAAGTATATGGTACACCCCAACACCACCAACATATTTAAGAACCTACATGAATACTTTTTGTGGTCATGAATAAAGAGAGACATAGCTTCATATGTTTCTAGTTGTCTCACATGCCAGATGGTGAAGGATGAGCACCAACAACCCAGTGGGTTACCATAATTGATTGAGATTCCTAAGTGGAAATGGGACCACATCACAATGGATTTTTTGGTGGGTCTTCTCAAGACAAAGAAGAGTCGTGCTGCAATATGGGTTGTGGTGAACTGCCTAACCAAGTCAGCACACTTCCTTGCCCTGAAAGTCACTGCCAAGGTGTCAGAATTAGTTGAGCTTTACATAAGAGAGATAGTTTGTTTGCATGGTGTTTTGAGTTTGACTCTATCTGATCGTGACCACAAGTTTACTAAAAATTTATGGAAACAAGTTCAAGAAGAACTCAATATGAGGTTAAAATTCAGCACAACTTATCACCCCCAGATGATGGATAGTCGAAAAGAATGATCTAGACCTTAGAAGATCTGTTGAGAGCATGTGTTCTAGATTAGGGTGGATCATGGGAGCAATACATTCCCCTAGCTGAGTTTTCCTACAACAACAACTACCAAGCCAGTATTGGGATGCCTCCGTATGAAGCTCTATATGGGAGGTCATGTCAGTCACCACTTCATTGGGATGATATCAGTGAGAGGACCTTGCTTAGGTTAGAGTAACTATGGTTGTATGTTGAAAAGGTCGCTTTGATCAAGTAGAGGTTGAAAAGAGACCAGGATCGATTGAAGTCATATGCTGATGCAAAGTAGACAGACTTGTGCTTCACTATAGGTGGTCATGTGTTCCTCAAAATCCAACCCATTCGAGCTATAGCTAAGAACAGAGGAAAACTTAGTCCCCGATATGTGGGTCCATTTGAGATTTTAGAATGGATTGGTGAGGCTGCTTATCATTTAGATTTACCTCCACAACATAGTATGATGCATGATGTGTTCCATGAGTCAAATCTAAAACACAATGTGAAGGATCCTAGCCATGTGTTGAACATTGAGCCTATTGAACTCTAAGGGAGGTTGACATACCCTGAATAACCTATGAGGATATTGGATACAAAGGTGAAAGAGCTTAGGAATAAGAAGATAAATATGATAAAGGTTTTTTGGAAACACCATGGTGAGGATAAAGCCACATGGGATCTAACAACAGACATGGAAAATCTCATCCTGATCTTTTTGTATGATGAGTTGAATTTTGAGAATAAAATTCCTATAAGAGGGAAAGGATGTTATAACATGGTTTCTCACAAGTATTTACATATTTGAAATGCAAATATTTGTATAATAAGGATATATTAGAAACTTGGTGTGCTTTGTTTTAAAAAGTAAGGACTTAACTTGCAAATTCTCCTTTTTTATGGATTTTGTGGATTTTACTATTTTTCAGTAATCAAATAATGGACATGGCAAAAAGAAAGAGAGAAAACCCAAAGTAAATGAGTTACTAAAGGTAATGAGTAATTAATAAGGAATTGTGTGGAATTATCTAGAAAAGTGGTGTTGTAGTCCAAAAATGGATCGATTTCATTTCCAACATTGTTTTTAATAAGAAAAGTAATCAGAATAATTAATATGAGAAAGTACAAAAGAGAAAAGAATTGATTTGATGCCTTAAATAATGAGATAAAGAGGGAGACTTGGAGACTGAGAAAAAAAATCTTTAAGTTGAGTATTTTGGTCTCCAATCTCACCCACATGTAGATAAAAGTATGTAAGACTTCTCTTTAAAATTTGGGATTAAAAAGATAAAAGGAGATAGAGATATGAATTTTTCTAGAAATGCTAAAGTGAATGGATTATGGGAAATATACATTAAATGTCATGATAAATTTGGAAATAAAATCAATCCTTTACATTTTCATGTGGCACCACATGCATTGGATCAGGATCCGATGATGACTAAGTCATCATCTACCTCACTTGAAATACACAAGTCAGAACAATAATTGACTTTTTCCCTTACTCTTCTCTCCCTCATCAATGATCGAGCAAGTCTGGAAACCTATCCACTAGATCTGTGAAATCAATGCAAACCTAGCCTAGGTTTTACCTCACTTGGAGAACCCTAGAAGTTTTTCCCAATTCACGAACTTGATGGATAACCCTGCCGCCATAGCCAAGGGTATGTATAGGGCTATAGCCCTCTTATGAAACCATAATTTTCTCACGAGACTCTACTCAACTATGTGATCCTATCCCTACCCTCAATTACTCTCCTAAACTCATCCTTCACCTCTACCTATCTCTATGATCTCACTAGAGTTACTCCCTTGTTATCCCATCAACTCTGACCCGCACTAGCCCAATTCAAGCCCTTGCCGAGTTTGTGGGACCACAGTGGTAACCCTGGTGCCCTCTCTAGTCACTCTAAAAATCAAGATCTTGAGGTCAATTGCTAGGCTGACCACCTGCTCGCTTGAGAAGAGTTGAGCCGAGGTAGAAGATAACCTTAGAGGAAATTACCTCTCTACCCTCGTCTTCTCTTCAGTTCGGGAAAGGACCATTCTATCTTTTCCCCTTCTTTCTTGCCTGAGTAGCAAAGATCCATGCAAGCATGAATGACCGAGTTGGCATGAGCCCATTGGCTTGGCCCAGCCTAGTTGGCAAGGCCAGGACCCGAGTTCACTACCTAGGTGGTGGCTTGTGATTGACCAAGAACAATTAATCTTATAAAAATCGTAGTAACTCATAGAAAGGTCCAATGATAATTATTTATACATGAAAGTTGATCAAAAAAATGCATAGATTCCAATAAAAAATAGTTTTAATACTTAGTTCTACCTCTAATTCCAAAAGTACCTAAAGTTACTCACCTTAATGTATTAGAAGCATGGAAACCCTAAGTTCTTGGCTAAAATGATCAAAATATGCTTAAATGACTTTAAGGGATAAAGTTGGGTCATTTTGGATAAAAGAGACATCTTTGACTTAATTTGAGATTAATAATGCATAAAACATCAAGTTTAGGGTTTATAAGTTAAAAAGGAATTAAAAGTGATAATTAGGGTTTGGAAATCCAAAACCCTAATGAAACCCTTAGCTGACCCAAAAACCCTAACTTGGAACCCAAGTCATTCTTAATATGAGTTTATGAACAAAATAGTAATGCTTGGGTGTTATGTATTAATTTTTAGGGTGATTGCTTGCTTAATATTAACTACACTTATTGCTTGTACTTTGAGTTACATCTAAGAAAGGTATGTGGTTACGCCTATGACTACTCAACTTTATGACTTCTATGGTTTTCTGAGGTTTCTCGCATTGATTGCAAATAGACTGTTGGTCATTTATATAATTCTTATAATCTTTAAAGTCTCTATGAGTATCACATTATATAATTACATCTTGCTCAGCTATCTCTGATGGATTTAATTGATACTTGTGGGATGTATGAAATTGCATTATGATGATGGGTGATCAAGCCGAGATAGGATGATCACCAATAAGACCAAGCATGGATAGGATGGTCATTATAAGGCCAAGATGGGATAGGTTGACCACTATGAGGCCTCACCGGGAAATGAAGGTCATAACAAACTGAGCCCAGGAACAGGAGGCTATGAGGAGTGCACTTCATGGACTAAACCCTAGAGAGAGGGAACCCCACAATGAGTACTCCAGAGAGGGAGTGTACCATAGAGATTGAGTTGAGAAGTTAGAAAGAAAATGCATGTTCAATTTTGTAACCATAATTGTTGCTATGGATTATTATATTATTACATCTACATGTGAATATATTTCCCCCAAGTACCAGTATAACTTGTTATACTGATCGTTGTTTTATTGCATGGATTTTTAGGTTAAACTGTTATTTTTCTACAAAATGGACATCTTGAGAAGAAGGCACAAAAAGGAAGCCCCATGGACCTATAATTGCTTCCTCTACCCTCTTGAGTATTAGGGTTATTAAGAATAAGGTTAAGATATTAGATATTAGGGCATCCTCTGCCAAATAATAAAATACATGTAAATAAGATGTCATGGAGCATAATCGTCTTCGAATCCCTAGCGACTGCGGGGGGAAGATCCATGTTGTTGCAGAGTCATCTTCGATGACACCTCCAGTTCATCCATCTGTGGAAACTGGTGATGCAGGCAAGCAAGCCAACCCTGGTCGCTCTGGATCGCCCTCACAACCAAAAGGAAAGGAGGTGCGGCAACATCCTCCCTTCCTTCCCCGCCACCCCACCCCGACAACGGAGTAGCCTCTTCTTCACGGATCGCTTACTGGATGATCACCAGTGGGCAAGTCCGGGAGGTAGAAGGAATCACTACCATCGACTACGTCGAGCCAGTTCTCAAGGATGGGGTGAAATGCTATGGCGCCCGAGTGGTTCAATCGAGATCTTCTCTGAAGAGAGGGGGGCTTCATTGTCAAGATGCCTTCCCAAACTAAGAGAGATCGAGTACTGGATGAGGCGTCATGGTTCATGGATGGGTCACTCTTTGTTTCCCATTCGTGGAAGCCCGATACTCCTCTACCCCCTCTGTCCTTTTCTCAGGTCCCTATATGGGTCAAAATCGAGAACGCTGGCTTTCCTTGGACCCGCAACCACATCGTGAGTGTTTCTAGTACGTTAGGGAGGCCAGTGGACTATGATGATAGCTCAATGACTATCAGTTGTCTTGGTTCTGCTATAGTCTGTGTTGAAATCTATAGTGGCTCTGTCTTGCCCAAGACGACAAAGGCTGAAGTGGATTCCACCGTCAAGCAGCTGAAGGTCAAGATCGTTTCGAAGCTTGTATCATGTCCAGACTACAAGATGTTTGGTCATAGAGCAACTTCCTACCTATCAAAGCCCAGGACCCCCCCGGACAATGACTTACAGGTAAGGTATGGGAAGCAGATAGGTGTTTGTAAAAATGCCTCTACATATAAGGAAACTCGAGCTGCTAAAGAGCAAGGGGACTCGACGGTGGTGTTGTATGGCAATACTAAGGAGGAAAATTGCCTACAAAACTTGATTGCTCAGCAGGTTCAAGAAGTCGTCCTCACTAGTAGCGCTTCAGTCCATGATCATCAACCCAAATCTACTATAGATGGGACTTTAGAACTAGATATGCATGGGTTATCCCCAATCTACAATCTAGATAGTCTTAATCTAGAATGGGAGTTGGATCTTGATCACAACTACTCTAATTCGTGGAGGGTTAATAGAATCTGGGAAAGTAGTGGCTTTTCAGCTGACTACAAAATGAGGAAAGAACAACTTTTCAATGAAGATGATGGTTCCATGGATGACTCTTGTTCAGGTATTGAAGACCGGGTGGTTGATGAGTCCCTGGAGTTCGAGGAAACATGGGCCAACAGGAAAAAGAAAGGGGTTGAGTTTCTGCTTAGTTTCCCTGTTCTTTTCTCATGTTGCAGGTCTCGGGTTGAGCATAAGGAGTGATCAGTCGATATCTTGGTGTTGGGTTCATAGGTTCACACTGCCCTCAGCTTAGCTGATTAGTCCTTACAATTTTAGATGATGAGCTTATTGTTAGTGTGTGAGTGATCAATTAACAGGGTTTTTCTGATCTAAAGAATCCAGTGTTGTGGATGTCCTCTTGATGACTGCTTTGTCTGACGGAGATTATATGATCTGGTTGAATAAGGGATTTACTTCTTATTTCATCTTCTCCTGTGGCACCAAGGCTGTTGAAGTTTTGTCTCAGATGCTCATGCCCTCACAATCTCTGAAGGATGAGCATACTATTAGTGGTGGCTTCGGTAGTTTTGATTCATGTGTTTTGATAGCCATGTGTGTTGCTGGAGTTGTATTGTAGGACTTCCTCCCTTTTTCTCTTCTAGATAGGACTTCTTTAGTATTTTGATGTTTCTTTAGGTATCTCCTAGGATTGTTTGGATGCTTTCATCCAGGTCTGTAAAAGGGGCACAAATCTCTTTGTACCCAAAGTTTTGGGCATCTTTTTTTTCTAGTAATAAAATTTTTACCGACCAAAAAAAAAGATGTCACGGAGATAATTTTATGATGCTTTAAATGCCCTAAATATTAAACTGAGTTTAACAGAGTTATTTATGTGAACCAGCATCGCCCGTACCAAGACTACCACCTTTCTTGACAATACACCCATAGAGTATCTAGAGGGCAGGCCCTCCCACAATAAGAGGTTGTCCTTAAAGAAGAAGAGGAGGTCCATGGAGGGTGAGTCCTCTAAGAAGAGGAAGAGGGAAGGTCAGACCTTTGCTAAAAGAGGCCTTAAGAATGAGGTTGTCCCCTTTGACATGCAAATCCTAAAGATGGTCCTGACTCTGAAGGTGAAACTGTGATAGAAGATGAGTCTATATTTGACCTTGACCATGCAACTAGATCCACTCAAATAGTTGGGCAAGTCATGGTTCACACCCCTGATGCTCTCTGTTTGGAGCAATAAAAGAAGCTCACTGAGTCTATCAGTGCCTTTGCACTCAAAGATGTTTCCAGAGATGAGAATTGTGAACCTCTACCTATCCGCCCTCTTCTTGGAGCCATCATCTTGGAGTTTGTCAAGCTTAGTATAGAGAATCTTTGGGGTGAAAACAAAGCTGAGGTAGTTAAAAGGTGGATGCTTGGCTTCTAGCCTTGTAAAATGGCTTTCACAATCAGGAGGTACAGCTGAACAAAAGGGTTTTATTCTCCGCTCACCTTCATGAAGGAGAAGCAAAGATATGATGGGAAAATCATATCATGGATCGAGATCTGAATGAGGAATCGATGGCCTGGGAAGAATTTCATACTATCTTCTCTATAATGTTTATACCCACCTTTGCCAAGAAAGAGAAGGAAAAGCAATTCATGTTCCTTTACCAAGGCAACATTTTAGTAGCAGATTTGTTCAAAAGTTCCACCTCCTTTAACATTTTAAATATATGATCACTGAAGAGCGATGAGTGGAACATTTTGTAGAGTGCCTACACCCTCTAATCAAGCCTCATCTGATGGAGAGTAAACTCATAAGATTCACCAAGGCCATTAACTTCACCCTAGACATGGAGAAGACGGTTTTGCATGCCCAGAACTCGCCTAAAGTATATTTAGGGTTCACTGAAGGCACCCTGGTCCAAGGAATGACAATAGTAGATGCCAAGATTGTAACAATGGTAAGGGAAGGAATGGGGGAAAGGGAAAGCCCCATCATGTGAACCGTAATCACATTTTTTAGATCTGTGAGAGGAATCACCTTGGAAAGTGCCTCCTTGAGGAGTGGGTGTGTTTTTGTTGTCAGTAGGAGGGACATCTCAATATATCCAATTGTCCTCTTCCCAAACCCCAAGGTCCAGACCCAATGGTGGCTCAACCAGTGGTTATAGAACCCTCAGGAGCAGCACCAGCTAAAGAAGATCATAGACAAGCCCGAGTCTTTGCCATTGATAATGAAGAAACTCAGACTAATGCCAATAGGCTTTAGAAAGTAACATCCCTAGAATACTTTTCACTATCCTTAACATGACAAGATTGTTTGACTATTATATATACGATGTAGGTATACTTGATATAATGGGCCATAATACTAAAGCTTCATTTGAATCTGGTTCTACTAATACATTCATCTCGATAAATCTCGTAACTGTGCTTTGTTTGGACTTGAAGGACTTAGGATATGTCTTATAAGTCAATACCCCTATTGGTTGGATCTTTTTGTCCCTCTTTATACACCGACCATACATGTTAAATATATAAACAATGAATTCGCTACTGATTTTATCTTACTTGATATAAATAATTTTGATGTCATTATAGGAATGGATTGGCTCTATAACTATAATGCAAAAATAACTATAGGGAAAAGAAAATAAGATTGGAGATACAATGTCATGAACCCTTTACCACTAGAGGTAGGAAGGATGCTACCACCAGCCTATATGTGTTAGCTGTGAAAGCATAACAGACAGTAGCAAAAGGTTTTCTAGAGTTCCTAGTTGTAGTTACCAAGGCAGAGCTAAAGGTTTGACTCTTAGAGGAAATAGAGGTAGTCGGGGAAAATGTTGATGTATTCCCAAATGATTTGCTAGGCCTACCTCTAGAGATAGAAGTGGACTTCTCCATATGGCTAGCTTGTGGGACAAACCTAATTTCCAAGGCACCTTACAGGATGGCTCCCCCTGAGTTGCTTGAGTTGGAAAAGCAACTGTAGGATATTGGAAAAGGACTTCATTTGACCTAGTACTTCCCCAGGGGGAGCACCAGTCCTCTTTTTCAAGAAAAAGGACAGATCACTTTGCATGTACATAGACTATAGAATGATAAATTAGGATACCATTAAGAATAAATATCTTGTACCCCACATAGATGACAAGTGTGACTAGCTTAAAACTACTTGAGTCTTCTCTAAGATTGACCTGAGATTGGGTTACCACCAGTAGTGAGTTAAGAGTGAGGATATCCCAAAAACTACTTTTCAAACCCGCTATGGCCTCTATAAGTTTTTTCTTATTCCTTTTGGGTTATCCAATGCTCCAAGTGTGTTTAAGAACCTCATGAATTGTGAGTTCCAACCCTTCCTTGATACCTTTTTCACAGTATTCATAGATGACATCTTGGTTTACTCTGATGACTTAGAACAACATTTTTAATACTTATCGAAGGTCCTTGATATAATGAGAAAGAAAAAATTTTGTAGGAAATTCTTGAAGTGCTAGTTTTTGATAGACCAAGTTATGTTCCTCGGGCACATTATATCTAGAGGAACCATTTTGGTGGACTCTGCCAAGGTAGCGATCGTTTGAGAATGGCCAACCTCGAAGAATCCATCCTAGAATCACAACTTCCTGGGACTGGTTGGGTATTACTGGTGATTCATCAAAGATTTCTCAAAGACTGCTTTGCCCTTGACCAAGCTCACTCAGAAGGATGAGAAGTTTTTTTTATTTGAATTGTGAGAAGCACAATTTTAGGAGTTTAAGGGAAAAGTTTACCTTCGCCCCTTTCTTGACCATACCCTCGAGTAATGAAGGTTTTGTCATCTTCATCGATGCATCAAATATGGGATTAGGATATGTGTTGGAATAGAACAAGCATGTGGTTGCCTTTGGTTCCAAACAACTCAAGCCCAATGACTTGAATTATCTGACCCACGATCGATAACTTGCAGCTATCATCTATGCCTTGAAGATTTGGTGACATTATCTATATGGGGCTACCTTCGACATCCTCATTGAACATAAGAGCATGAGTAATTGTTGAGATAAAAGGACCTGAACTTGAGACAAAAATGTTACATGGAATACCTGATAGATTTTGATTTCACCATAGCTTACCATCTTGGCAAGGCCAATGCGGTTGTTGATTCGCTCAGTAGAAAATGTCTCAGTGGTGCAACCGGTTTGGTTAACCAGTGGAAGAAATCGGAATACTTTGCTTGATGGGCATCACAGTCATTGGCATATAGGATTTGTCTTTCTAATATCCAAAACAAGCCTGACTTGTTGACCGAGCTTGTAGAAGACCAACTAGCCAGTCCAGAGTTAAAAAAGATGAAGGGTTTGATGGAAAAGACTCAAACATATCTCAATGTGGGTGTGGATGGTGGAATTCGATATAAGAATTGTATTTGGGTTCTTGAGGATTTAGCCTTAAAGACTCATATATTGCAAGAGGCTCATGGATCAAAGTATACGGTACACTCCAACACCACCAAGATGTTTAAGAGCCTACATTAATACTATTGGTGGTCATGAATAAAGAGAGACACAACTTCATATGTTGCCAGTTGTCTCACGTACCAGATGGTGAAGGATGAGCACCAACAACCAAGTGGGTTACTATAATTGATTGACATTCCTAAGTGGAAATGGGATCACATCACAATGGATTTTGTGGTGGGTCTTCTCAAGACAAATAAGATTCGTGCTACAATATGGGTTGTGGTGAACTACCTAACCAAGTCAGCACACTTCCTTGCCCTGAAAGTCACTGCCAAGGTGTCTGACTTAGCTGAGATTTAGATAAGAGAGATAGTTCATTTGCATGGTGTTTTGATTTTGACTCTATCTGATCATGACCCTAAGTTTACTTCAAAGTTATGCAAATAATTTCAAGAAGAACTCGATACGAGGTTAAAATTCAGCACAACTTATCACCCCCAGACCAATGGACAATCGAAAAGAATGATCTTGACCTTAGAAGATCTGTTGAGAGCATGTGTTCTAGATTGGGATGGATCACGGAAGCAATACCTACCCCTAGCTGAGTTTTCCTATGACAATAGTTACTAAGCCAATATTAGGATGCATCTGTATGAAGCTCTATAATGGAGGTCATGTCGGTCACCACTTCATTGGGATGATGTCGGCGAGAGGACCTTGCTAAGGTTAGAGGAATTATAGTTGTATGTTGACAAGGCCACTTTGATCAAGTAGAGGCTGAAGAGAGACCTGGATCGACATAATTTGTATGTTGATGCAAAGTAGACAAACTTGTACTTCACTATAGGTGATCATGTGTTCCTCAAAATCTGACCCCTCTGAGCTATAGCTAAGAACAGAGGAAAATAGAGTCCCCGATATGTGGGTCTATTTGAGATTTTAGAAGGGATTGGCGAGGCCACTTATCGTTTAGATTTACCTCCACAACATAGTATGATGCATGATGTGTTTCATGTGTCCAATCTGAAGCGCTATGTGAAGGATCCTAGCCATGTGTTGAACATTGAGCCTATTGAACTCCAAGGGAGGTTGACATACCCTGAGTCACCTATGAGGATATTGGATACCAAGGTGAAAGAGCTTAGGAATAAGAAGATAAATATCATAAAGATTCTCTGGAAACACCATGGTGATGATGAAGCTACATGGGAACTAAAGACAAACATGGAAAGGTCTCATCCTGATCTTTTTGTATGATTAGTTGAATTTTGAGGACAAACCTATAAGAGGGAAAGGATGTATAACATGGTTTCTCACAAATATTTACATATTTGAAATACAAATATTTGTATAATTAGGATATATTATAAACTTGGTGTGATATGTTTTAAAAGTAAGGACTTAACTTGCAATAATCCAATAATGGACATGAAGAAAAGAAAGAGAGAAAATCTCAAAGTAAATGAGTTATTAAAGGTAATGAGTAATTAATAAGGAATTGTGTGGAATTCTCTTGAAAAGAGGTGTTGTAGTCAAAAAATGGATTGGTTTCACATCCGACATTGTTTTTGATAAGAAAAGTAATCAAAATAAGAAATATGAGAAACTAGAAAAGTGAAAAGAATTGATTTGATGCCTTATTTAATGAGATAAAGAAGGAGACTTGGAGACTAAGAAAAATATATTTAATTTGAGTATTTTGGTCTCGAATCTCGTCCACATTTAGATAAAAGTATTTAAGACATCTCTTTAAAATTTGGGGTTAAAAAGACAAAAGGAGAGATATATATATGGATTTTTCCACAAATGATAAAGTGTATGCATTATGGGAATATACATTAAATTTCATGATTAATTTGGAAATAAAACCAATCCTTTACTTTTTCATGTGGCACAACATCCATTGGGTTGGGATCCAATGATGACTAAGTCATCATCTACCTCATGTGAAATAGGCACGTTGAAACAATAAATCAACTTTTTCCCTTGCTCTTCTCTCCTCATCAATGATCGAGAAATTCTGGAAGCTTGTCCATTGGATTCGTAAAATGAATGTGAACCTACCCTAGGTATTGCCTCACTTTAAGAGCCCTAGAAGTTTTTCCCAATTCACAAACTTGATGGATAACCCTGCTGCCATAGACAAGGGAATGTATAGGGCTATGACCCTCCTATGAAACCATACATTTTCTTATGAGACTCTACTCACCTGTCTGATCCTCTCCCTACCCTCAATTCCTCTCCTAAACTTGTCCTTTGTTGGATCCTAGATGGGTGATTAGATGCTCTAGAGAGGGGGGGTGAATAGAGCTGAAGGCACTTAAATAAAATTCATTAAACCTTCAAAATATATGACAAGATAAGGTTGCTAAATAGGCAATTTGAGTGCAACTAAATCATACATAGCAAGGATGAGAGAGATTGAACAAGCACCAATAGACAAGCTATTTAGAGTGGTTCCACACTTCAAACTAGAAGTGTGTCACTCCACTTGCCTAGAGAGGTCAACCTCTAGGACTTCCAAACTATTGCACTCTTATATTCATTCATAAGACATACAATGCATGACCAAACAAAAGACTTACCTATCCAAGACAAAGAGTCTTCAACCTTACCAAGGACTTACCCACTTTGCAAGAGTCTTCGGCCTTCTCCAAGGACTTACCCACTCTTGCACAAGTCTTCGACCTTGCAGGAATTACCCACTCTTCTTGGATCTTCAGCTTTTGACTTCACCTTCACTCGGAGAGGCTTTCACCAAGGTCTTACCCACTTGATCTTGAGTCTTCTGCCTTCTCGAAGGGCTTACCCACTCTAGCTCCAAGTCTTCGGCCTTGATCTTCACCAAGGGACGCCTTCCCTTGTTCTTCTTCACCTCTCTTGGACAAGAGAGAGAACCTTCATCTTCATGATTGCAAATGAGAGAAGTGGGGGTGGTGGAAGTGAGAGCCTCACAAGATATACATGTAGGACTAGCTCTCTTACAGATTTCCTACTCACTCTAATGGATGAAGCAAGTGATTAAGCTTAGAGAGAGAGAGGAGGCTATAGGAAGCACTCAACTATAGAATAGGAACCTCATAAAGAGTTTGCAATGAATGCTCAACCTTGGAATGAATCCCAAGGGGTCCTATTTATAGCTGGGGATGCCTCTTAGACTTTGGGAACGCTTATGAACGAAAACTAGCCATTTTGTGGCTTGCAACGTATCTATTTTCACTTGTTGCAACTCCACAATGGCTAGAAACACTTTTCTGCACTTTTCTGTACAGTGCATTCGGTCGAGTTTCTATATGTGTAACTCGACCGATCAAGTAGCAGGCGGCCCGATATTGAAATGATCGGTCGAGTTTGTTCTGAGGAAACTCGACCGACCATTCCAACTGGAACTGGCCTACTACCCAATCGGTCGAGTTCTGTGAGTGCACAAATCGACCGATGCAATCTTCAGAAAATCGACCAAGGTTGATCGGTCGAGTTTCAGGGTGGGAAACTCGACCGAACAAGTGCCTGTAATTGATTTTCAAAGTTGCATTAAAAGTGCTCTAAAATTCGATCTAAGTGTTCCTGATATTTTTCTAAGCTTAATTACAAGTCATACAATCATTACAAGTGATTTACAACATGATTCTAATGGATATACATCATATTACAAAAATGTGCACTTGTATGACTTTTGACTTGTCTTTTCTCCAATTTGATATGCGCAAGTTAGGGCATTTGGAGTGTGTCTATACATAATCTGAAATTACTCAAGTAGAGACATTAGACACCAAAATGTGGAATGGTTAGTCATCATTAAAACATGGGTTTGGTCAATTTAGACGTGAGTCAACATTGACCTAATTGACCTTGAGTCAACATTCTCCCCCTTTTTGAAGATGACAAACCATTCCATAAATGTATTGAAAGCATTTAAGTAAATTCATACCTTTGGAGAAACCTAGGGGTTTCAATAGAATGGAGTTCATATGCTCCCCCTCAATTGATGCACATAGAGTTTTCATACTCCCCCTAAATTGATGCTATTTCTCCTGTATGGTTAGCTTTCATAACATTTATAGAAACTATGTCTTCTACTCATATATGTCTACACATATATGTCTTCTCCCATTTACCTTCTCCCCTTTACATGAACATACTTCTCATCTTCATGTATGACATGCCTTCTTCCTCTTTTAAAAGAAGACATACCTTTCTCCCCCTTTGTCATTTCAAAAAGTGGGGTTATGAAGAAAATAAGAAACATCACTTGTTAAAGAGAAAGGAGATAATACAAATATATATAAGGAGAGTAAAAGAGCACAAATAGGGGCTTGTCCAAGCATAGAAAGAAAAGCAAGTTAAAACATATACTTGAACATCCCAAAAATGCAAGATAAAGTGTTGCAGAAAAACAATAAATCACAATTTTGACCCTCAAGATGATGGAATTTGACCAAAATCCATCGGAGCTCATGGCATAGCGATGAGTCTTTCTCAGAAGGTCGTTTCTGCATGAAAAACACTGGTCTTGCACCAAAAACTGAAACTGGAGAAAAATCTGCATAAAATCCAAAACTACTCCAATTTCTACATATAATGTAGCTCTATGTACCCTGCATCACAATGTTATGCAAGCAACTCAAGATAATAGATATGCAATTCAAGGAACAAGCTTGAGCATGTATGAGACAAGATACAAGCATAGCATATAGATGAGCAAAGATACCAATTATTAACAAGGTTAGAACTACATGTATATGAACTACTAGTAGATGATACCACAAGTTAGGACTACTAGTAGGATCTATCTAGATCATAGCAAGAGATACCAAAAGATACACAAGTCAAAGAGCAAGCTATGAGTAGATGTAGAGATATATCCAAACAAAGAGATATGCAATTTTAGAAGCATGAAAGGATATAACTCAACAGATATGCATCCTTACCATAAGATGATTACCCCTATGAACCTCAAGGTTGTATCAAAACAAGATATACACCTATAGAGATGTAGCAAGTTAGAGTACAACGGAAGCAATTTTTAGACACAACCAAGAGATCCAAAGAGATCATCATCAAAACCTGCAAAACAACTCAAAGCAAGTAATTGCAAGATATAGATATGCCAATTTAGAGCAATTTGAAAGATAGAGTTGTAAGCAAGATAGGAAATTTCGAACATGACAATATGCATATATAAATATACCAAAGGAGAGTGCCAAAGAATAAGGCTATTGGTTGAGAAAATCTAGTTGATAGGGAAATTCTCACTCAATAAGCCAACTGTGTATTCTGTGCACAGTGTTATCGATCGAGTTATGTGCATTGGCAACTCGACTGATGACAACTGCTGGCAACACCCATTGGTGCCTATCAGTCGAGTTTCAATAGGGAAAACTCGACCGACAGAGTAGCTGTCAAAAGGCATATATATATCATAAAAACACATTTAAAGGCATGCTAAAAATACAAACCATATCCGAACATGTCTAAGCAAGTTAGTAATGCACTATAGAAGCATTAGAAACCGTTTTTGAGCAAGAGTGTGAAGAGAAACACAAAATGTCACTTTTGACTCAAAAACCATATGTATAGTGCACACTAACTTGACAAAAACAAGTTAGAAATGGTTACAAGCAATAAAACCATTACCTTTGTGCTTACCATTGCTTTTCCACTTGTTGTCACCCTCTACACATCTCACCTTTCTTCTTTCATGTGGATTGATAAGTCAATTTGTAATTCAATAGCTCAAGTCAATCCATTTGCAATTACCTACAGGAAGAAAGATGAAATGGTCCCCAATCATGCTTTTGGGTCTGGAGGGGTTAGCTTAGCAACCCAGATCCTATTGCTCTTGGGTGCTTTCCTAAAAGGACAACAAGTAGAGTAATGACCTAATTCATTGCATTAGTTACATGTGCCCATAGTCTTGGAACTAGAGGATTCTCCATGGAATATTGGAGGTCCTTTATCTCTATTGTTCCCTTGACTACTATCATACCCTAAACCATGTCTACCAATTTGTTTAATAGTATGGTGTAGGATATCATTAAGATTCTTTTTACCAACTAAGAATCTTTGCAAAGAAGATCTCAAACTATCATTATCATGCATAAGAGAGGTAATAGTAGAAGAAAAATGATTGATATTATCTCTAGCATGCAAAAGATCATTTTCTAAGCAAAGAGTTTTAGTTAAATAAGAATCTCTATCAATATGAAGAGAAACAACATCATTCTCTCTACTAGTAGAACTAGAACAAGATACATGCCCATTGATTTTAGCAAGCAAGGAAGCATTTTCAGATTTAAGCACCACTAATTCTCTTTGATAAGAATAGATTTCTTTTCTCCTAGCATCATCAATAAGCTTGAGTTCTACGTTTTCAGTTTTAAGAGTATCAAGCTCATGCATGAGAGAATCAACAATTAAAGTATGCTCTTCATTAGAACTAGGCATGAGAGGTTGAGCTTCTAGAAATTTAATCTTATCAAGTAAACTAGCATTTTCAAGTTTAAGAGAGTCTACTTGGCTAAGAGAATCATTTTTATCAATAAGAAAGCAAGAATTAGCATATTCAAGATCATCTAGTTCTATATGCAAATTATGAACAATTTTAGCAAGCTTTTTCTTTTTCTTTTTAGAAGACTTATAAGAGGCACAAATGTCATGAATAATAGCAATTAAAGATTCTTTATCTAAAGAGTCTAGATTTACCTCACTTGAGTCTTCACTTGTTGATTCTATAAGGGAAAAATGGCATTCCCCTTCATCACTAGAGCTTGACCTTGATCCTTCACATGAATCTTCACTTGAGCTTGAGTTGGAGGAGCCACTTGAGCTTGAGTGCCATTTCTCCTTCTTGTGAAGATGGGTCTTTTTGCCTTGTGGGCAATCTTCCTTGTAGTGACCCTTCTTTCCACATGTGAAGCACCGGATGGAGGAGGACTTCCCTTTGTAGAGTCTACCCTTGGAGTATATGGCATCTTCTTTAGCTTGAGAGGATGGAGAGACTTTTTCCATGATAGCTTCAATTTGAGCCTTTATTTCAGCCTTCTTCATTCTCTTTAACTCTTTCTTCTCTTATCTTTATACTTCCTCCCTCTTGTCAAGTGTGGCTTCATGTTCTTGTAGATTTCCAATGAGTTCTTCAATAGGAATATCCCTAAGCGACCTTGCTTCTTCAATGGAAGTCACCTTGGATTCCCATCTCTTGGGGAGAGTTCTAAGGATCTTTGAGTTGATCTCTCCACTGGACATAGGATGTCCTAGAACAGCAAGACCATTCAAGATGGTGTTGAGCCTTGAGTACATGTTGGCTATGCTCTCCTCCTTTCCCATCTTGAAATTCTCAAGCAACCCTTTGAGCATGTAGACTTTGCTTTCCTTCACTTGATCTGTCCTTTCATAAGTGATGCAAAGCTTTCTCCATACCTCATAGGCCGTCTCACAAGAGGAAATCCGGTTGAACTTGGTGGGGGTCATGGAGGCATAAAGGATGTGCATGGCTCTTGCATTTAAGGTTGCTTTCATCAAGGTGGCTTCATCCCATTCTTCAATATTTGTCATTGGTAGAATGTATGGGCTGTTCACCATTTGCCACATCTCGAGACTTGATCCTTGGATGAAGAATTGAAGTCTTCTTCTCCAATAGAGGAAGTTGCTCCCATCAAATATTGGAAGGCTGGTCGAGAGTCTCCCTCCTAGGTAGTCACCCATCTTCTCCTACTTGTTGAAGTATGCTTGGAGAATACCCGCTCTGATACCACTTGTTGGATCATAGATGGGTGATTAGATGCTCTAGAGGGGGGGGGTGAATAGAGCTGAAAGCACTTAAACAAAACTCATTAAACCTTCAAAATATATGACAAGATAAGGTTGCTAAATAGGCAATTTGAGTGCAACTAAATCATACATAGCAAGGATGAGAGAGATTCAACAAACACCAATAGACAAGCTATTTAGAGTGGTTCCACACTTCAAACTAGAAGTGTGTCAGTCCACTTGCCTAGAGAGGTCAACCTCTAGGACTTCCAAACTATTGCACTCTTATATTCATTCATAAGACATACAATGCATGACCAAACAAAAGACTTACCTATCCAAGACAAAGAGTCTTCAACCTTACCAAGGACTTACCCACTTTTTAAGAGTCTTCGGCCTTCTCCAAGGACTTACCCACTCTTGCACAAGTCTTCGGCCTTGCAAGAATTACCCACTCTTCTTGGATCTTCAGCTTTTGACTTCACCTTCACTCGGAGAGGCTTTCACCAAGGTCTTACCCACGTGAGCTTGAGTCTTCTTCCTTCTCCAAGGGCGTACCCACTCTAGCTCCAAGTCTTCGGCCTTGATCTTCACTAAGGGATGCCTTCCCTTGTTCTTCTTCACCTCTCTTGGACAAGAGAGAGAACCTTCATCTTCATGATTGCAAATGAGAGAAGTGGAGGTGGTGGAAGTGAGAGCCTCACAAGATATACATGTAGGACTAGCTCTCTTACAGATTTCCTACTCACTCTAATGGATGAAGCAAGTGATTAAGCTTAGAGAGAGAGAGGAGGCTGTAGGAAGCACTCAACTATAGAATAGGAACCTCACAAAGAGTTTGCAATGAATGCTCAACCTTGGAATGAAGCCCAAGGGGTCCTATTTATAGCTGGGGATGCCTCTTAGCCTTTGGGAACACTTATGAATGAAAACTAGCCGTTTTGTGGCTTGCAACGGATCTATTTTCACTTGTTGCAACTCCACAACGGCTAGAAACACTTTTTTGCACTTTTCTGTACAGTGCATTCGGTCGAGTTTATATATGTGTAACTCGACGGATCAAGTAGCAGGTAGCCCGATATTGAAATGATCGGTCGAGTTTGTTCTGAGGAAACTCGACCGACCATTCCAACTGGAACTGGCCTACTACCCAATCGGTCGAGTTCTGTGAGTGCACAACTCGACCGATGCAATCTTCAGAAAATCGACCAAGGTTGATCGGTCGAGTTTCAGGGTGGGAAACTCGACCGAACAAGTGCCTGTAATTGATTTTCAAAGTTGCATTAAAAGTGCTCTAAAATTCGATCTAAGTGTTCCTGATATTTTTCTAAGCTTAATTACAAGTCATACAATCATTACAAGTGATTTACAACATGGTTCTAATGGATATACATCATATTACAAAAATGTGCACTTGTATGACTTTTGACTTGTCTTTTCTCCAATTTGATATGCGCAAGTTAGGGCATTTGGAGTGTGTCTATACATAATCTGAAATTACTCAAGTAGAGACATTAGACACCAAAATGTGGAATGGTTAGTCATCATCAAAACATGGGTTTGGTCAATTTAGACGTGAGTCAACATTGACCTAATTGACCTTGAGTCAACATTCTCCCCCTTTTTGAAGATGACAAACCATTCCATAAATGTATTGAAAGCATTTAAGTAAATTCATACCTTTGGAGAAACCTAGGGGTTTCAATAGAATGGAGTTCATATGCTCCCCCTCAATTGATGCACATGGAGTTTTCATACTCCCCCTAAATTGATGCTATTTCTCCTGTATGGTTAGCTTTCATAACATTTATAGAAACTATGTCTTCTACTCATATATGTCTACACATATATGTCTTCTCCCATTTACCTTCTCCCCTTTACATGAACATACTTCTCATCTTCATGTAAGACATGCCTTCTTCCTCTTTTAAAAGAAGACATACCTTTCTCCCCCTTTGTCATTTCAAAAAGTGGGGTTATGAAGAAAATAAGAAACATCACTTGTTAAAGAGAAAGGAGATAACACAAATATATATAAGGAGAGTAAAACAGCACAGATAGGGGCTTGTCCAAGCATAGACAGAAAAGCAAGTTAAAACATATACTTGAACATCCCAAAAATGCAAGATAAAGTGCTGCAGAAAAACAATAAATCACAATTTTGACCCTCAATATGATGGAATTTGACCAAAAACCATCGGAGCTCATGGCAAAGCGATGAGTCTTGCTCAGAAGGTCATTTCAGCATGAAAAACACTGGTCTTGCACCAAAAACTGAAACTGAAGAAAAATCTGCATAAAATCCAAAACTACTTCAATTTCTACATATAATGTAGCTCTATGTACCCTACATCACAATGTTATGCAAGCAACTCAAGATAATAGATATGCAATTCAAGGAACAAGCTTGAGCATGTATGAGACAAGATACAAGCATAGCATATAGATGAGCAAAGATACCAATTATTAACAAGGTTAGAACTACATGTATATGAACTACTAGTAGATGATATCACAAGTTAGGACTACTAGTAGGATCTATCTAGATCATAGCAAGAGATACCAAAAGATACACAAGTCAAAGAGCAAGCTATGAGTAGATGTATAGATATATCCAAACAAAGAGATATGCAATTTTAGAAGCATGAAAGGATATAACTCAACATATATATATCCTTACCATAAGATGATTACCCCTATGAACCTCAAGGTTATACACCTATAGAGATGTAGCAAGTTAGAGTACAACGGAAGCAATTTTTAGACACAACCAAGAGATCCAAAGAGATCATCATCAAAACCTGCAAAACAACTCAAAGCAAGTAATTGCAAGATATAAATATGCCAATTTAGAGCAATTTGAAAGATAGAGTTGTAAGCAAGATAGGAAATTTCGAACATGACAATATGCATATATAAATATACCAAAGGAGAGTGCCAAATAATAAGGCTATTGGTTGAGAAAATCTAGTTGATAGGGAAATTCTCACTCAATAAGCCAACTGTGTATTCTGTGCACAGTGTTATCGGTCGAGTTCTGTGCATTGGCAACTCGACCGATGACAACTGCTGGCAACACCCATTGGTGCCTATCGGTCGAGTTTCAATAGGGAAAACTCGACCGACAGAGCAGCTGTCAAAAGGCATATATATATCATAAAAACACATTTAAAGGCATGCTAAAAATACAAACCATATCCAAATATGTCTAAGCAAGTTAGTAATGCACTATAGAAGCATTAGAAACAGTTTTTCAGCAAGAGTGTGAAGAGAAACACAAAATGTCACTTTTGACTCAAAAACCATATGTATAGTGCACACTAACTTGACAAAAACAAGTTAGAAATGGTTACAAGCAATAAAACCATTACCTTTGTGCTTACCATTGCTTTTCCACTTGTTGTCACCCTCTACACATCTCACCTTTCTTCTTTCATGTGGATTGAGAAGTCAATTTGTAATTCAATAGCTCAAGTCAATCCATTAGCAATTACCTACAGGAAGAAAGATGAAATGGTCCCCAATCATGCTTTTGGGTCCGGAGGGGTTAGCTTAGCAACCCAGATCCTATTGCTCTTGGGTGCTTTCCTAAAAGGACAACAAGTAGAGTAATGACCTAATTCATTGCAATAGTTGCATGTGCCCATAGTCTTGGAACTAGAGGATTCTCCATGGAATATTGGAGGTCCTTTATCTTTGTTGTTCCCTTGACTACTATCATACCCTAAACCATGTCTACCAATTTGTTTAATAGTGTGGTGTAGGATATCATTAAGATTCTTTTTACCAACTAAGAATCTTTGCAAAGAAGATCTCAAACTATCATTATCATGCATAAGAGAGGTAATAGTAGAAGACAAATGATTGATATTATTTCTAGCATTCAAAAGATCATTTTCTAAGCAAAGAGTTTTAGTTAAATAAGAATCTCTATCAATATGAAGAGCAGCAACATCATTCTCTCTACTAGTAGAACTAGAACAAGATACATGCCCATTGATTTTAGCAAGCAAGGAATCATTTTCATATTTAAGCACCACTAATTCTCTTTGATAAGAATAGATTTCTTTTCTCCTAGCATCATCAATAAGCTTGAGTTCTACGTTTTCAGTTTTAAGAGTATCAAGCTCATGCATGAGAGAATCAACAATTAAAGTATGCTCTTCATTAGAACAAGGCATGAGAGGTTGAGCTTCTAGAAATTTAATCTTATCAAGTAAACTAGCATTTTCAAGTTTAAGAGAGTCTACTTGGCTAAGAGAATCATTTTTATCAATAATCAAGCAAGAATTAGCATATTCAAGATCATCTAGTTCTATATGCAAATTATCAACAATTTTAGCAAGCTTTTTCTTTTTCTTTTTAGAAGACTTATAAGAGGCACAAATGTCATGAATAATAGCAATTAAAGATTCTTTATCTAAAGAGTCTAGATTTACCTCACTTGAGTCTTCACTTGTTGATGCTATAAGGGCAAAATGGCATTCCCCTTCATCACTAGAGCTTGACCTTGATCCTTCACATGAATCTTCACTTGAGCTTGAGTTGAAGGAGCCACTTGAGCTTGAGTGCCATTTCTCCTTCTTGTGAAGATGGGTCTTTTTGCCTTGTGGGCAATCTTCCTTGTAGTGACCCTTCTTTCCACATGTGAAGCACCAGATGGAGGAGGACTTGCCTTTGTAGAGTCTACCCTTGGATTACATGGCATCTTCTTTAGCTTGAGAGGATGGAGAGACTTTTTCCATGATAGCTTCAATTTGAGCCTTTATTTCAGCCTTCTTCATTCTCTTTAACTCTTTCTTCTCTTGTTTTCTACTTCCTCCCTCTTGTCAAGCGTGGCTTCATGTTCTTGTAGATTTCCAATGAGCTCTTCAATAGGAATATCCCTAAGCGACCTTGCTTCTATAATGGAAGTCGCCTTGGATTCCCATCTCTTGGGGAGAGTTCTAAGAATCTTTGTATTGATCTCTCCACTGGACATAGGATGTCCTAGAACAGAAAGACCATTCAAGATGGTGTTGAGCCTTGAGTACATGTTGGCTATGCTCTCCTCCTTTCCCATCTTGAAATTCTCAAGCAACCCTTTGAGCATGTAGACTTTGCTTTCCTTCACTTGATCTGTCCCTTCATAAGTGATGGAAAGCTTTCTCCATACCTCATAGGCCATCTCACAAGAGGAAATCTAGTTGAACTCAGTGGGGGTCATGGAGGCATAAAGGATGTGTATGGCTCTTGCATTTAAGGTTGCTTTCATCAAGGTGGCTTCATCCCATTCTTCAATATTTGTCATTGGTAGAATGTATGGGATGTTCACCATTTGCCACATCTCGAGACTTGATCCTTGGATGAAGAATTGAAGTCTTCTTCTCCAATAGAGGAAGTTGCTCCCATCAAAGATTGGAAGGTTGGTCGAGAGTCTCCCTCCTGGGTAGTCACCCATCTTCTCCTACTTGTTGAAGTATTCTTGGAGAAGACCCGCTCTGATACCACTTGTTGGATACTAGATAGGTGATTAGATGCTCTTGAGGGGGGGTGAATAGAGCTGAAAGCACTTAAACAAAACTCATTAAACCTTCAATATATATGACAAGATAAGGTTGCTAAATAGGCAATTTGAGTGCAACTAAATCATACATAGCAAGGATGAGAGAGATTGAACAAGCACCAATAGACAAGCTATTTAGAGTGGTTCCACACTTCAAACTAGAAGTGTGTCCGTCCACTTGCCTAGAGAGGTCAACCTCTAGGACTTCCAAACTATTGTACTCTTATATTCATTCATAAGACATACAATGCATGACCAAACAAAAGACTTACCTATCCAAGACAAAGAGTCTTCAACCTTACCAAGGACTTACCCACTTTGCAAGAGTCTTCAGCCTTCTCCAAGGACTTACCCACTCTTGCACAAGTCTTCGGCCTTGCAGGAATTACCCACTCTTCTTGGATCTTCAGCTTTTGACTTCACCTTCACTCAGAGAGGCTTTCACCAAGGTCTTACCCACTTGTGCTTGAGTCTTCTGCCGTGTCCAAGGGCTTACCCACTCTAGCTCCAAGTCTTCGGCCTTGATCTTCACCAAGGGACGCCTTCCCTTGTTCTTCTTCACCTCTCTTGGACAAGAGAGAGAACCTTCATCTTCATGATTGCAAATGAGAGAAGTGGAGGTGGTGGAAGTGAGAGCCTCACAAGATATACATGTAGGACTAGCTCACTTATAGATTTCCTACTCACTCTAATGGATGAAGCAAGTGATTAAGCTTAGAGAGAGAGAGAGAGGAGGCTATAGGAAGCACTCAACTATAGAATAGGAACCTCACAAAGAGTTTGCAATGAATGCTCAACCTTGGAATGAAGCCCAAGGGGTCCTATTTATATTGGGGATGTCTCTTAGCCTTTGGGAACACTTATGAATGAAAACTAGCCATTTTGTGGCTTGCAACGGATCTATTTTCACTTGTTGCAACTCCACAACGGCTAGAAACACTTTTCTGCACTTTTCCGTACAGTGCATTCGGTCGAGTTTCTATATGTGTAACTCGACCGATCAAGTAGCAGGCAGCCCGATATTGAAATGATCGGTCGAGTTTGTTCTGAGGAAACTCGACCGACAATTCCAATTGGAACTGGCCTACTACCCAATCGGTCGAGTTCTGTGAGTGCACAACTCGACCGATGCAATCTTCAGAAAAT
Organism: Alisma plantago-aquatica; assembly: GCA_963693085.1. Taxonomy (NCBI): domain Eukaryota; kingdom Viridiplantae; phylum Streptophyta; class Magnoliopsida; order Alismatales; family Alismataceae; genus Alisma; species Alisma plantago-aquatica. The sequence continues at coordinate 882,786,856 of OY856410.1, forward strand.
CGACCAAGGTTGATCGGTCGAGTTTCAGCGTGGGAAACTCGACCGAACAAGTGCCTGTAATTGATTTTCAAAGTTGCATTAAAAGTGCTCTAAAATTCGATCTAAGTGTTCCTGATATTTTTCTAAGCTTAATTACAAGTCATACAATCATTACAAGTGATTTACAACATGATTCTAATGGATATACATCATATTACAAAAATGTGCACTTGTATGACTTTTGACTTGTCTTTTCTCCAATTTGATATGCGCAAGTTAGGGCATTTGGAGTGTGTCTATACATAATCTAAAATTACTCAAGTAGAGACATTAGACACCAAAATGTGGAATGGTTAGTCATCATCAAAACATGGGTTTGGTCAATTTAGACGTGAGTCAACATTGACCTAATTGACCTTGAGTCAACATTCTCCCCCATTTTGAAGATGACAAACCATTCCATAAATGTATTGAAAGCATTTAAGTAAATTCATACCTTTGGAGAAACCTAGGGGTTTCAATAGAATGGAGTTCATATGCTCCCCCTCAATTGATGCGCATGGAGTTTTCATACTCCCCCTAAATTGATGCTATTTCTCCTGTATGGTTATCTTGCATAACATTTATAGAAACTATGTCTTCTACTCATATATGTCTACACATATATGTCTTCTCCCATTTACCTTCTCCCCTTTACATGAACATACTTCTCATCTTCATGTAAGACATGCCTTCTTCCTCTTTTAAAAGAAGACATACCTTTCTCCCCCTTTGTCATTTCAAAAAGTGGGGTTATGAAGAAAATAAGAAACATCACTTGTTAAAGAGAAAGGAGATAACACAAATATATATAAGGAGAGTAAAACAGCACAGATAGGGGCTTGTCCAAGCATAGAAAGAAAAGCAAGTTAAAACATATACTTGAACACTCAAAAATGCAAGATAAAGTGCTACAAAAAAATAATAAATCACAATTTTGACCCTCAAGATGATGGAATTTGACCAAAAACCATCGGAGCTCATGGAAAAGCAATGAGTCTTGCTCAGAAGGTCGTTTCTGCATGAAGAACACTGGTCTTGCACCAAAAACTGAAACTGGAGAAAAATCTGCATAAAATCCAAAACTACTCCAATTTCTACATATAATGTAGCTCTATGTACCCTGCATCACAATGTTATGCAAGCAACTCAAGATAATAGATATGCAATTCAAGGAACAAGCTTGAGCATGTATGAGACAAGATACAAGCATAGCATATAGATGAGCAAAGATGCCAATTATTAACAAGGTTAGAACTACATGTATATGAACTACTAGTAGATGATATCACAAGTTAGGACTACTAGTAGGATCTATCTAGATCATAGCAAGAGATACCAAAAGATACACAAGTCAAAGAGCAAGCTATGAGTAGATGTAGAGATATATCCAAACAAAGAGATATGCAATTTTAGAAGCATGAAAGGATATAACTCAACAGATATGCATCCTTACCATAAGATGATTACCCTTATGAACCTCAAGGTTGTATCAAAACAAGATATACACCTATAGAGATGTAGCAAGTTAGAGTACAACGGAAGCAATTTTTAGACACAACCAAGAGATCCAAAGAGATCATCATCAAAACCTGCAAAACAACTCAAAGCAAGTAATTGCAAGATATAGATATGCCAATTTAGAGCAATTTGAAAGATAGAGTTGTAAGCAAGATAGGAAATTTCGAACATGACAATATGCATATATAAATATACCAAAGGAGAGTGCCAAAGAATAAGGCTATTGGTTGAGAAAATCTAGTTGATAGGGAAATTCTCACTCAATAAGCCAACTGTGTATTCTGTGCACAGTGTTATCGGTCGAAATCTGTGCATTGGCAACTCGACCGATGACAACTGCTGGCAACACCCATTGGTGCCTATCGGTCGAGTTTCAATAGGGAAAACTCGACCGACAGAGCAGCTGTCAAAAGGCATATATATATCATAAAAACACATTTAAAAGCATGCTAAAAATACAAACCATATCCAAACATGTCTAAGCAAGTTAGTAATGCACTATATAAGCATTAGAAACAGTTTTTGAGCAAGAGTGTGAAGAGAAACACAAAATGTCACTTTTGACTCAAAAACCATATGTATAGTGCACACTAACTTGACAAAAAACAAGTTAGAAATGGTTACAAGCAATAAAACCATTACCTTTGTGCTTACCATTGCTTTTCCACTTGTTGTCACCCTCTACACATCTCACCTTTCTTCTTTCATGTGGATTGAGAAGTCAATTTGTAATTCAATAGATCAAGTCAATCCATTTGCAATTACCTACAGGAAGAAAGATGAAATGGTCCCCAATCATGCTTTTGGGTCCGGACGGGTTAGCTTAGCAACCCAGATCCTATTGCTCTTGGGTGCTTTCCTAAAAGGACAACAAGTAGAGTAATGACCTAATTCATTGCAATAGTTGCATGTGCCCATAGTCTTGGAACTAGAGGATTCTCCATGGAATATTGGAGGTCCTTTATCTTTGTTGTTCCCTTGACTACTATCATACCCTAAACCATGTCTACCAATTTGTTTAATAGTATGGTGTAGGATATCATTAAGATTCTTTTTACCAACTAAGAATCTTTGCAAAGAAGATCTCAAACTATCATTATCATGCATAAGAGAGGTAATAGTAGAAGACAAATGATTGATATTATCTCTAGCATGTAAAAGATCATTTTCTAAGCAAAGAGTTTTAGTTAAATAAAAATCTCTATCAATATGAAGAGCAGCAACATCATTCTCTCTACTAGTAGAACTAGAATAAGATACATGCCCATTGATTTTAGCAAGCAAGGAAGCATTTTAAGATTTAAGCACCACTAATTATCTTTGATAAGAATAGATTTCTTTTCTCCTAGCATCATCAATAAGCTTGAGTTCTACGTTTTCAGTTTTAAGAGTATCAAGCTCATGCATGAGAGAATCAACAATTAAAGTATGCTCTTCATTAGAACTAGGCATGAGAGGTTGAGCTTCTAGAAATTTAATCTTATCAAGTAAACTAGCATTTTCAAGTTTAAGAGAGTCTACTTGGCTAAGAGAATCATTTTTATCAATAAGCAAGCAAGAATTAGCATATTCAAGATCATCTAGTTCTATATGCAAATTATCAACAATTTTAGCAAACTTTTTCTTTTTCTTTTTAGAAGAGATATAAGAGGCACAAATGTCATGAATAATAGCAATTAAAGATTCTTTATCTAAAGAGTCTAGATTTACCTCACTTGAGTCTTCACTTGTTGATGCTATAAGGGCAAAATGGCATTCCCCTTCATCACTAGAGCTTGACCTTGATCCTTCACATGAATCTTCACTTGAGCTTGAGTTGGAGGAGCCACTTGAGCTTGAGTGCCATTTCTCTTTCTTGTGAAGATGGGTCTTTTTGCCTTGTGGGCAATCTTCCTTGTAGTGACCCTTCTTTCCACATGTGAAGCACCGGATGGAGGAGGACTTGCCTTTGTAGAGTCTGCCCTTGGAGTACATGGCATATTCTTTAGCTTGAGAGTATGGAGAGACTTTTTCCATGATAGCTTCAATTTGAGCCTTTATTTCAGCCTTCTTCATTCTCTTTAACTCTTTCTTCTCTTGTCTTTCTACTTCCTCCCTCTTGTCAAGTGTGGCTTCATGTTCTTGTAGATTTCCAATGAGCTCTTCAATAGGAATATCCCTAAGCGACCTTGCTTCTTCAATGGAAGTCACCTTGGATTCCCATCTCTTGGGCAGAGTTCTAAGGATCTTTGAGTTGATCTCTCCACTGGACATAGGATGTCCTAGAACAGCAAGACCATTCAAGATGGTGTTGAGCCTTGAGTACATGTTGGCTATGCTCTCCTCCTTTCCCATCTTAAAATTCTTAAGCAACCCTTTGAGCGTGTAGACTTTGCTTTCCTTCACTTGATCTGTCCCTTCATAAGTGATGCAAAGCTTTCTCCATACCTCATAGGCCGTCTCACAAGAGGAAATCTGGTTGAACTCGGTGGGGGTCATTGAGGCATAAAGGATGTGCATGGCTCGTGCATTTAAGGTTGCTTTCATCAAGGTGGCTTCATCCCATTCTTCAATATTTGTCATTGGTAGAATGTATGGGTTGTTCACCATTTGCCACATCTCGAGAATTGATCCTTGGATGAAGAATTGAAGTCTTCTTCTCCAATAGAGGAAGTTGCTCCCATCAAAGATTGGAAGACTGGTCGAGAGTCTCCCTCCTAGGTAGTCACCCATCTTCTCCTACTTGTTTAAATATGCTAGGAGAAGACCCGCTCTGATACCACTTGTTGGATCCTAGATGGGTGATTAGATGCTCTATAGGGGGGTGAATAGAGCTGAAAGCACTTAAACAAAACTCATTAAACCTTCAAAATATATGACAAGATAAGGTTGCTAAATAGGCAATTTGAGTGCAACTAAATCATACATAGCAAGGATGAGAGAGATTGAACAAGCACCAATAGACAAGCTATTTAGAGTGGTTCCACACTTCAAACTAGAAGTGTGTCAGTCCACTTGCCTAGAGAGGTCAACCTCTAGGACTTCCAAACTATTACACTCTTATATTCATTCATTATACATACAATGCATGACCAAATAAAAGACTTACCTATCCAAGACAAAGAGTCTTCAACCTTACCATGGACTTACCCACTTTGCAAGAGTCTTCAGCCTTCTCCAAGGACTTACCCACTCTTGCACAAGTCTTCGGCCTTGCAGGAATTACCCACTCTTCTTGGATCTTCAGCTTTTGACTTCACCTTCACTCGGAGAGGCTTTCACCAAGGTCTTACCCACTTGAGCTTGAGTCTTCTGCCTTCTCCAAGGGCTTACCCACTCTAGCTCCAAGTCTTCGGCCTTGATCTTCACCAAGGGACGCCTTCCCTTGTTCTTCTTCACCTCTCTTGGACAAGAGAGAGAACCTTCATCTTCATGATTGCAAATGAGAGAAGTGGAGGTGGTGGAAGTGAGACCCTCACAAGATATACATGTAGGACTAGCTCTCTTACAGATTTCCTACTCACTCTAATGGATGAAGCAAGTGATTAAGCTTAGAGAGAGAGAGGAGGCTGTAGGAAGCACTCAACTATAGAATAGGAACCTCACAAAGAGTTTGCAATGAATGCTCAACCTTGGAATGAAGCCCAAGGGGTCCTATTTATAGCTGGGGATGCCTCTTCGCCTTGTGACTTATGAACAAACACTGGTCTTGCACCAAAAATTGAAACTGGAGAAAAATCTGCATAAAATCCAAAACTACTCCAATTTCTACATATAATGTAGCTCTATGTACCCTGCATCACAATGTTATGCAAGCAACTCAAGATAATAGATATGCAATTCAAGGAACAAGCTTGAGCATGTATGAAGCAAATATACCAATTATTAACAAGGTTAGAACTACATGTATATGAACTACTAGTAGATGATATCACAAGTTAGGACTACTAGTAGGATCTATCTAGATCATAGAAAGAGATACCAAAAGATACACAAGTCAAAGAGCAAGCTATGAGTAGATGTAGAGATATATCCAAACAAAGAGATATGCAATTTTAGAAGCATGAAAGGATATAACTCAACAGATATGCATCCTTACCATAAGATGATTACCCCTATGAACCTCAAGGTTGTATCAAAACAAGATATACACCTATAGAGATGTAGCAAGTTAGAGTACAACGGAAGCAATTTTTTGACACAACCAAGAGATCCAAAGAGATCATCATCAAAACCTGCAAAACAACTCAAAGCAAGTAATTGCAAGATATAGATATGCCAATTTAGAGCAATTTGAAAGATAGAGTTGTAAGCAAGATAGGCAATTTCGAACATGACAATATGCATATATAAATATACCAAAGGAGAGTGCCAAAGAATAAGGCTATTGGTTGAGAAAATCTAGTTGATAGGGAAATTCTCACTCAATAAGCCAACTGTGTATTTTGTGCACAGTGTTATCGGTCGAGTTCTGTGCATTGGCAACTCGACCGATGACAACTCCTGGCAACACCCATTGGTGCCTATCGGTCGAGTTTCAATAGGGAAAACTCAACCGACAGAGCAGTTGTCAAAAGGCATATGTATATCATAAAAACACATTTAAAGGCATGCTAAAAATACAAACCATATCCAAACATGTCTAAGCAAGTTAGTAATGCACTATAGAAGCATTAGAAACATTTTTTGAGCAAGAGTGTGAAGAGAAACCCAAAATGTCACTTTTGACTCAAAAACCATATGTATAGTGCACACTAACTTGACAAAAACAAGTTAGAAATGGTTACAAGCAATAAAACCATTACCTTTGTGCTTACCATTGCTTTTCCACTTGTTGTCACCCTCTACACATCTCACCTTTCTTCTTTCATGTGGATTGAGAAGTCAATTTGTAATTCAATAGCTCAAGTCAATCCATTTGCAATTACCTACAGGAAGAAAGATGAAATGGTCCCCAATCATGCTTTTGGGTCCGGAGGGGTTAGCTTAGCAACCCAGATCCTATTGCTCTTGGGTGCTTTCCTAAAAGGACAACAAGTAGAGTAATGACCTAATTCATTGCAATAGTTGCATGTGCCCATAGTCTTGGAACTAGAGGATTCTCCATGGAATATTGGAGGTCCTTTATCTTTGTTGTTCCCTTAACTACTATCATACCCTAAACCATGTCTACCATTTTGTTTAATAGTATGGTGTAGGATATCATTAAGATTCTTTTTACCAACTAAGAATCTTTGCAAAGAAGATCTCAAACTATCATTATCATGCATAAGAGAGGTAATAGTAGAAGACAAATGATTGATATTATCTCTAGCATGCAAAAGATCATTTTCTAAGCAAATAGTTTTAGTTAAATAAGAATCTCTAACAATATGAAGAGCAGCAACATCATTCTCTCTACTAGTAGAACTAGAACAAGATACATGCCCATTGATTTTAGCAAGCAAGGAAGCATTTTCAGATTTAAGCACCACTAATTCTCTTTGATAAGAATAGATTTCTTTTCTCCTAGCATCATCAATAAGCTTGAGTTCTACGTTTTCAGTTTTAAGAGTATCAAGCTCATGCATGAGAGAATCAACAATTAAATTATGCTCTTCATTAGAATTAGGCATGAGAGGTTTAGCTTCTAGAAATTTATTCTTATCAAGTAAACTAGCATTTTCAAGTTTAAGAGAGTCTACTTGGCTAAGAGAATCATTTTTATCAATAAGCAATCAAGAATTAGCATATTCAAGATCATCTAGTTCTATATGCAAATTATCAACAATTTTAGCAAGCTTTTTTTTTCTTTTTAGAAGACTTATAAGAGGCACAAATGTCATGAATAATAGCAATTAAAGATTCTTTATCTAAAGAGTCTAGATTTACCTCACTTGAGTCTTCACTTGTTGATGCTATAAGGGAAAAATGGCATTCCCCTTCATCACTAGAGCTTGACCTTGATCCTTCACATGAATCTTCACTTGAGCTTGAGTTGGAGGAGCCACTTGAGCTTGAGTGCCATTTATCCTTCTTGTGAAGATGGGTCTTTTTGCCTTGTGGGCAATCTTCCTTGTAGTGACCCTTCTTTCCACATGTGAATCACCGGATGGAGGAGGACTTGCCTTTGCAGAGTCTACCCTTATAGTACATGGCATCTTCTTTAGCTTGAGAGGATGGAGAGACTTTTTCCATGATAGCTTCAATTTGAGCCTTTATTTCAGCCTTCTTCATTCTCTTTAACTCTTTCTTCTCTTGTCTTTCTACTTCCTCCCTCTTGTCAAGCGCGGCTTCATGTTCTTGTAGATTTCCAATGAGCTCTTCAATAGGAATATCCCTAAGCGACCTTGCTTCTTCAATGGAAGTCACCTTGGATTCCCATATCTTGGAGAGAGTTCTAAGGATCTTTGAGTTGATCTCTCCACTGGACATAGGATGTCCTAGAACAGCAAGACCATTCAAGATGGTGTTGAGCCTTGAGAACATGTTGGCTATGCTCTCCTCCTTTCCCATCTTGAAATTCTCAAGCAACCCTTTGAGCATGTAGACTTTGCTTTCCTTCACTTGATCTGTCCCTTCATAAGTGATCCAAAGCTTTCTCCATACCTCATAGGCCGTCTCACAAGAGGAAATCCAGTTGAACTCGGTGTAAGGGTCATGGAGGCATAAAGGATGTGCATGGCTCTTGCATTTAAGGTTGCTTTCATCAAGGTGGCTTCATCCCATTCTTCAATATTTGTCATTGGTAGAATGTATGGGCTTTTCACCATTTGCCACATCTCGAGACTTGATCCTTGGATGAAGAATTGAAGTCTTCTTCTCCAATAGAGTAAGTTTCTCCCATCAAAGATTGGAAGGTTGGTCGAGAGTCTCCCTCCTAGGTAGTCACCCATCTTCTCCTACTTGTTGAAGTATGCTTGGAGAAGACCCGCTCTGATACCACTTGTTGGATCCTAGATGGGTGATTAGATACTCTAGAGGGGGGTGAATAGAGCTGAAAGCACTTAAACAAAACTCATTAAACCTTCAAAATATATGACAAGATAAGGTTGCTAAATAGGCAATTTGAGTGCAACTAAATCATACATAGCAAGGATGAGAGAGATTGAACAAGCACCAATAGACAAGCTATTTAGAGTGGTTCCACACTTCAAACTAGAAGTGTGTCAGTCCACTTGCCTAGAGAGGTCAACCTCTAGGACTTCCAAACTATTGCACTCTTATATTCATTCATAAGACATATATTGCATGACCAAACAAAAGACTTACCTATCCAAGACAAAGAGTCTTCAACCTTACCAAGGACTTACCCACTTTGCAAGAGTCTTCGGCCTTCTCCAAGGACTTACCCACTCTTGCACAAGTCTTCGGCCTTGCAGGAATTACCCACTCTTCTTGGATCTTTAGCTTTTGACTTCACCTTCACTCGGAGAGGCTTTCACCAAGGTATTACCCACTTGAGCTGGAGTCTTCTGCCTTCTCCAAGGGCTTACCCACTCTAGCTCCAAGTCTTCGGCCTTGATCTTCACCAAGGGACGCCTTCCCTTGTTCTTCTTCACCTCTCTTGGACAAGAGAGAGAACCTTCATCTTCATGATTGCAAATGAGAGAAGTGGAGGTGGTGGAAGTGAGAGCCTTACAAGATATACATGTAGGACTAACTCTCTTACAGATTTCCTACTCACTCTAATGGATGAAGCAAGTGATTAAGCTTAGAGAGAGAGAGAGGAGGCTGTAGGAAGCACTCAGCTATAGAATAGGAACCTCACAAAGAGTTTGCAATGAATGCTCAACCTTGGAAAGAAGCCCAAGGGGTCCTATTTATAGCTGGGGATGACTCTTAGCCTTTAGGAACACTTATGAATGAAAACTAGCCGTTTTGTGGCTTGCAACGGATCTATTTTCACTTGTTGCAACTCCACAACGGCTAGAAACACTTTTCTGCACTTTTCCGTACAATGCATTCTCTCGAGTTTATATATGTGTAACTCGACCGATCAAGTAGCAGGCAGCCCGATATTGAAATGATCGGTCGAGTTTGTTCTGCGGAAACTCGACCGACCATTCCAACTGGAACTGGCCTACTACCCAATTGGTCGATTTCTGTGAGTGCACAACTCGACCGATGCAATCTTCAGAAAATCGACCAAGGTTGATCGGTCGAGTTTCAGGGTGGGAAACTCGACCGAACAAGTGCCTGTAATTGATTTTCAAAGTTGCATTAAAAGTGCTCTAAAATTTGATCTAAGAGTTCCTGATATTTTTCTAAGCTTAATTACAAGTCATGCAATCATTACAAGTGATTTACAACATGATTCTAATGGATATACATCATATTACAAAAATGTGCACTTGTATGACTTTTGACTTGTCTTTTCTCCAATTTGATATGCGCAAGTTAGGGCATTTGGAGTGTGTCTATACATAATCTGAAATTACTCAAGTAGAGACATTAGACACCAAAATGTGGAATGGTTAGTCAGCATCAAAACATGGGTTTGGTCAATTTAGACGTGAGTCAACATTGACCTAATTGACCTTGAGTCAACATTCTCCCCCTTTTTGAAGATGACAAACCATTCCATAAATGTATTGGAAGCATTTAAGTAAATTCATACCTTTGGAGAAACCTAGGGGTTTCAATAGAATGGAGTTCATATGCTCCCCCTCAATTGATGCGCATGGAGTTTTCATACTCCCCCTAAATTGATGTTATTTCTCCTGTATGGTTATCTTTCATAACATTTATAGAAACTATGTCTTCTACTCATATATGTCTACACATATATGTCTTCTCCCATTTACCTTCTCCCCTTTACATGAACATACTTCTCATCTTCATGTAAGACATGCCTTCTTCCTCTTTTAAAAGAAGACATACCTTTCTCCCCCTTTGTCATTTCAAAAAGTGGGGTTATGAAGAAAATAAGAAACATCACTTGTTAAAGAGAAAGGAGATAACACAAATATATATATAAGGAGAGTAAAAGAGCACAGATAGGGGCTTGTCCAAGCATAGAAAGAAAAGCAAGTTAAAACATATACTTGAACATCCCAAAAATGCAAGATAAAGTGCTGCAGAAAAACAATAAATCACAATTTTGACCCTCAAGATGATGGAATTTGACCAAAAACCATCGGAGCTCATGGAAAAGCAATGAGTCTTGCTCAGAAGGTTGTTTCTGCATGAAAAACACTGGTCTTGCACCAAAAATTGAAACTGGAGAAAAATCTATATAAAATCCAAAACTACTCCAATTTCTACATATAATGTAGCTCTATGTACCATGCATCACAATGTTATGCAAGCAACTCAAGATAATAGATATGCAATTCAAGAAACGAGTTTGAACATGTATGAGACAAGATACAAGCATAGCATATAGATGAGCAAAGATACCAATTATTAACAAGGTTAGAACTACATGTATATGAACTACTAGTAGATGATATCACAAGTTAGGACTACTAGTAGGATCTATCTAGATCATAGCAAGAGATACCAAAAGATACACCAGTCAAAGAGCAAGCTATGAGTAGATGCAGAGATATATCCAAACAAAGAGATATGCAATTTTAGAAGCATGAAAGGATATAACTCAACAGATATGCATCCTTACCATAAGATGATTACCCCTATGAACCTCAAGGTTGTATCAAAACAAGATATACACCTATAGAGATGTAGCAAGTTAGAGTACAACAGAAGCAATTTTTAGACACAACCAAGAGATCCAAAGAGATCATCATCAAAACCTGCAAAACAACTCAAAGCAAGTAATTGCAAGATATAGATATGCCAATTTAGAGCAATTTGAAAGATAGAGTTGTAAGCAAGATAGGCAATTTCGAACATGACAATATGCATATATAAATATACCAAAGGAGAGTGCCAAAGAATAAGGCTATTGGTTGAGAAAATCTAGTTGATAGGGAAATTCTCACTCAATAAGCCAACTGTGTATTCTGTGCACAGTGTTATCGGTCGAGTTCTGTGCATTGGCAACTCGACCGATGACAACTGCTGGAAACACCCATTGGTGCCTATCGGTCGAGTTTCAATAGGGAAAACTCAACCGACAGAGCAGCTGTCAAAAGGCATATATATATCATAAAAACACATTTAAAGGCATGCTAAAAATACAAACCATATCCAAACATGTCTAAGGAAGTTAGTAATGCACTATAGAAGCATTAGAAATAGTTTTTGAGCAAGAGTGTGAAGAGAAACACAAAATGTCACTTTTGACTCAAAAACCATATGTATAGTGCACACTAACTTGACAAAAACAAGTTAGAAATGGTTACAAGCAATAAAACCATTACCTTTGTGCTTACCATTGCTTTTCCACTTGTTGTCACCTCTACACATCTCACCTTTTTTCTTTCATGTGGATTGAGAAGTCAATTTGTAATTCAATAGCTCAAGTCAATCCATTTGCAATAACCTACAGGAAGAAAGATGAAATGGTCCCCAATCATGCTTTTGGGTCCGGAGGGGTTAGCTTAGCAACCCAGATCTTATTGCTCTAGGGTTCTTTCCTAAAAGGACAACAAGTAGAGTAATGACCTAATTCATTGCAATAGTTGCATGTGCCCATAGTCTTGGAACTAGAGGATTCTCCATGGAATATTGGAGGTCCTTTATCTTTGTTGTTCCCTTGACTATTATCATACCCTAAACCATGTCTACCAATTTGTTTAATAGTATGGTGTAGGATATCATTAAGATTCTTTTTACCAACTAAGAATCTTTGCAAAGAAGATCTCAAACTATCATTATCATGCATAAGAGAGGTAATAGTAGAAGACAAATGATTGATATTATCTCTAGAATGCAAAAGATCATTTTCTAAGCAAAGAGTTTTAGTTAAATAAGAATCTCTATCAATATGAAGAGCAGCAACATCATTCTCTCTACTAGTAGAACTAGAACAAGATACATGCCCATTGATTTTAGAAAACAAGGAAGCATTTTCAGATTTAAGCACCACTAATTCTCTTTGATAAGAATAGATTTCTTTTCTCCTAGCATCATCAATAAGCTTGAGTTCTACGTTTTCAGTTTTAAGAGTATCAAGCTCATGCATGAGAGAATCAACAATTAAAGTATGTTCTTCATTAGAACTAGGCATGAGAGGTTGAGCTTCTAGAAATTTAATCTTATCAAGTAAACTAGCATTTTCAAGTTTAAGAGAGTCTACTTGGCTAAGAGAATCATTTTTATCAATAAGCAAGCAAGAATTAGCATATTCAAGATCATCTAGTTCTATATGCAAATTATCAACAATTTTAGCAAGCTTTTTCTTTTTCTTTTTAGAAGACTTATAAGAGGCACAAATGTCATGAATAATAGCAATTAAAGATTCTTTATCTAAAGAGTCTAGATTTACCTCACTTGAGTCTTCACTTGTTGATGCTATAAGGGAAAAATGGCATTCCCCTTCATCACTAGAGCTTGACCTTGATCCTTCACATGAATCTTCACTTGAGCTTGAGTTGGAGGAGCCACTTGAGCTTGAGTGCCATTTCTCCTTCTTGTGAAGATGGGTCTTTTTGCCTTGTGGGCAATCTTCCTTGTAGTGACCCTTCTTTCCACATGTGAAGCACCAGATGGAGGAGGACTTGCCTTTGTAGAGTCTACCCTTGGAGTACATGGCATCTTCTTTAGCTTGAGAGGATGGAGAGACTTTTTCCATGATAGCTTCAATTTGAGCCTTTATTTCAGCCTTCTTCATTCTCTTTAACTCTTTCTTCTCTTGTCTTTCTACTTCCTCCCTCTTGTCAAGCGCGGCTTCATGTTCTTGTAGATTTCCAATGAGCTCTTCAATAAGAATATTCCTAAGCTACCTTGCTTCTTCAATGGAAGTCACCTTGCATTCCCATCTCTTGGGGAGAGTTCTAAGGATCTTTGAGTTGATCTCTCCACTGGACATAGGATGTCCTAGAACAGCAAGACCATTCAAGATGGTGTTGAGCCTTGAGTACATGTTGGCGATGCTCTCCTCCTTTCCCATCTTGAAATTCTCAAACAACCCTTTGAGCATGTAGACTTTGCTTTCCTTCACTTGATCTGTCCCTTCATAAGTGATGCAAAGATTTCTCCATACCTCATAGGCCGTCTCATAAGAGGAAATCCGGTTGAACTCGGTGGGGGTCATGGAGGCATAAAGGATGTGCATGGCTCTTGAATTTAAGGTTGCTTTCATCAAGGTGGATTCATCCCATTCTTCAATATTTGTCATTGGTAGAATGTATGGGCTGTTCACCATTTGCCACATCTCGAGACTTGATCCTTGGATGAAGAATTGAAGTCTTCTTCTCCAATAGAGGAAGTTGCTCCCATCAAAGATTGGAAGGTTGGTCGAGAGTCTCCCTCCTAGGTAGTCACCCATCTTCTCCTATTTGTTGAAGTATGCTTGGAGAAGACCCACTCTGATACCACTTGTTGGATCCTAGATGGGTGATTAGATGCTCTAGAGGGGGGGTGAATAGAGATGAAAGCACTTAAACAAAACTCATTAAACCTTCAAAATATATGACAAGATAAGGTTGCTAAATAGGAAATTTGAGTGCAACTAAATCATACATAGCAAGGATGAGAGATATTGAACAAGCACCAATAGACAAGCTATTTAGAGTGGTTCCACACTTCAAACTAGAAGTGTGTCAGTCCACTTGCCTAGAGAGGTCAACCTCTAGGACTTCCAAACTATTGCACTCTTATATTCATTCATAAGACATACAATGCATGACCAAACAAAATACTTACCTATCCAAGACAAAGAGTCTTCAACCTTACCAAGGACTTACCCACTTTGCAAGAGTCTTCAGCCTTCTCCAAGGACTTACCCACTCTTGCACAAGTCTTCGGCCTTGCAGGAATTACCCACGCTTCTTGGATCTTCAGCTTTTGACTTCACCTTCACTCGGAGAGGCTTTCACCAAGGTCTTACCCACTTGAGCTTGAGTCTTTTGCCTTCTCCAAGGGCTTACCCACTCTAGCTCCAAGTCTTCGGCCTTGATCTTCACCAAGGGACGCCTTCCCTTGTTCTTCTTCACCTCTCTTGGACAAGAGAGAGAACCTTCATCTTCATGATTGCAAATGAGAGAAGTGGAGGTGGTGGAAGTGAGAGCCTCACAAGATATACATGTAGGACTAGCTCTCTTACAGATTTCCTACTCACTCTAATGGATGAAGCAAGTGATTAAGCTTAGAGAGAGAGGAGGCTGTAGGAAGCACTCAACTATAGAATAGGAACCTCACAAAGAGTTTGCAATGAATGCTCAACCTTGGAATGAAGCCCAAGGGGTCCTATTTATAGCTGGGGATGCCTCTTAGCCTTTGGGAACACTTATGAACGAAAACTAGCCATTTTGTGGCTTGCAACAGATCTATTTTCACTTGTTGCAACTCCACAACGGCTAGAAACACTTTTCTGCACTTTTCCGTACAGTGCATTCGGTCGAGTTTCTATATGTGTAACTCGACCGATCAAGTAGCAGGCAGCCCGATATTGAAATGATCGGTCGAGTTTGTTCTGAGTAAACTCGACCGACCATTCCAACTAGAACTGGCCTACTACCCAATCGGTCGAGTTCTGTGAGTGCACAACTCGACAGATGCAATCTTCGGAAAATCGACCAAGGTTCATCGGTCGAGTTTCAGGGTGGGAAACTCGACCGAACAAGTGCGTGTAATTGATTTTCAAAGTTGCATTAAAAGTGCTCTAAAATTCGATCTAAATGTTCCTGATATTTTTCTAAGCTTAATTACAAGTCATACAATCATCACAAGTGATTTACAACATGATTCTAATGGATATACATCATATTACAAAAATGTGCACTTGTATGACTTTTGACTTGTCTTTTCTCCAATTTGATATGCGCAGGTTAGGGCATTTGGAGTGTGTCTATACATAATCTGAAATTACTCAAGTAGAGACATTAGACACCAAAATGTGGAATGGTTAGTCATCATCAAAACATGGGTTTGGTCAATTTAGACGTGAGTCAACATTGACCTAATTGACCTTGAGTCAACATTCTCCCCCTTTTTGAAGATGACAAACCATTCCATAAATGTATTGAAAGCATTTAAGTAAATTCATACCTTTGGAGAAACCTAGGGGTTTCAATAGAATGGAGTTCATATGCTCCCCCTCAATTGATGTGCATGGAGTTTTCATACTCCCCCTAAATTGATGCTATTTCTCCTGTATGGTTATCTTTCATAACATTTATAGAAACTATGTCTTCTACTCATATATGTCTACACATATATGTCTTATCCCATTTACCTTCTCCCCTTTACATGAACATACTTCTCATCTTCATGTAAGACATGCCTTCTTCCTCTTTTAAAAGAAGACATATCTTTCTCCCCCTTTGTCATTTCAAAAAGTGGGGTTATGAAGAAAATAAGAAACATCACTTGTTAAAGATAAAGGAGATAACACAAATATATATAAGGAGAGTAAAAGAGCACAGATAGGGGCTTGTCCAAGCATAGAAAGAAAAGCAAGTTAAAACATATACTTGAACATCCCAAAAATGCAAGATAAAGTGATACAGAAAAACAATAAATCACAATTTTGACCCTCAAGATGATGGAATTTGACCAAAAACCATCGGAGCTCATGGCAAAACGATGAGTCTTGCTCAGAAGGTTGTTTCTACATGAAAAACACTGGTCTTGCACCAAAAACTGAAACTGGAGAAAAATCTGCATAAAATCCAAAACTACTCCAATTTCTACATATAATGTAGCTCTATGTACCCTGCATCACAATGTTATGCAAGCAACTCAAGATAATAGATATGTAATTCAAGGAACAAGCTTGAGCATGTATGATACAAGATACAAGCATAGCATATAGATGAGCAAAGATACCAATTATTAACAAGGTTAGAACTACATGTATATGAACTACTAGTAGATGATATCACAAGTTAGGACTACTAGTAGGATCTATCTAGATCATAGCAAGAGATACCAAAAGATACACAAGTCAAAGAGAAAGCTATGAGTAGATGTAGAGATATATCCAAACAAAGAGATATGCAATTTTAGAAGCATGAAAGGATATAACTCAACAGATATGCATCCTTACCATAAGATGATTACCCCTATGAACCTCATGGTTGTATCAAAACAAGATATACACCTATAAAGATGTATCAAGTTAGAGTACAACGGAAGCAATTTTTAGACACAACCAAGAGATCCAAAGAGATCATCATCAAAACCTGCAAAACAACTCAAAGCAAGTAATTGCAAGATATAGATATGCCAATTTAGAGCAATTTGAAAGATAGAGTTGTAAGCAAGATAGGCAATTTTGAACATGACAATATGCATATATAAATATACCAGAGGAGAGTGCCAAAGAATAAGGCTATTGGTTGAGAAAATCTAGTTGATAGGGAAATTCTCACTCAATAAGCCAACTGTGTATTCTGTGCACCGTGTTATCGGTCGAGTTCTGTGCATTGGCAACTCGACCGATGACAACTGCTGGCAACACCCATTGGTGCCTATCGGTCGGGTTTCAATAGGGAAAACTCGACCGACAGAGCAGCTGTCAAAAGGCATATATATCATAAAAACACATTTAAAGGCATGCTAAAAATACAAACCATATCCAAACATGTCTAAGCAAGTTAGTAATGCACTATAGAAGCATTAGAAACAGTTTTTGAGCAAGAGTGTGAAGAGAAACACAAAATGTCACTTTTGACTCAAAAACCATATGTATAGTGCACACTAACTTGACAAAAACAAGTTAGAAATGGTTACAAGCAATAAAACCATTACCTTTGTGCTTACCATTGCTTTTCCACTTGTTGTCACCCTCTACACATCTCACCTTTCTTCTTTCATGTGGATTGAGAAATCAATTTATAATTCAAAAGCTCAAGTCAATCCATTTGCAATTACCTACAGGAAGAAAGATGAAATGGTCCCCAATCATGCTTTTGGGTCCGGAGGGGTTAGCTTAGCAACCCAGATCCTATTGCTCTTGGGTGCTTTCCTAAAAGGACAACAAGTAGAGTAATGACCTAATTCATTGCAATAGTTGCATGTGCCCATAGTCTTGGAACTAGAGGATTCTCCATGGAATATTGGAGGTCCTTTATCTTTGTTGTTCCCTTGACTACTATCATACCCTAAATCATGTCTACCAATTTGTTTAATAGTATGGTGTAGGATATCATTAAGATTCTTTTTACCAACTAGGAATCTTTGCAAAGAAGATCTCAAACTATCATTATCATGCACAAGAGAGGTAATAGTATAAGACAAATGATTGATATTATCTCTAGCATGCAAAAGATCATTTTCTAAGCAAAGAGTTTTAGTTAAATAAGAATCTCTATCAATATGAAGAGCAGCAACATCATTCTCTCTACTAGTAGAACTAGAACAAGATACATGCCCATTGATTTTGGCAAGAAAGGAAGCATTTTCAGATTTAAGCACCACTAATTCTCTTTGATAAGAATAGATTTCTTTTCTCCTAGCATCATCAATAAGCTTGAGTTCTACGTTTTCAGTTTTAAGAGTATCAAGCTCATGCATGAGAGAATCAACAATTAAAGTATGCTCTTCATTAGAACTAGGCATGAGAGGTTGAGCTTCTAGAAATTTAATCTTATCAAGTAAACTAGCATTTTCAAGTTTAAGAGAGTCTACTTGGCTAAGAGAATCATTTTTATCAATAAGCAAGCAAGAATTAGCATATTCAAGATCATCTAGTTCTATATGCAAATTATCAACAATTTTAGCAAGCTTTTTATTTTTCTTTTTAGAAGATTTATAAGAGGCACAAATGTCATGAATAATAGCAATTAAAGATTCTTTATCTAAAGAGTCTAGATTTACCTCACTTGAGTCTTCACTTGTTGATGCTATAAGGGAAAAATGGCATTCCCCTTCATCACTAGAGCTTGACCTTGATCCTTCACATGAATCTTCACTTGAGCTTGAGTTGGAGGAGCCACTTGAGCTTGAGTGCCATTTCTCCTTCTTGTGAAGATGGGTCTTTTTGCCTTGTGGGCAATCTTCCTTGTAGTGACCCTTCTTTCCACATGTGAAGCACCGGATGGAGGAGGACTTGCCTTTGTAGAGTCTACCCTTGGAGTACATGGCATCTTCTTTAGCTTGAGAGGATGGAGAGACTTTTTCCATGAGAGCTTCAATTTGAGCCTTTATTTCAACCTTCTTCATTCTCTTTAACTCTTTCTTCTCTTGTCTTTCTACTTCCTCCCTCTTGTCAAGCGCGGCTTCATGTTCTTGTAGATTTCCAATGAGCTCTTCAATAGGAATATCCCTAAGCGACCTTGCTTCTTCAATGGAAGTCACCTTGGATTCCCATCTCTTGGGGAGAGTTCTAAGGATCTTTGAGTTGATCTCTCCACTGGACATAGGATGTCCTAGAACAGCAATACCGATCAAGATGGTGTTGAGCCTTGAGTACATGTTGGATATGCTCTCCTCCTTTCTCATCTTGAAATTCTCAAACAACCCTTTGAGCATGTAGACTTTGCTTTCCTTCACTTGATCTGTCCCTTCATAAGTGATGCAAAGCTTTCTCCATACCTCATAGTCTGTCTCATAAGAGGAAATCCGGTTGAACTCGGTGGGGGTCATGGAGGCATAAAGGATGTGCATGGCTCTTGCATTTAAGGTTGCTTTCATCAAGGTGGCTTCATCCCATTCTTCAATATTTGTCATTGGTAGAATGTATGGGCTGTTCACCATTTGCCACATCTCGAGACTTGATCCTTGGATGAAGAATTGAAGTCTTTTTCTCCAATAGAGGAAGTTGCTCCCATCAAAGATTGGAAGGCTGGTCGAGAGTCTCCCTCCTAGGTAGTCACCCATCTTCTCCTACTTGTTGAAGTATGCTTGGAGAATACCCGCTCTGATACCACTTGTTGGATCCTAGATGGGTGATTAGATGCTCTAGAGGGGGGGTGAATAGAGCTGAAAGCACTTAAACAAAACTCATTAAACCTTCAAAATATATGACAAGATAAGGTTGCTAAATAGGCAATTTGAGTGCAACTAAATCATACATAGCAAGGATGAGAGAGATTGAACAAGCACCAATAGACAAGCTATTTAGAGTGGTTCCACACTTCAAACTAGAAGTGTGTCAGTCCACTTGCCTAGAGAGGTCAACCTCTAGGACTTCCAAACTATTGCACTCTTATATTCATTCATAAGACATACAATGCATGACCAAACAAAAGACTTACCTATCCAAGACAAAGAGTCTTCACCCTTACCAAGGACTTACCCACTTTGCAAGAGTCTTCGGCCTTCTCCAAGGACTTACCCACTCTTGCACAAGTCTTCGGCCTTGCAGGAATTACCCAGTCTTCTTGGATCTTCAGCTTTTGACTTCACCTTCACTCGGAGAGGCTTTCACCAAGGTCTTACCCACTTGAGCTTGAGTCTTCTGCCTTCTCCAAAGGCTTACCCACTCTAGCTCCAAGTCTTCGGCCTTGATCTTCACCAAGGGACGCCTTCCCTTGTTCTTCTTCACCTCTCTTGGATAAGAGAGAGAACCTTCATCTTCATGATTGCAAATGAGAGAAGTGGAGGTGGTGGAAGTGAGAGCCTCACAAGATATACATGTAGGACTAGCTCTCTTACAGATTTCCTACTCACTCTAATGGATGAAGCAAGTGATTAAGCTTAGAGAGAGAGAGGAGGTTGTAGGAAGCACTCAACTATAGAATAGGAACCTCACAAAGAGTTTACAATGAATTCTCAACCTTGGAATGAAGCCCAAGGGGTCCTATTTATAGCTGGGGATGCCTCTTAGCCTTTGGGAACACTTATGAATGAAAACTAGCCGTTTTGTGGCTTGCAACGGATCTATTTTCACTTGTTGCAACTCCACAACTGCTAGAAACACTTTTCTGCACTTTTCCGTACAGTGCATTCGGTCGAGTTTCTATATGTGTAACTCGACCGATCAAGTAGCAGGCACCCCGATATTGAAATGATCGGTCGAGTTTGTTCTGAGGAAACTCGACCGACCATTCCAACTGGAACTGGCCTACTACCCAATCGGTCGAGTTCTGTGAGTGCACAACTCGACCGATGCAATCTTCAGAAAATCGACCAAGGTTGATCGGTCGAGTTTCAGGGTGGGAAACTCGACCGAACAAGTGCCTGTAATTAATTTTCAAAGTTGCATTAAAAGTTCTCTAAAATTCGATCTAAGTGTTCCTGATATTTTTCTAAGCTTAATTACAACTCATACAATCATTACAAGTGATTTACAATATGATTCTAATGGATATACATCATATTACAAAAATGTGCACTTGTATGACTTTTGACTTGTCTTTTCTCCAATTTGATATGCGCAAGTTAGGGCATTTGGAGTGTGTCTTTACATAATCTGAAATTACTCAAGTAGAGACATTAGACACCAAAATGTGGAATGGTTAGTCATCATCAAAACATGGGTTTGGTCAATTTAGACGTGAGTCAACATTGACCTAATTGACATTGAGTCAACATTCTCCCCCTTTTTGAAGATGACAAACCATTCCATAAATGTATTGAAAGCATTTAAGTAAATTCATACCTTTGGAGAAACCTACGGGTTTCAATAGAATGGAGTTCATATTCTCCCCCTCAATTGATGCGCATGGAGTTTTCATACTCCCCCTAAATTGATGCTATTTCTCCTGTATGGTTAGCTTTCATAACATTTATAGAAATTATGTCTTCTACTCATATATGTCTACACATATATGTCTTCTCCCATTTACCTTATCCCCTTTACATGAACATAATTCTCATCTTCATGTAAGACATGCCTTCTTCCTCTTTTAAAAGAAGACATACCTTTCTCCGCCTTTGTCATTTCAAAAAGTGGGGTTATGAAGAAAATAAGAAACATCACTTGTTAAAGAGAAAGGATATAACACAAATATATATAAGGAGAGTAAAAGAGCACAGATAGGGGCTTGTCCACGCATAGAAAGAAAAGCAAGTTAAAACATATACTTGAACATCCCAAAAATGCAAGATAAAGTGCTGCAGAAAAACAATAAATCACAATTTTGACCCTCAAGATGATGGAATTTGACCAAAAACCATCGGAGCTCATGGCACAGCGATGAGTCTTGCTCAGAAGGTTGTTTCTGCATGAAAAACACTGGTCTTGCATCAAAAACTGAAACTGGAGAAAATCTGCATAAAATCCAAAACTACTCCAATTTCTACATATAATGTAGCTCTATGTACCCTGCATCACAATGTTATGCAAGCAACTCAAGATAATAGATATGCAATTCAAGGAACAGGTTTGAGCATGTATGAGACAAGATACAAGCATAGCATATAGATGAGCAAAGATACCAATTATTAACAAGGTTAGAACTACATGTATATGAACTACTAGTAGATGATATCACAAGTTAGGACTACTAGTAGGATCTATCTAGATCATAGCAAGAGATACCAAAAGATACACAAGTCAAAGAGCAAGCTATGAGCAGATGTAGAGATATATCCAAACAAAGAGATATGCAATTTTAGAAGCATGAAAGGATATAACTCAACAGATATGCATCCTTACCATAAGATGATTACCCCTATGAACCTCAAGGTTGTATCAAAACAAGATATACACCTATAGAGATGTAGCAAGTTAGAGTACAACGGAAAAAAATTTTAGACACAACCAAGAGATCCAAAGAGATCATTATCAAAACCTGCAAAACAACTCAAAGCAAGTAATTGCAAGATATAGATATGCCAATTTAGAGCAATTTGAAAGATAGAGTTGTAAGCAAGATAGGAAATTTCAAACATGACAATATGCATATATAAATATACCAAAGGAGAGTGCCAAAGAATAAGGCTATTGGTTGAGAAAATCTAGTTGATAGGGAAATTCTCACTCAATAAGCCAACTGTGTATTCTGTGCACAGTGTTATCGGTCGAGTTCTGTGCATTGGCAACTCGACCGATGACAACTGCTAGAAACACCCATTGGTGCCTATCGGTCGAGTTTCAATAGGTAAAACTCGACCGACAGAGCAGCTGTCAAAAGGCATATATATCATAAAAACACATTTAAAGGCATGCTAAAAATACAAACCATATCCAAACATGTCTAAGCAAGTTAGTAATGCACTATAGAAGCATTAGAAACAGTTTTTGAGCAAGAGTGTGAAGAGAAACACAAAATGTCACTTTTGACTCAAAAACCATATGTATAGTGCACACTAACTTGACAAAAACAAGTTAGAAATGGTTACAAGCAATAAAACCATTACCTTTGTGCTTACCATTGCTTTTCCACTTGTTGTCACCCTCTACACATCTCACCTTTCTTCTTTCATGTGGATTGAGAAGTCAATTTGTAATTCAATAGCTCAAGTCAATCCATTTGCAATTACCTACAGGAAGAAAGATGAAATGGTCCCCAATCATGCTTTTGGGTCCGGAGGGGTTAGCTTAGCAACCCAGATCCTATTGCTCTTGGGTGCTTTCCTAAAAGGACAACAAGTAGAGTAATGACCTAATTCATTGCAATAGTTGCATGTGCCCATAGTCTTGGAACTAGAGGATTCTCCATGGAATATTGGAGGTCCTTTATCTTTGTTGTTCCCTTGAATACTATCATACCCTAAACCATGTCTACCAATTTGTTTAATAGTATGGTGTAGGATATCATTAAGATTCTTTTTACCAACTAAGAATCTTTGCAAAGAAGATATCAAACTATCATTATCATGCATAAGAGAGGTAATAGTATAAGACAAATGATTGATATTATCTCTAGCATGCAAAAGATCATTTTCTAAGCAAAGAGTTTTAGTTAAATAAGAATCTCTATCAATATGAAGACCAGCAACATCATTCTCTCTACTAGTAGAACTAGAACAAGATACATGCCCATTGATTTTAGCAAACAAGGAAGCATTTTCAGATTTAAGCACCACTAATTCTCTTTGATAAGAATAGATTTCTTTTCTCCTAGCATCATCAATAAGCTTGAGTTCTACGTTTTCAGTTTTAAGAGTATCAAGCTCATGCATGAGAGAATCAACAATTAAAGTATGCTCTTCATTAGAACTAGGCATGAGAGGTTGAGCTTCTAGAAATTTAATCTTATCAAGTAAACTAGCATTTTCAAGTTTAAGAGAGTCTACTTGGCTAAGAGAATCATTTTTATCAATAAGCAAGCAAGAATTAGCATATTCAAGATCATCTAGTTCTATATGCAAATTATCAACAATTTTAGCAAGCTTTTTCTTTTTCTTTTTAGAAGACTTATAAGAGGCACAAATGTCATGAATAATAGCAATTAAAGATTCTTTATCTAAAGAGTCTAGATTTACCTCACTTGAGTCTTCACTTGTTGATGCTATAAGGGAAAAATGGCATTCCCCTTCATCACTAGAGCTTGACCTTGATCCTTCACATGAATCTTCACTTGAGCTTGAGTTGGAGGAGCCACTTGAGCTTGAGTGCCATTTCTCCTTCTTGTGAAGATGGGTCTTTTTGCCTTGTGGACAATCTTCCTTGTAGTGACCCTTCTTTCCACATGTGAAGCACCGGATGGAGGAGGACTTGCCTTTGTAGAGTCTACCCTTGGAGTACATGGCATCTTCTTTAGCTTGAGAGGATGGAGAGACTTTTTCCATGATAGCTTCAATTTGAGCCTTTATTTCAGCCTTCTTCATTCTCTTTGACTCTTTCTTCTCTTGTCTTTCTGCTTCCTCCCTCTTGTCAAGCATGGCTTCATGTTCTTGTAGATTTCCAATGAGCTCTTCAATAGGAATATCCCTAAGCGACCTTGCTTCTTCAATGGAAGTCACCTTGGATTCCCATCTCTTGGGGAGAGTTCTAAGGATCTTTGAGTTGATCTCTCCACTGGACATAGGATGTCCTAGAACTGCAAGACCATTCAAGATGGTATTGAGCCTTGAGTACATGTTGGCTATGCTCTCCTCCTTTCCCATCTTGAAATTCTCAAGCAACCCTTTGAGCATGTAGACTTTGCTTTCCTTCACTTGATATGTCACTTCATAAGTGATGCAAAGCTTTCTCCATACCTCATAGGCCGTCTCACAAGAGGAAATCCGGTTGAACTCGGTGGGGGTCATGGAGGCATAAAGGATGTGCATGGCTCTTGCATTTAAGGTTGCTTTCATCAAGGTTGCTTCATCCCATTCTTCAATATTTGTCATTGGTAGAATGTATGGGCTGTTCACCATTTCCCACATCTCAAGACTTGATCCTTGGATGAAGAATTGAAGTCTTCTTCTCCAATAGAGGAAGTTTCTCCCATCAAAGATTGGAAGGTTGTTCGAGAGTCTCCCTCCTAGGTAGTCACCCATCTTCTCCTACTTGTTGAAGTATGCTTGGAGAAGACCCGCTCTGATACCACTTGTTGGATCCTAGATGGGTGATTAGATGCTCTAGAGGGGGGTGAATAGAGCTGAAAGCACTTAAACAAAACTCATTAAACCTTCAAAATATATGACAAGATAAGGTTGTTAAATAGGCAATTTGAGTGCAACTAAATCATACATAGCAAGGATGAGAGAGATTGAACAAGCACCAATAGACAAGCTATTTAGAGTGGTTCCACACTTCAAACTATAAGTGTGTCAGTCCACTTGCCTAGAGAGGTTAACCTCTAGGACTTCCAAACTATTGCACTCTTATATTCATTCATAAGACATACAATGCATGACCAAACAAAAGACTTACCTATCCAAGACAAAGATTCTTCAACCTTACCAAGGACTTACCCACTTTACAAGAGTCTTCGGCCTTCTCCAAGGACTTACCCACTCTTGCACAAGTCTTCAGCCTTGCAGGAATTACCCACTCTTCTTGGATCTTCAGCTTTTGACTTCACCTTCACTCGGAGAGGCTTTCACCAAGGTCTTACCCACTTGAGCTTGAGTCTTCTGCCTTCTCCAAGGGCTTACCCACTCTAGCTCCAAGTCTTCGGCCTTGATCTTCACCAAGGGACGCCTTCCCTTGTTCTTCTTCACCTCTCTTGGACAAGAGAGAGAACCTTCATCTTCATGATTGCAAATGAGAGAAGTGGAGGTGGTGGAAGTGAGAGCCTCACAAAATATACATGTAGGACTAGCTCTCTTACAGATTTCCTACTCACTCTAATGGATGAAGCAAGTGATTAAGCTTAGAGAGAGAGAGGAGGTTGTAGGAAGCACTCAACTATAGAATAGGAACCTCACAAAGAGTTTGCAATGAATGCTCAACCTTGGAATGAAGCCCAAGGGGTCCTATTTATAGCTGGGGATGCCTCTTAGCCTTTGGGAACACTTATGAATGAAAACTAGCCATTTTGTGGCTTGCAACGGATCTATTTTCACTTGTTGCAACTCCACAACTGCTAGAAACACTTTTCTGCACTTTTCCGTACAGTGCATTCGGTCAAGTTTCTATATGTGTAACTCGACCGATCAAGTAGCAGGCAACCCGATATTGAAATGATCGGTCGAGTTTGTTCTGAGGAAACTCGACCGACCATTCCAACTGGAACTGGCCTACTACCCAATCGGTCGAGTTCTGTGAGTGCACAACTCGACCGATGCAATCTTCAGAAAATCGACCAAGGTTGATCGGTCGAGTTTCAGGGTGGGAAACTCGACCGAACAAGTGCCTGTAATTAATTTTCAAAGTTGCATTAAAAGTTCTCTAAAATTCGATCTAAGTGTTCCTGATATTTTTTTAAGCTTAATTACAACTCATACAATCATTACAAGTGATTTACAATATGATTCTAATGGATATACATCATATTACAAAAATGTGCACTTGTATGACTTTTGACTTGTCTTTTCTCCAATTTGATATGCGCAAGTTAGGGCATTTGGAGTGTGTCTTTACATAATCTGAAATTACTCAAGTAGAGACATTAGACACCAAAATGTGGAATGGTTAGTCATCATCAAAACATGGGTTTGGTCAATTTAGACGTGAGTCAACATTGACCTAATTGACATTGAGTCAACATTCTCCCCCTTTTTGAAGATGACAAACCATTCCATAAATGTATTGAAAGCATTTAAGTAAATTCATACCTTTGGAGAAACCTACGGGTTTCAATAGAATGGAGTTCATATTCTCCCCCTCAATTGATGCGCATGGAGTTTTCATACTCCCCCTAAATTGATGCTATTTCTCCTGTATGGTTAGCTTTCATAACATTTATAGAAACTATGTCTTCTACTCATATATGTCTACACATATATGTCTTCTCCCATTTACCTTATCCCCTTTACATGAACATAATTCTCATCTTCATGTAAGACATGCCTTCTTCCTCTTTTAAAAGAAGACATACCTTTCTCCGCCTTTGTCATTTCAAAAAGTGGGGTTATGAAGAAAATAAGAAACATCACTTGTTAAAGAGAAAGGATATAACACAAATATATATAAGGAGAGTAAAAGAGCACAGATAGGGGCTTGTCCACGCATAGAAAGAAAAGCAAGTTAAAACATATACTTGAACATCCCAAAAATGCAAGATAAAGTGCTGCAGAAAAACAATAAATCACAATTTTGACCCTCAAGATGATGGAATTTGACCAAAAACCATCGGAGCTCATGGCACAGCGATGAGTCTTGCTCAGAAGGTTGTTTCTGCATGAAAAACACTGGTCTTGCATCAAAAACTGAAACTGGAGAAAATCTGCATAAAATCCAAAACTACTCCAATTTCTACATATAATGTAGCTCTATGTACCCTGCATCACAATGTTATGCAAGCAACTCAAGATAATAGATATGCAATTCAAGGAACAGGTTTGAGCATGTATGAGACAAGATACAAGCATAGCATATAGATGAGCAAAGATACCAATTATTAACAAGGTTAGAACTACATGTATATGAACTACTAGTAGATGATATCACAAGTTAGGACTACTAGTAGGATCTATCTAGATCATAGCAAGAGATACCAAAAGATACACAAGTCAAAGAGCAAGCTATGAGCAGATGTAGAGATATATCCAAACAAAGAGATATGCAATTTTAGAAGCATGAAAGGATATAACTCAACAGATATGCATCCTTACCATAAGATGATTACCCCTATGAACCTCAAGGTTGTATCAAAACAAGATATACACCTATAGAGATGTAGCAAGTTAGAGTACAACGGAAAAAAATTTTAGACACAACCAAGAGATCCAAAGAGATCATTATCAAAACCTGCAAAACAACTCAAAGCAAGTAATTGCAAGATATAGATATGCCAATTTAGAGCAATTTGAAAGATAGAGTTGTAAGCAAGATAGGAAATTTCAAACATGACAATATGCATATATAAATATACCAAAGGAGAGTGCCAAAGAATAAGGCTATTGGTTGAGAAAATCTAGTTGATAGGGAAATTCTCACTCAATAAGCCAACTGTGTATTCTGTGCACAGTGTTATCGGTCGAGTTCTGTGCATTGGCAACTCGACCGATGACAACTGCTAGAAACACCCATTGGTGCCTATCGGTCGAGTTTCAATAGGTAAAACTCGACCGACAGAGCAGCTGTCAAAAGGCATATATATCATAAAAACACATTTAAAGGCATGCTAAAAATACAAACCATATCCAAACATGTCTAAGCAAGTTAGTAATGCACTATAGAAGCATTAGAAACAGTTTTTGAGCAAGAGTGTGAAGAGAAACACAAAATGTCACTTTTGACTCAAAAACCATATGTATAGTGCACACTAACTTGACAAAAACAAGTTAGAAATGGTTACAAGCAATAAAACCATTACCTTTGTGCTTACCATTGCTTTTCCACTTGTTGTCACCCTCTACACATCTCACCTTTCTTCTTTCATGTGGATTGAGAAGTCAATTTGTAATTCAATAGCTCAAGTCAATCCATTTGCAATTACCTACAGGAAGAAAGATGAAATGGTCCCCAATCATGCTTTTGGGTCCGGAGGGGTTAGCTTAGCAACCCAGATCCTATTGCTCTTGGGTGCTTTCCTAAAAGGACAACAAGTAGAGTAATGACCTAATTCATTGCAATAGTTGCATGTGCCCATAGTCTTGGAACTAGAGGATTCTCCATGGAATATTGGAGGTCCTTTATCTTTGTTGTTCCCTTGAATACTATCATACCCTAAACCATGTCTACCAATTTGTTTAATAGTATGGTGTAGGATATCATTAAGATTCTTTTTACCAACTAAGAATCTTTGCAAAGAAGATCTCAAACTATCATTATCATGCATAAGAGAGGTAATAGTAGAAGACAAATGATTGATATTATCTCTAGCATGCAAAAGATCATTTTCTAAGCAAAGAGTTTTAGTTAAATAAGAATATCTATCAATATGAAGAGCAGCAACATCATTCTCTCTACTAGTAGAACTAGAACAAGATACATGCCCATTGATTTTAGCAAGCAAGGAAGCATTTTCAGATTTAAGCACCACTAATTCTCTTTGATAAGAATAGATTTCTTTTCTCCTAGCATCATCAATAAGCTTGAGTTCTACGTTTTCAGTTTTAAGAGTATCAAGCTCATGCATGAGAGAATCAACAATTAAAGTATGCTCTTCATTAGAACTAGGCATGATAGGTTGAGCTTCTAGAAATTTAATCTTATCAAGTAAACTAGCATTTTCAAGTTTAAGAGAGTCTACTTGGCTAAGAGAATCATTTTTATCAATAAGCAAGCAAGAATTGGCATATTCAAGATCATCTAGTTCTATATGCAAATTATCAACAATTTTAGCAAGCTTTTTATTTTTCTTTTTAGAAGATTTATAAGAGGCACAAATGTCATGAATAATAGCAATTAAAGATTCTTTATCTAAAGATTCTATATTTACCTCACTTGAGTCTTCACTTGTTGATGCTATAAGGGAAAAATGGCATTCCCCTTCATCACTAGAGCTTGACCTTGATCCTTCACATGAATCTTCACTTGAGCTTGAGTTGGAGGAGCCACTTGAGCTTGAGTGCCATTTCTCCTTCTTGTGAAGATGGGTCTTTTTGCCTTGTGTGCAATCTTCCTTGTAGTGACCCTTCTTTCCACATGTGAAGCACCGGATGGAGGAGGACTTGCCTTTGTAGAGTCTACCCTTCGAGTAAATGGCATCTTCTTTAGCTTGAGAGGATGGAGAGACTTTTTCCATGATAGCTTCAATTTGAGCCTTTATTTCAGCCTTCTTCATTCTCTTTAACTCTTTCTTCTCTTGTCTTTCTACTTCCTCCCTCTTGTCAAACGCGGCTTCATGTTCTTGTAGATTTCCAATGAGCTCTTCAATAAGAATATCCCTAAGCGACCTTGCTTCTTCAATGGAAGTCACCTTGGATTCCCATCTCTTGGGGAGAGTTCTAAGGATCTTTGAGTTGATCTCTCCACTGGACTTAGGATGTCCTAGAACAGCAAGACCATTCAAGATGGTGTTGAGCCTTCAGTACATGTTGGCTATGCTCTCCTCCTTTCCCATCTTGAAATTCTCAAGCAACCCTTTGAGCATGTAGACTTTGCTTTCCTTCACTTGATCTGTCCCTTCATAAGTGATGCAAAGCTTTCTCCATACCTCATAGGCCGTCTCACAAGAGGAAATCTGGTTGAACTCGGTGGGGGTCATGGAGGCATAAAGGATGTGCATGGCTCTCACATTTAAGGTTGCATTCATCAAGGTGGCTTCATCCCATTCTTCAATATTTGTCATTGGTAGAATGTATGAGTTGTTCACCATTTGCCACATCTCGAGACTTGATCCTTGGATGAAGAATTGAAGTCTTCTTATCCAATAGAGGAAGTTCCTCTGATACCACTTGTTGGATCCTAGATGGGTGATTAGATGCTCTAGAGGGGGGGTGAATAGAGCTGAAAGCACTTAAACAAAACTCATTAAACCTTCAAAATATATGACAAGATAAGGTTGCTAAATAGGCAATTTGAGTGCGACTAAATTATACATAGCAAGGATGAGAGAGATTGAACAAGCACCAATAGACAATCTATTTAGAGTGGTTCCACACTTCAAACTAAAAGTGTGTCAGTCCACTTGCCTAGAGAGGTCAACCTCTAGGACTTCCAAACTATTGCACTCTTAAATTCATTAATAAGACATACAATGCATGACCAAACAAAAGACTTACCTATCCAAGACAAAGAGTCTTCAACCTTACCAAGGACTTACCCACTTTGCAAGAGTCTTCGGCCTTCTCCAACGACTTACCCACTCTTGCACAAGTCTTCGGCCTTGCAGGAATTACCCACTCTTCTTGGATCTTCAGCTTTTGACTTCACCTTCACTCGGAGAGGCTTTCACCAAGGTCTTACCCACTTGAGCTTGAGTCTTCTGCCTTCTCCAAGGTCTTACCCACTCTAGCTCCAAGTCTTCGGCCTTGATCTTCACCAAGGGACGCCTTCCCTTGTTCTTCTTCACCTCTCTTGGATAACAGAGAGAACCTTCATCTTCATGATTGCAAATGAGAGAAGTGGAGGTGGTGGAAGTGAGAGCCTCACAAGATATACATGTAGGACTAGCTTTCTTATAGATTTCCTACTCACTCTAATGGATGAAGCAAGTGATTAATCTTAGAGAGAGAGAGGAGGCTGTAGGAAGCACTCAACTATAGAATAGGAACCTCACAAAGAGTTTGTAATGAATGCTCAACCTTAGAATAAAGCCCAAGGGGTCCTATTTATAGCTGGGGATGCCTCTTAGCCTTTGGGAACACTTATGAACGAAAACTAGCCATTTTGCGGCTTGGAACGGATCTATTTTCACTTGTTGCAACTCCACAACGGCTAGAAACACTTTTCTGCACTTTTCCGTACAGTGCATTCGGTCGAGTTTCTATATGTGTAACTCGACCGATCAAGTAGCAGGCAGCCCGATATTGAAATGATCAGTCGAGTTTGTTCTGAGGAAACTCAACCGACCATTCCAACTGGAACTGGCCTACTATTCAATCGGTCGAGTTCTGTGAGTGCACAACTCGACCGATGCAATCTTTAGAAAATCGACCAAGGTTGATCATTCGAGTTTCAGGGTGGGAAACTCGATCGAACAAGTGCCTGTAATTAATTTTCAAAGTTGCATTAAAAGTGCTCTAAAATTCGATCTAAGTGTTCCTGATATTTTTCTAAGCTTAATTACAAGTCATACAATCATTACAAGTGATTTACAACATGATTCTTATGGATATACATCATATTACAAAAATGTGCACTTGTATGACTTTTGACTTGTCTTTTCTCCAATTTGATATGCGCAAGTTAGGGCATTTGGAGTGTATCTATACATAATCTGAAATTACTCAAGTAGAGACATTAAACACCAAAATGTGGAATGGTTAGTCATCATCAAAACATGGGTTTGGTCGATTTAGACGTGAGTCAAGATTGACCTAATTGACCTTGAGTCAACATTCTCCCCTTTTTGAAGATGACAAACCATTCCATAAATGTATTGAAAGCATTTAAGTAAATTCATACCTTTGGAGAAACTTAGGGGTTTCAATAAAATAGAGTTCATATGCTCCCCCTCAATTGATGCGCATGGAGTTTTCATACTCCCCCTAAATTGATGCTATTTCTCCTGTATGGTTAGCTTTCATAACATTTATAGAAACTATGTCTTCTACTCATATATGTCTACACATATATGTCTTCTCCCATTTACCTTCTCCCCTTTACATGAACATACTTCTCATGTTCATGTAAGACATGCCTTCTTCCTCTTTTAAAAGAAGACATACCTTTCTCCCCCTTTGTCATTTCAAAAAGTGGGGTTATGAAGAAAATAAGAAACATCATTTGTTAAAGAAAAGGAGATAACACAAATATATATAAGGAGAGTAAAAGAGCACAGATAGGGGCTTGTCCAAGCATAGAAAGAAAAGCAAGTTAAAACATATACTTGAACATCCCAAAAATGCAAGATAAAGTGCTGCAGAAAAACAATAAATCACAATTTTGACCCTCAAGATGATGGAATTTGACCAAAAACCATCGGAAATCATGGCAAAGCGATGAGCCTTGCTCAAAAGGTCGTTTCTGCATGAACAACACTGGTCTTGCACCAAAAACTGAAATTGGAGAAAAATCTGCATAAAATCCAAAACTACTCCAATTTCTACATATAATGTAGCTCTATGTACCCTGCATCACAATGTTATGCAAGCAACTCAGGATAATAGATATGCAATTCAAGGAACAAGCTTGAGCATGTATGAGACAAGATACAAGCATAGCATATAGATGAGCAAAGATACCAATTATTAACAAGGTTAGAACTACATGTATATGAACTACTAGTAGATGATATCACAAGTTAGGATTACTAGTAGGATCTATCTAGATCATAGCAAGAGATACCAAAAGATACAGAAGTCAAAGAGCAAGCTATGAGTAGATGTAGAGATATATCCAAACAAAGAGATATGCAATTTTAGAAGCATGAAAGGATATAACTCAAAAGATATGCATCCTTACCATAAGATGATTACCCCTTTGAACCTCAAGGTTGTATCAAAACAAGATATACACCTATAGAGATGTATCAAGTTAGAGTACAACGGAAGCAATTTTCAGACACAACCAAGAGATCCAAAGAGATCATCATCAAAACCTACAAAACAACTCAAAGCAAGTAATTGCAAGATATAGATATGTCAATTTAGAGCAATTTGAAAGATAGAGTTGTAAGCAAGATAGGCAATTTCGAACATGACAATATGCATATATAAATATACCAAAGGAGAGTGCCAAAGAATAAGGCTATTGGTTGAGAAAATCTAGTTGAAAAGGAAATTCTCACTCAATAAGCCAACTGTGTATTCTGTGCACAGTGTTATCGATCGAGTTCTGTGCATTGGCAACTCGACCGATGACAACTGCTGGCAACACCCATTGGTGCCTATCGGTCGAGTTTCAATAGGGAAAACTCGACCGACAGAGCAGCTGTCAAAAGGCATATATATATCATAAAAACACATTTAAAGGCATGCTAAAAATACAAACCATATCCAAACATGTCTAAGCAAGTTAGTAATGCACTATAGAAGCATTATAAACAGATTTTGAGCAAGAGTGTGAAGAGAAACACAAAATGTCACTTTTGACTCAAAAACCATATGTATAGTGCACACTAACTTGACAAAAACAAGTTATAAATGGTTACAAGCAATAAAACCATTACCTTTGTGCTTACCATTGCTTTTCCACTTGTTGTCACCCTCTACACATCTCACCTTTGTTCTTTCATGTGGATTGAGAAGTCAATTTGTAATTCAATAGCTCAAGTCAATCCATTTGCAATTACCTACAGGAAGAAAGATGAAATGGTCCCCAATCATGCTTTTGGGTCCGGAGGGGTTAGCTTAGCAACCCAGATCCTATTGCTCTTGGGTGCTTTCCTAAAAGGACAACAAGTAGAGTAATGACCTAATTCATTACAATAGTTGCATGTGCCCATAGTCTTGGAACTAGTGGATTCTCCATGGAATATTGGAGGTCCTTTATCTGTGTTGTTCCCTTGACTACTATCATACCCTAAACCATGTCTACCAATTTGTTTAGTAGTATGGTGTAGGATATCATTAAGATTCTTTTTACCAACTAAGAATCTTTGCAAAGAAGATCTCAAACTATCATTATCATGCATAAGAGAGGTAATAGTAGAAGACAAATGATTGATATTATCTCTAGCATGCAAAAGATCATTTTCTAAGCAAAAAGTTTTAGTTAAATAAGAATCTCTATCAATATGAAGAGCAGCAACATCATTCTCTCTACTAGTAGAACTAGAACAAGATACATGCCCATTGATTTTAGCAAGCAAGGAAGCATTTTCATATTTAAGTACCACTAATTCTCTTTGATAAGAATAGATTTCTTTTCTCCTAGCATCATCAATAAGCTTGAGTTCTACGTTTTCAGTTTTAAGAGTATCAAGCTCATGCATGAGAGAATCAACAATTAAAGTATGCTCTTCATTAGAACTAGGCATGAGAGGTTGAGCTTCTAGAAATTTAATCTTATCAAGTAAACTAGCATTTTCAAGTTTAAGAGAGTCTACTTGGCTAAGAGAATCATTTTATCAATAAGCAAGCAAGAATTAGCATATTCAAGATCATCTAGTTCTATATGCAAATTATCAACAATTTTAGCAAGCTTTTTCTTTTTCTTTTTAGAAGACTTATAAGAGGCACAAATGTCATGAATAATAACAATTAAAGATTCTTTATCTAAATAGTCTAGATTTACCTCACTTGAGTCTTCACTTGTTGATGCTATAAGGGCAAAATGACATTCCCCTTCATCACTAGAGCTTGACCTTGATCCTTCACATGAATCTTCACTTGAGCTTGAGTTGGAGGAGCCACTTGAGCTTGCGTGCCATTTCTCCTTCTTGTGAAGATGGGTCTTTTTACCTTGTGGACAATCTTCCTTGTAGTGACCCTTCTTTCCACATGTGAAGCACCGGATGGAGGAGGACTTGCCTTTGTAGAGTCTACCCTTGGAGTACATGGCATCTTCTTTAGCTTGAGAGGATGGAAAGACTTTTTCCATGATAGCTTCAATTTGAGCCTTTATTTCAGCCTTCTTCATTCCCTTTAACTCTTTCTTCTCTTGTCTTTCTACTTCCTCCCTCTTGTCAAGAATGGCTTCATGTTCTTGTAGATTTCCAATGAGCTATTCAATAGGAATATCCCTAAGCGACCTTGCTTCTTCAATGGAAGTCACCTTGGATTCCCATCTCTTGGGGAGAGTTCTAAGGATCTTTGAGTTGATCTCTCCACTGGACATAGGATGTCCTAGAACTGCAAGACCATTCAAGATGGTGTTGAGCCTTGAGTACATGTTGGCTATTCTCTCCTCCTTTCCCATCTTGAAATTCTCAAGCAACCCTTTGAGCATGTAGACTTTGCTTTCCTTCACTTGGTATGTCCCTTCATAAGTGATGCAAAGCTTTCTCCATACCTCATAGGCCGTCTCACAAGAGGAAATCCGGTTGAACTTGGTGGGGGTCATGGAGTCATAAAGGATGTGCATGGCTCTTGCATTTAAGGTTGATTTCATCAAGGTTGCTTCATCCCATTATTCAATATTTGTCATTGGTAGAATGTATGGGCTGTTCACCATTTTCCACATCTCGAGACTTGATCCTTGGATGAAGAATTGAAGTCTTCTTCTCCAATAGAGGAAGTTGCTCCCATCAAATATTGGAAGGCTGGTCGAGAGTCTCCCTCCTAGGTAGTCACCCATCTTCTTCTACTTGTTGAAGTATGCTTGGAGAAGACCCGCTCTGATACCACTTGTTGGATCCTAGATGGGTGATTAGATGCTCTAGAGGGGGGGTGAATAGAGCTGAAAGCACTTAAACAAAACTCATTAAACCTTCAAAATATATGACAAGATAAGGTTGCTAAATAGGCAATTTGAGTGCAACTAAATCATACATAGCAAGGATGAGAGAGATTGAACAAGCACCAATAGACAAGCTATTTAGAGTGGTTCCACACTTCAAACTAGAAGTGTGTCAGTCCACTTGCCTAGAGAGGTCAACCTCTAGGACTTACAAACTATTTCACTCTTATATTCATTCATAAGACATACAATGCATGACCAAACAAAAGACTTACCTATCCAAGACAAAGAGTCTTCAACCTTACCAAGGACTTACCCACTTTGCAGGAGTCTTCGGCCTTCTCCAAGGACTTACCCACTCTTGCACAAGTCTTCAGCCTTGCAGGAATTACCCACTCTTCTTGGATCTTCAGCTTTTGACTTCACCTTCACTCGGAGAGGCTTTCACCAAGGTCTTACCCACTTGAGCTTGAGTCTTCTTCCTTCTCCAAGGGCTTACCCACTCTAGCTCCAAGTATTCGGCCTTGATTTTCACCAAGGGATGCCTTCCCTTGTTCTTCTTCACCTCTCTTGGATAAGAGAGAGAACCTTCATCTTCATGATTGCAAATGAGAGAAGTGGAGGTGGTGGAAGTGAGAGCCTCACAAGATATACATGTAGGACTAGCTCTCTTACAGATTTCCTACTCACTCTAATGGATGAAGCAAGTGATTAAGCTTAGAGAGAGAGGAGGCTGTAGGTAGCACTCAACTATAGAATAGGAACCTCACAAAGAGTTTGCAATGAATGCTCAACCTTGGAATGAAGCCCAAGGGGTCCTATTTATAGCTGGGGATGCCTCTTAGCCTTTGGGAACACTTATGAACGAAAACTAGCCGTTTTGTGGCTTGCAAAGGATCTATTTTCACTTGTTGCAACTCCACAACGGCTAGAAACACTTTTCTGCACTTTTCCGTACAGTGCATTCGGTCGAGTTTCTATATGTGTAACTCGACCGATCAAGTAGCAGGCAGCCCGATATTGAAATGATCGGTCGAGTTTGTTCTGAGGAAACTCGACCGACCATTCCAACTGGAACTGGCCTACTACCCAATCGGTCGAGTTCTGTGAGTGCACAACTCGACCGATGCAATCTTCAGAAAATCGACCAAGGTTGATCGGTCGAGTTTCAGGGTGGGAAACTCGACCGAACAAGTGCCTGTAATTAATTTTCAAAGTTGCATTAAAATTGCTCTAAAATTCGATCTAGGTATTCCTGATATTTTTCTAAGCTTAATTACAAGTCATACAATCATTACAAGTGATTTACAACATGATTCTAATGGATATACATCATATTACAAAAGTGTGCACTTGTATGACTTTTGACTTGTCTTTTCTCCAATTTGATATGCGCAAGTTAAGGCATTTGGAGTGTGTCTTTACATAATATGAAATTACTCAAGTAGAGACATTAGACACCAAAATGTGGAATGGTTAGTCATCATAAAAACATGGGTTTGGTCAATTTAGACGTGAGTCAACATTGACCTAATTGACCTTGAGTCAACATTCTCCCCCTTTTTGAAGATGACAAACCATTCCATAAATGTATTGAAAGCATTTAAGTAAATTCATACCTTTGGAGAAACCTAGGGGTTTCAATAGAATGGAGTTCATATGCTCCCCCTCAATTGATGCGCATGGAGTTTTCATACTCCCCCTAAATTGATGCTATTTCTCCTGTATGGTTAGCTTTCATAACATTTATAGAAACTATGTCTTCTACTCATATATGTCTACACATATATGTCTTCTCCCATTTACCTTCTCCCCTTTACATGAACATACTTCTCATCTTCATGTAAGACATGCCTTCTTCCTCTTTTAAAAGAAGACATACCTTTCTCCCCCTTTGTCATTTCAAAAAGTGGGGTTATGAAGAAAATAAGAAACATCACTTGTTAAAGAGAAAGGAGATAACACAAATATATATAAGGAGAGTAAAAGAGCACATATAGGGGCTTGTCCAAGCATAGAAAGAAAAGCAAGTTGAAACATATACTTGAACATCCTAAAAATGCAAGATAAAGTGCTGCAGAAAAACAATAAATCACAATTTTGACCCTCAAGATGATGGAATTTGACCAAAAACCATCAGAGCTCATGTCAAAGCGATGAGTCTTGCTCAGAAGGTCGTTTCTGCATGAAAAACACTGGTCTTGCACAAAAAACTGAAACTGGAGAAAAATCTGCATAAAATCCAAAACTACTCTAATTTCTACATATAATGTAGCTCTATGTACCATGCATCACAATGTTATGCAAGCAACTCAAGATAATAGATATGCAATTCAAGGAACAAGCTTGAGCATGTATGAGACAAGATACAAGCATAGCATATAGATGAGCAAAGATACCAATTATTAACAAGGTTAGAACTATATGTATATGAACTACTAGTAGATGATATCACAAGTTAGGACTACTAGTAGGATCTATCTAGATCATAGCAAGAGATACCAAAAGATACACAAGTCAAAGAGCAAGCTATGAGTAGATGTAGAGATATATCCAAACAAAGAGATATGCAATTTTAGAAGCATGAAAGGATATAACTCAACAGATATGCATCCTTACCATAAGATGATTACCCCTATGAACCTCAAGGTTGTATCAAAACAAGATATACACCTATAGAGATGTAGCAAGTTAGAGTACAACGGAAGAAATTTTTAGACACAACCAAGAGATCCAAAGAGATCATCATCAAAACCTGCAAAACAACTCAAAGCAAGTAATTGCAAGATATAGATATGCCAATTTAGAGCAATTTGAAAGATAGAGTTGTAAGCAAGATAGGCAATTTCGAACATGACAATATGCATATATAAATATACCAAAGGAGAGTGCCAAAGAATAAGACTATTGGCTAAAAAAAATCTAATTGATAGGGAAATTCTCACTCAATAAGCCAACTGTGTATTCTGTGCACAATGTTATCGGTCGAGTTCTGTGCATTGGCAACTCGACCGATGACAACTGCTGGTAACACCCATTGGTGCCTATCGGTCGAGTTTCAATAGGGAAAACTCGACCGACAGAGCAGCTGTCAAAAGGCATATATATATCATAAAAACACATTTAAAGGCATGCTAAAAATACAAACCATATCCAAACATGTCTAAGCAAGTTAGTAATGCACTATAGAAGCATTAGAAATAGTTTTTGAGAAAGAGTGTGAAGAGAAACACAAAATGTCACTTTTGACTCAAAAACCATATGTATAGTGCACACTAACTTTACAAAAACAAGTTAGAAATGGTTACAAGCAATAAAACCATTACCTTTGTGCTTACCATTGCTTTTCCACTTGTTGTCACCCTCTACACATCTCACCTTTCTTCTTTCATGTGGATTGAGAAGTCAATTTGTAATTCAATAGCTCAAGTCAATCCATTTGCAATTACCTACAGGAAGAAAGATGAAATGGTCCCTAATCATGCTTTTAGGTCCGGAGGGGTTAGCTTAGCAACCAAGATCCTATTGCTCTTGGGTGCTTTTCTAAAAGGACAACAAGTAGAGTAATGACCTAATTCATTGCAATAGCTGCATGTGCCCATAGTCTTGGAACTCGAGGATTCTCCATGGAATATTGGAGGTCCTTTATCTTTGTTGTTCCCTTGACGACTATCATACCCTAAACCATGTCTACCAATTTGTTTAATAGTATGGTGTAGGATATCATTAAGATTCTTTTTACCAACTAAGAATCTTTGTAAAGAAGATCTCAAACTATCATTATCATGCATAAGAGAGGTAATAGTAGAAGACAAATGATTGATATTATCTCTAGCATGCAAAAGATCATTTTCTAAGCAAAGAGTTTTAGTTAAATAAGAATCTCTATCAATATGAAGAGCAACAACATCATTCTCTCTACTAGTAGAACTAGAACAAGATACATGCCCATTGATTTTAGCAAGCAAGGAAGCATTTTCAGATTTAAGCACCACTAATTCTCTTTGATAAGAATATATTTCTTTTCTCCTAGCATCATCAATAAGCTTGAGTTCTACGTTTTCAGTTTTAAGAGTATCAAGCTCATGCATGAGAGAATCAACAATTAAAGTATGCTCTTCATTAGAACTAGCCATGAGAGGTTGGGCTTCTAGAAATTTAATCTTATCAAGTAAACTAGCATTTTCAAGCTTAAGAGAGTCTACTTGGCTAAGAGAATCATTTTTATCAATAAGCAAGCAAGAATTAGCATATTCAAGATCATCTAGTTCTATATGCAAATTATCAACAATTTTAGCAAGCTTTTTCTTTTTCTTTTTAGAAGACTTATACGAGGCACAAATGTCATGAATAATAGCAATTAAAGATTCTTTATCTAAAGAGTCTAGATTTACCTCACTTGAGTCTTCACTTGTTGATGCTATAAGGGCAAAATGGCATTCCCCTTCATCACTAGAGCTTGACCTTGATCCTTCACATGAATCTTCACTTGAGCTTGAGTTGGAGGAGCCACTTGAGCTTGAGTGCCATTTCTCCTTCTTGTGAAGATGGGTCTTTTTGCCTTGTGGGCAATCTTCCTCGTAGTGACCCTTCTTTCCACATGTGAAGCACCGGATGGAGGAGGACTTGCCTTTGTAGAGTCTACCCTTGCAGTACATGGCATCTTCTTTAGCTTGAGAGGATGGAGAGACTTTTTCCATGATAGCTTCAATTTGAGCCTTTATTTCAGCCTTCTTCATTCTCTTTAACTCTTTCTTCTCTTGTCTTTCTACTTCCTCCCTCTTGTCAAGTGTGGCTTCATGTTCTTGTAGATTTCCAATGAGCTCTTCAATAGGAATATCACTAAGCGACCTTGCTTCTTCAATGGAAGTCACCTTGGATTCACATCTCTTGGGGAGAGTTCTAAGGATCTTTGAGTTGATCTCTCCACTGGACATAGGATGTCCTAGAACAGCAAGACCATTCAAGATGGTGTTGAGCCTTGAGTACATGTTGGCTATGATCTCCTCCTTTCCCATCTTGAAATTCTCAAGCAACCCTTTGAGCATGTAGACTTGGTTTCCTTTACTTGATATGTCCCTTCATAAGTGATGCAAATCTTTCTCCATACCTCATAGGCCGTCTCACAAGAGGAAATCCGGTTGAACTCGGTGGGGGTCATGGAGGCATAAAGGATGTGCATGGCTCTTGCATTTCAGGTTGCTTTCATCAAGGTGGCTTCATCCCATTCTTCAATATTTGTCATTGGTAGAATGTATGGGATGTTCACCATTTGCCATATCTCGAGACTTGATCCTTGGATGAAGAATTGAAGTCTTCTTCTCTAATAGAGGAAGTTGCTCCCATCAAAGATTGGAAGGCTGGTCGAGAGTCTCCCTCCTAGGTAGTCACCCATCTTCTCCTACTTGTTGAAGTATGCTTGGAGAAGACCCGCTCTGATACCACTTGTTGGATCCTAGATGGGTGATTAGATGCTCTAGAGGGGGGGTGAATAGAGCTGAAAGCACTTAAACAAAACTCATTAAACCTTCAAAATATATGACAAGATAAGGTTGCTAAATAGGCAATTTGAGTGCAACTAAATCATACATAGCAAGGATGAGAGAGATTGAACAAGCACCAATAGACAAGCTATTTAGAGTGGTTCCACACTTCAAACTAAAAGTGTGTCAGTCCACTTGCCTAGAGAGGTCAACCTCTAGGACTTCCAAACTATTGCACTCTTATATTCATTCATAAGACATACAATGCATGACCAAACAAAAGACTTACCTATCCAAGACAAAGAGTCTTCAACCTTACCAAGGACTTACCCACTTTGCAAGAGTCTTCGGCCTTCTCCAAGAACTTACCCACTCTTGCACAAGTCTTCGGCCTTGCAGGAATTACCCACTCTTCTTGGATCTTCAGCTTTTGACTTCACCTTCACTCGGAGAGGCTTTCACCAAGGTCTTACCCACTTGAGCTTGAGTCTTCTGCCGTCTCCAAGGGCTTACCCACTCTAGCTCCAAGTCTTCGGCCTTGATCTTCACCAAGGGATGCCTTCCCTTGTTCTTCTTCACCTCTCTTGGATAAGAGAGAGAACCTTCATCTTCATGATTGCAAATGAGAGAAGTGGAGGTGGTGGAAGTGAGAGCCTCACAAGATATACATGTAGGACTAGCTCTCTTACAGATTTCCTACTCACTCTAATGGATGAAGCAAGTGATTAAGCTTAGAGAGAGAGAGGAGGTTGTAGGAAGCACTCAACTATAGAATAGGAACCTCACAAAGAGTTTGCAATGAATGCTCAACCTTAGAATGAAGCCCAAGGGGTCCTATTTATAGCTTGGGATGCCTCTTAGCCTTTGGGAACACTTATGAATGAAAACTAGCCGTTTTGTGGCTTGCAACGGATCTATTTTCACTTGTTGCAACTCCACAACTGCTAGAAACACTTTTATGCACTTTTCCGTACAGTGCATTCGGTCGAGTTTCTATATGTGTAACTCGACCGATCAAGTAGCAGGCAGCCCGATATTGAAATGATCGATCGAGTTTGTTCTGAGGAAACTCGACCAACCATTCCAACTGGAACTGGCCTACTACCCAATCGGTCGAGTTCTGTGAGTGCACAACTCGACCGATGCAATCTTCAGAAAATCGACCAAGGTTGATCGGTCGAGTTTCAGGGTGGGAAACTCGACCGAACAAGTGCCTGTAATTGATTTTCAAAGTTGCATTAAAAGTGCTCTAAAATTCGATCTAAGTGTTCCTGATATTTTTCTAAGCTTAATTACAAGTCATACAATCATTACAAGTGATTTACAACATGATTCTAATGGATATACATCATATTACAAAAATGTGCACTTGTATGACTTTTGACTTGTCTTTTCTCCAATTTGATATGTGCAAGTTAGGGCATTTGGAGTGTGTCTATACATAATCTGAAATTACTCAAGTAGAGACATTAGACACCAAAATGTGGAATGGTTAGTCATCATCAAAATATGGGTTTGGTCAATTTAGACGTGAGTCAACATTGACCTAATTGACCTTGAGTCAACATTCTCCCCCTTTTTGAAGATGATAAACCATTCCATAAATGTATTGAAAGCATTTAAGTAAATTCATACCTTTGGAGAAACCTAGTGGTTTCAATAGAATGGAGTTCATATGCTCCCCCTCAATGATGCGCATGGAGTTTTCATACTCCCCCTAAATTGATGCTATTTCTCCTGTATGGTTAGCTTTCATAACATTTATAGAAACTATGTCTTATACTCATATATGTCTACACATATATGTCTTCTCCCATTTACCTTCTCCCCTTTACATGAACATACTTCTCATCTTCATGTAAGACATGCCTTCTTCCTCTTTTAAAAGAAGACATACCTTTCTCCCCTTTATCATTTCAAAAAGTGGGGTTATGAAGAAAATAAGAAACATCACTTGTTAAAGAGAAAGGAGATAACACAAATATATATATAAGGAGAGTAAAAGAGCACAGATAGGTGCTTTTCCAAGCATAGAAACAAAAGCAAGTTAAAACATATAGCTGAACATCCCAAAAATGCAAGATAAAGTGCTGCAGAAAAACAATAAATCACAATTTTGACCCTCAAGATGATGGAATTTGACCAAAAACCATCGGAGCTCTTGGAAAAGCAATGAGTCTTGCTCAGAAGGTCGTTTCTGCATGAAAAACACTGGTCTTGCACCAAAAACTGAAACTGGAGAAAAATCTGGATAAAATCCAAAACTACTCCAATTTCTACATATAATGTAGCTCTATGTACCCTGCATAACAATGTTATGCATGCAAAATCAAGATAATAGATATGCAATTCAAGGAACAAGCTTGAGCATGTATGAGATAAGATACAAGCATAGCATATAGATGATCAAAGATACCAATTATTAACAAGGTTAGAACTACATGTATATGAACTACTAGTAGATGATATCACAAGTTAGGACTACTAGTAGGATCTATCTAGATCATAGCAAGAGATACCAAAAGATACACAAGTCAAAGAGCAAGCTATGAGTAGATGTAGAGATATATCCAAACAAAGAGATATGCAATTTTAGAAGCATGAAAGGATATAACTCAACAGATATGCATCCTTACCATAAGATGATTACCCCTATGAACCTAAAGGTTGTATCAAAACAAGATATACACCTATAGAGATGTAGCAAGTTAGAGTACAACGGAATCAATTTTTAGACACAACCAAGAGATCCAAAGAGATCATAATCAAAACCTGCAAAACAACTCAAAGAAAGTAATTGCAAGATATAGATATGCCAATTTAGAGCAATTTGAAAGATAGAGTTGTACGCAAGATAGGCAATTTCGAACATGACAATATGCATATATAAATATACCAAATAAGAGTGCCAAAGAATAAGGCTATTGGTTGAGAAAATCTAGTTGATAGGGAAATTCTCACTCAATAAGCCAACTGTGTATTCTGTGCACAGTGTTATCGGTCAAGTTCTGTGCATTGGCAACTCGACTGATGACAACTGCTGGCAACACCCATTGGTGCCTATCGGTCGAG
Source organism: Alisma plantago-aquatica (assembly GCA_963693085.1). NCBI lineage: Eukaryota > Viridiplantae > Streptophyta > Magnoliopsida > Alismatales > Alismataceae > Alisma > Alisma plantago-aquatica. Next base: position 882,831,295 of record OY856410.1, read on the forward strand.
TTTCAATAGGGAAAACTCGACCGACAGAGCAGCTGTCAAAAGGCATATATATATCATAAAAACACATTTAAAGGCATGCTAAAAATACAAACCATATCCAAACATGTCTTAGCAAGTTAGTAATGCACTATAGAAGCATTAGAAATAGTTTTTGAGCAAGAGTGTGAAGAGAAACACAAAATGTCACTTTTGACTCAAAAACCATATGTATAGTGCACACTAACTTGACAAAAACAAGTTAGAAATGGTTACAAGCAATAAAACCATTACCTTTGTGCTTATCATTGCTTTTCCACTTGTTGTCACCCTCTACACATCTCACCTTTCTTCTTTCATGTGGATTGAGAAGTCAATTTGTAATTCAATAGCTCAAGTCAATCCATTTGCAATTACCTACAGGAAGAAAGATGCAATGGTCCCCAATCATGCTTTTGGGTCCGGAGGGGTTAGCTTAGCAACCCAGATCCTATTGCTCTTGGGTGCTTTCCTAGAAGGACAACAAGTAGAGTAATGACCTAATTCATTGCAATAGTTGCATGTGCCCATAGTCTTGGAACTAGAGGATTCTCCATGGAATATTGGAGGTCCTTTATCTTTGTTGTTCCCTTGACTACTATCATACCATAAACCATGTCTACCAATTTGTTTAGTAGTATGGTGTAGGATATCATTAAGATTCTTTTTACTAACTAAGAATCTTTCCAAAGAAGATCTCAAACCGTCATTATCATGCATAAGAGAGGTAATAGTAGAAGACAAATGATTGATATTATCTCTAGCATGCAAAAGATCATTTTCTAAGCAAAGACTTTTAGTTAAATAAGAATCTCTATCAATATGAAGAGCAGCAACATCATTCTCTCTACTAGTAGAACTAGAACAAGATACATGCCCATTGATTTTAGCAAGCAATGAAGAATTTTCAGATTTAAGCACCACTAATTCTCTTGGATAAGAATAGATTTCTTTTCTCCTAGCATCATCAATAAGCTTGAGTTCTACGTTTTCAGTTTTAAGAGTATCAAGCTCATGCATGAGAGAATCAACAATTAAAGTATGCTCTTCATTAGAACTAGGCATGAGAGGTTGAGCTTCTAGAAATTTAATCTTATCAAGTAAACTAGCATTTTCAAGTTTAAGAGAGTCTACTTGGCTAAGATAATCATTTTTATCAATAAGAAAGCAAGAATTAGCATATTCAAGATCATCTAGTTCTATATGCAAATTATCAACAATTTTAGCAAACTTTTTCTTTTTCTTTTTAGAAGACTTATAAGAGGCACAAATGTCATGAATAATAGCAATTAAATATTCTTTATCTAAAGAGTCTATATTTACCTCACTTGAGTCTTCACTTGTTGATGCTATAAGGGCAAAATGGCATTCCCCTTCATCACTAGAGCTTGACCTTGATCCTTCACATGAATCTTCACTTGAGCTTGAGTTGGAGGAGCCACTTGAGCTTGAGTGCCATTTCTCCTTCTTGTGAAGATGGATCTTTTTGCCTTGTGGGCAATCTTCCTTGTAGTGACCCTTCTTTCCACACGTGAAGCACCGGATGGAGGAGGACTTGCCTTTGTAGAGTCTACCCTTGGAGTACATGGCATCTTATTTAGCTTGAGAGGATGGAGAGACTTTTTCCATGATAGCTTCAATTTGAGCCTTTATTTCAGCCTTCTTCATTCTCTTTAACTCTTTCTTCTCTTGTCTTTCTACTTCCTCCTTCTTGTCAAGCGTGGCTTCATGTTCTTGTAGATTTCCAATCAGCTCTCTTCAATAGGAATATCCCTAAGTGACCTTGCTTCTTCAATGGAAGTCACCTTGGATTCCCATCTCTTGGGGAGAGTTCTAAGGATCTTTGAGTTGATCTCTCCACTGGACATAGGATGTCGTAGAACAACAAGACCATTCAAGATGGTGTTGAACCTTGAGTACATGTTGGCTATGCTCTCCTCCTTTCCCATCTTGAAATTCTCAAGCAACCCTTTGAGCATGTAGACTTTGCTTTCCTTCACTTGATCTGTCCCTTCATAAGTGATGCAAAGCTTTCTCCATACCTCATAGGCCGACTCACAAGAGGAAATCCGGTTGAACTCGGTGGGGGTCATGGAGGCATAAAGGATGTGCATGGCTCTTGCATTTAAGGTTGCTTTCATCAAGGTGGCTTCATCCCATTCTTCAATATTTGTCATTGGTAGAATGTATGGGCTGTTCACCATTTGCCAAATCTTGAGACTTGATCCTTGGATGAAGAATTGAAGTCTTCTTCTCCGATAGAGGAAGTTTCTCCCATCAAAGATTGGAAGGCTGGTCGAGAGTCTCCCTCCTAGGTATTCAACCATCTTCTCCTACTAGTTGAAGTATGCTTGGAGAAGACCCGCTCTGATACCACTTGATGGATCCTAGATGGGTGATTAGATGCTCTAGAGGGTGGTGAATAGAGCTGAAAGCACTTAAACAAAACTCATTAAACCTTCAAAATATATGACAAGATAAGGTTGCTAAATAGGCAATTTGAGTGCAACTAAATCATACATAGCAAGGATGAGACAGATTGAACAAGCACCAATAGACAAGCTATTTAGAGTGGTTCCACACTTCAAACTAAAAGTGTGTCAGTCCACTTGCCTAGAGAGGTCAACCTCTAGGACTTCCAAACTATTGCACTCTTATATTCATTCATAAGACATACAATGCATGACCAAACAAAAGACTTACCTATCCAAGACAAAGAGTCTTCAACCTTACCAAGGACTTATCCACTTTGCAAGAGTCTTCGGCCTTCTCCAAGGACTTACCCACTCTTGCACAAGTCTTCGGCCTTGCAGGAATTACCCACTCTTCTTGGATCTTCAGCTTTTGACTTCACCTTCACTCGAAGAGGCTTTCACCAAGGTCGTACCCACTTGAGAATTTGACCAAAAACCATCGGAGCTCATGGCAAAGCGATGAGTCTTGCTCAGAAGGTCATTTCTGCATGAAAAATACTGGTCTTGCACCAAAAACTGAAACTGGAGAAAAATCTGCATAAAATCCAAAACTACTCCAATTTCTACATATAATGTAGCTCTATGTACCCTGCATCACAATGTTATGCAAGCAACTCAAGATAATAGATATGCAATTTAAGTAACAAGATTGAGCATGTATGAGACAAGATACAAGCATAGCATATAGATGAGAAAAGATACCAATTATTAACAAGGTTAGAACTACATGTATATGAACTACTAGTAGATGATATCACAAGTTAGGACTACTAGTAGGATCTATCTAGATCATAGCAAGAGATACCAAAAGATACAAAAGTCAAAGAGCAAGCTATGAGTAGATGTAGAGATATATCCAAACAAAGAGATATGCAATTTTAGAAGCATGAAAGGATATAACTCAACAGATATGCATCCTTACCATAAGATGATTACCCCTATGAACCTCAAGTTTGTATCAAAACAAGATATACACCTATAGAGATGTAGCAAGTTAGAGTACAACGGAAGCAATTTTTAGACACAACCAAGAGATCCAAAGAGATCATCATCAAAACCTGCAAAACAACTCAAAGCAAGTAATTACAAGATATAGATATGCCAATTTAGAGCAATTTGAAAGATAGAGTTGTAAGCAAGATAGGCAATTTCAAACATGACAATATGCATATATAAATATACCAATGGAGAGTGCCAAAGAATAAGGCTATTGGTTGAGAAAATCTAGTTGATAGCGAAATTCTCACTCAATAAGCCAACTGTGTATTTTGTGCACAGTGTTATCGGACGAGTTTCTGTGCATTGGCAACTCGACCGGTGACAACTACTAGCAACACCCATTGGTGCCTATCGGTCCAGTTTCAATAGGGAAAACTCGACCGACAGAGCAGCTGTCAAAAGGCATATATATATCATAAAAACACATTTAAAGGCATGCTAAAAATACAAACCATATCCAAACATGTCTAAGCAAGTTAGTAATGCACTATAGAAGCATTAGAAATAGTTTTTGAGCAAGAGTGTGAAGAGAAACACAAAATGTCACTTTTGACTCAAAATCATATATATAGTGCACACTAACTTGACAAAAACAAGTTAAAAATGGTTACAAGCAATAAAACCATTACCTTTGTGCTTACCATTGCTTTTCACCTTGTTGTCACCCTATACACATCTCACCTTTCTTCTTTCATGTGGATTGAGAAGTCAATTTGTAATTCAATAGCTCAAGTCAATCCATTTGCAATTACCTACAGGAAGAAAGATGAAATGGTCCCCAATCATGCTTTTGGGTCCGGAGGGGTTAGCTTAGCAACCCAGATCCTATTGCTCTTGGGTGCTTTCCTAAAAGGACAAAAAGTAGAGTAATGACCTAATTCATTGCAATAGTTGCATGTGCCCATAGTCTTGGAACTAGAGGATTATCCATGGAATATTGGAGGTCCTTTATCTTTTTTGTTCCCATGACTACTATCATACCCTAAACCATGTCTACCAATTTGTTTAGTAGTATGGTGTAGGATATCATTAAGATTCTTTTTACCAACTAAGAATCTTTGCAAAGAAGATCTCAAACTATCATTATCATGCATAAGAGAGGTAATAGTAGAAGACAAATGATTGATATTATCTCTAGCATGCAAAAGATCATTTTCTAAGCAAAGAGTTTTAGTTAAATAAGAATCTCTATCAATATGAAGAGCAGCAACATCATTCTCTCTACTAGTAGAACTAGAACAAGATACATGCCCATTGATTTTAGCAAGCAAGGAAGCATTTTCAGATTTAAGCACCACTAATTTTCTTTGATAAGAATAGATTTCTTTTCTCCTAGCATCATCAATAAGCTTGAGTTCTATGTTTTCAGTTTTAAGAGTATCAAGCTCATGCATGAGAGAATCAACAATTAAAGTATGCTCTTCATTAGAACTAGGCATGAGAGGTTGAGCTTCTAGAAATTTAATCTTATCAAGTAAACTAGCATTTTCAAGTTTAAGAGAGTCTACTTGGCTAAGAGAATCATTTTTATCAATAAGCAAGCAAGAATTAGCATATTCAAGATCATCTAGTTCTATATGCAAATTATCAACAATTTTAGCAAGCTTTTTCTTTTTCTTTTTAGAAGACTTATAAGAGGCACAAATGTCATGAATAATAGCAATTAAAGATTCTTTATCTAAAGAGTCTAGATTTACCTCACTTGAGTCTTCACTTGTTGATGCTATAAGGGCAAAATGGCATTCCCCTTCATTACTAGAGCTTGACCTTGATCCTTCACATGAATCTTCACTTGAGCTTGAGTTGGAGGAGCCACTTGAGCTTGAGTGCCATATCTCCTTCTTGTGAAGATGGGTCTTTTTGCCTTGTGGGCAATCTTCCTTGTAGTGACCCTTCTTTCCACATGTGAAGCACCGGATGGAGGAGGACTTGCCTTTATAGAGTCTACCCTTGGAGTACATGGCATCTTCTTTAGCTTGAGGGGATTGAGAGACTTTTTCCATGATAGCTTCAATTTGAGCCTTTATTTCAGCCTTCTTCATTCTCTTTAACTCTTTCTTCTCTTGTCTTTCTACTTCCTCCTTCTTGTCAAGTGTGGCTTCATGTGCTTGTATATTTCCAATGAGCTTTTCAATAGGAATATCCCTAAGCGACCTTGCTTCTTCAATGGAAGTCACCTTGGATTCCCATCTCTTGGGGAGAGTTCTAAGGATCTTTGAGTTGATCTCTCCAATGGACATAGGATGTCCTAGAACAGCAAGACCATTCAAGATGGTGTTGAGCCTTGAGTACATGTTGGCTATGCTCTCCTCCTTTCCCATCTTGAAATTCTCAAGCAACCCTTTGAGCATGTAGACTTTGCTTTCCTTCACTTGATCTGTCCCTTCATAAGTGATGCAGAGCTTTCTCCATACCTCATAGGCCGTCTCACAAGAGGAAATCTGGTTGAACTCGGTGGGGGTCATGGAGGCATAAAGGATATGCATGGCTCTTGCATTTAAGGTTGCTTTCATCAAGGTGGCTTCATCCTATTCTTCAATATTTGTCATTGGTAGAATGTATGGGCTGTTCACCATTTGCCACATCTCGAGACTTGATCCTTGGATGAAGAATTGAAGTCTTCTTCTCCAATAGAGAAAGTTGCTCCCATCAAAGATTGGAAGGTTGGTCGAGAGTCTCCCTACTAGGTAGTCACCCATCTTCTCCTAGTTGTTGAAGTATGCTTGGAGAAGACCCGCTCTGATACCACTTGTTGGATCCTAGATGGGTGATTAGATGCTCTAGAGGGGGGGTGAATAGAGCTGAAAGCACTTAAACAAAACTCATTAAATCTTCAAAATATATGACAAGATAAGGTTGCTAAATAGGCAATTTGAGTGCAACTAAATCATACATAGCAAGGATGAGAGAGATTGAACAAGCACCAATAGACAAGCTATTTAGAGTGGTTCCACACTTCAAACTAGAAGTGTGTCAGTCCACTTGCCTAGAGAGGTCAACCTCTAGGACTTCCAAACTATTGCACTCTTATATTCATTCATAAGACATACAATGCATGACCAAACAAAAGACTTACCTATCCAAGACAAAGAGTCTTCAACCTTACCAAGGACTTACCCACTTTGCAAGAGTCTTCGGCCTTCTCCAAGGACTTACCCACTCTTGCACAAGTCTTCGGCCTTGCAGGAATTACCCACTCTTCTTGGATCTTCAGCTTTTGACTTCACCTTCACTCGGAGAGGCTTTCACCAAGGTCTTACCCACTTGAGCTTGAGTCTTCTGCCTTCTCCAAGGGCTTACCCACTCTAGCTCCAAGTCTTCAGCCTTGATCTTCACCAAGGGACGCCTTCCCTTATTCTTCTTCACCTCTCTTGGACAAGAGATAGAACCTTCATCTTCATGATTGCAAATGAGAGAAGTGGAGGTGGTGGAAGTGAGAGCCTCACAAGATATACATGTAGGACTAGCTCTCTTATAGATTTCCTACTCACTCTAATGGATGAAGCAAGTGATTAAGCTTAGAGAGAGAGAGGAGGCTGTAGGAAGCACTCAAATATAGAATAGGAACCTCACAAAGAGTTTGCAATGAATGCTCAACCTTGGAATGAAGCCCAAGGGGTCCTATTTATAGCTGGGGATGCCTCTTAGCCTTTGGGAACACTTATGAATGAAAACTAGCCGTTTTGTGGCTTGCAACGGATCTATTTTCACTTGTTGCAACTCCACAACTGCTAGAAACACTTTTCTGCACTTTTCCATACAGTGCATTCGGTCGAGTTTCTATATGTGTAACTCGACCGATCAAGTAGCAGGCAGCCCGATATTGAAATGATCGGTCGCGTTTGTTCTGAGGAAACTCGACCGACCATTCCAACTGGAACTGGCCTACTACCCAATCGGTCGAGTTCTGTGAGTGCACAACTCGACTGATGCAATCTTCATAAAATCGACCAAGGTTGATCGGTCGAGTTTCAGGGTGGGAAACTCAACCGAACAAGTGCCTGTAATTGATTTTCAAAGTTGCATTAAAAGTGCTCTAAAATTCGATCTAAGTGTTCCTGATATTTTTCTAATCTTAATTACAAGTCATACAATCATTACAAGTGATTTACAACATGATTCTAATGGATATACATCATATTACAAAAATGTGCACTTGTATGACTTTTGACTTGACTTTTCTCCAATTTGATATGCGCAAGTTAGGGCATTTGGAGTGTGTCTATACATAATCTGAAATTACTCAAGTAGAGACATTAGACACCAAAATGTGGAATGGTTAGTCATCATCAAAACATGGGTTTGGTCAATTTAGATGTGAGTCAACATTGACCTAATTGACCTTGAGTCAACATTCTCCCCCTTTTTGAAGATGACAAACCATTCCAAAAATATATTGAAAGCATTTAAGTAAATTCATACCTTTGGAAAAACCTAGGGGTTTCAATATAATGGAGTTCATATGCTCCCCCTCAATTGATGCGCATGGAGTTTTCATACTCCCCCTAAATTGATGCTATTTCTCCTGTATGGTTAGCTTTCATAACATTTATAGAAACTATGTCTTCTACTCATATATGTCTACACATATATGTCTTCTCCCATTTACCTTCTCCCCTTTACATGAACATACTTCTCATCTTCATGTAAGACATGCCTTCTTCCTCTTTTAAAAGAAGACATACATTTCTCCCCCTTTGTCATTTCAAAAAGTGGGGTTATGAAGAAAATAAGAAACATCACTTGTTAAAGAGAAAGGATATAACACAAATATATATAAGGAGAGTAAAAGAGCACAGATAGGGGCTTGTCCAAGCATAGAAAGAAAATCAAGTTAAAACATATACTTGAACATCCCAAAAATGCAAGATAAAGTGTTGCAGAAAAACAATAAATCACAATTTTGACCCTCAAGATGATGGAGTTTGACCAAAAACCATCGGAGCTCATTGCAAAGCGATGAGTCTTGCTCAGAAGGTCGTTTCTGCATAAAAAACACTGGTCTTGCACCAAAAATTGAAACTGGAGAAAAATCTGCATAAAATCCAAAACTACTCCAATTTCTACATATAATGTAGCTCTATGTACCCTGCATGACAATGTTATGCAAGCAACTCAAGATAATAGATATGCAATTCAAGGAAAAGCTTGAGCATGTATGAGACAAGATACAAGCATAACATATAGATGAGCAAAGATACCAATTATTAACAAGGTTAGAACTACATGTATATGAACTACTAGTAGATGATATCACAAGTTAGGACTACTAGTAGGATCTATCTAGATCATAGCAATAGATACCAAAAGATACACAAGTCAAAGAGCAAGCTATGAGTAGATGTAGAGATATATCCAAACAAAGAGATATGCAATTTTAGAAGCATGAAAGGATATAACTCAACAGATATGCATCCTTACCATAAGATGATTACCCCTATGAACCTCAAGGTTGTATCAAAACAAGATATACACCTATAGAGATGTAGCAAGTTAGAGTACAACGGAAGCAATTTTTAGACACAACCAAGAGATCCAAAGAGATCATCATCAAAACCTGCAAAACAACTCAAAGCAAGTAATTGCAAGATATAGATATGCCAATTTAGAGCAATTTGAAAGATAGAGTTGTAAGCAAGATAGGCAATTTCAAACATGACAATATGCATATATAAATATACCAAAGGAGAGTGCCAAAGAATAAGGCTATCGGTTGAGAAAATCTTGTTGATAGGGAAATTCTCACTCAATAAGCCAACTGTGTATTCTGTGCACAGTGTTATCGGTCGAGTTCTATGCATTGGCAACTCGACCGATGACAACTACTGGCAACACCCATTGGTGCCTATCGGTCGAGTTTCAATAGGGAAAACTCGACCGACAGAGCAGCTGTCAAAAGGCATATATATCATAAAAACACATTTAAAGGAATGCTAAAAATACAAACCATATCCAAACATGTCTAAGCAAGTTAGTAATTCACTATAGAAGCATTAGAAACAGTTTTCGAGCAAGAGTGTGAAGAGAAACACAAAATGTCACTTTTGACTCAAAAACCATATGTATAGTGCACACTAACTTGACAAAAACAAGTTAGAAATGGTTACAAGCAATAAAACCATTACCTTTGTGCTTACCATTGCTTTTCCACTTGTTGTCACCCTCTACACATCTCACCTTTCTTCTTTCATGTGGATTGAGAAGTCAATTTGTAATTCAATAGTCAAGTCAATCCATTTGCAATTACCTACAGGAAGAAAGATGAAATGGTCCCCAATCATGCTTTTGGGTCCGGAGGGGTTAGCTTAGCAACCCAGATCCTATTGCTCTTGGGTGCTTTCCTAAAAGGACAACAAGTAGAGTAATGACCTAATTCATTGCAATAGTTGCATGTGCCCATAGTCTTGGAACTAGAGGATTCTCCATGGAATATTGGAGGTCCTTTATCTTTGTTGTTCCCTTGACTACTATCATAACCTAAACCATGTCTACCAATTTGTTTAGTAGTATGGTGTAGGATATCATTAAGATTCTTTTTACCAACTAAGAAGCTTTGCAAAGAAGATCTCAAACTATCATTATCATGCATAAGAGAGGTAATAGTAGAAGACAAATGATTGATATTATCTCTAGCATGCAAAAGATCATTTTCTAAGCAAAGAGTTTTAGTTAAATAAGAATCTCTATCAATATGAAGAGCAACAACATCATTCTCTCTACTAGTAGAACTAGAACAAGATACATGCCCATTGATTTTAGCAAGCAAGGAAGCATTTTCAGATTTAAGCACCACTAATTCTCTTTGATAAGAATATATTTCTTTTCTCCTAGCATCATCAATAAGCTTGAGTTCTACGTTTTCAGTTTTAAGAGTATCAAGCTCATGCATGAGAGCATCAACAATTAAAGTATGCTCTTCATTAGAACTAGGCATGAGAGGTTGAGCTTCTAGAAATTTAATCTTATCAAGTAAACTAGCATTTTCAAGTTTAAGAGAGTCTATTTGGCTAAGAGAATCATTTTTATCAATAAGCAAGCAAGAATTAGCATATTCAAGATCATCTAGTTCTATATGCAAATTATCAACAATTTTAGCAAGCTTTTTCTTTTTCTTTTTAGAAGACTTATAAGAGGCACAAATGTCATGAATAATAGCAATTAAAGATTCTTTATCTAAAGAGTCTAGATTTACCTCACTTGAGTTTTCACTTGTTGATGCTATAAGGGCAAAATGGCATTCCCCTTCATCACTAGAGCTTGACCTTGATCCTTCACATGAATCTTCACTTGAGCTTGAGTTGGAGGAGCCACTTGAGCTTGAGTGCCATTTCTCCTTCTTGTGAAGATGGGTCTTTTTGCCTTGTGGGCAATCTTCCTTGTAGTAACCCTTCTTTCCACATGTGAAGCACCATATGGAGGAGGACTTGCCTTTGTAGAGTCTACCCTTGGAGTACATGGCATCTTCTTTAGCTTGAGAGGATGGAGAGACTTTTTCCATGATAGCTTCAATTTGAGCCTTTATTTCAGCCTTCTTCATTCTCTTTAACTCTTTTTTCTCTTGTCTTTCTACTTCCCCCTTCTTGTCAAACGTGGCTTCATGTGCTTGTAGATTTCCAATGAGCTCTTCAATAGGAATATCCCTAAGCGGCCTTTCTTCTTCAATGGAAGTCACCTTGGATTCCCATCTCTTACGGAGAGTTCTAAGGATCTTTGAGTTGATCTCTCCACTGGACATAGGATGTCCTAGAACAGCAAGACCATTCAAGATGGTGTTGAGCCTTGAGTACATGTTGGCTATGCTCTCCTCCTTTCCCATCTTGAAATTCTCAAGCAACCCTTTGAGCATGTAGACTTTGCTTTCCTTCACTTGATCTGTCCCTTCATAAGTGATGCAAAGCTTTCTCCATACCTCATAGGCCGTCTCATAAGAGGAAATCCGGTTGAACTCGGTGGGGGTCATGGAGGCATAAAGGATGTGCATGGCTCTTGCATTTAAGGTTGCTTTCATCAAGGTGTCTTCATCCCATTCATCAATATTTGTCATTGGTAGAATGTATGGGATGTTCACCATTTGCCACATCTCGAGACTTGATCTTTGGATGAAGAACTGAAGTCATCTTCTCCAATAGAGGAAGTTGCTCCCATCAAAGATTAGAAGGCTGGTCGAGAGTCTCCCTCCTAGGTAGTCACCCATCTTCTCCTACTTGTTGAAGTATGCTTGGAGAAGACCCGCTTTGATACCACTTGTTGGATCCGAGATGGGTGATTAGATGCTCTAGAGGGGGGTGAATAGAGTTGAAAGCACTTAAACAAAACTCATTAAACCTTCGAAATATATGACAAGATAAGGTTGCTAAATAGGCAATTTGATTGCAACTAAATCATACATAGCAAGGATGAGAGAGATTGAACAAGCACCAATAGACAAGCTATTTAGAGTGGTTCTACACTTCAAACTAGAAGTGTGTCAGTCCACTTGCCTAGAGAGGTCAACCTCTAGGACTTCCAAACTATTGCACTCTTATATTCATTCATAAGACATACAATGCATGACCAAACAAAAGACTTACCTATCCAAGACAAAGATTCTTCAACCTTACCAAGGACTTACCCACTTTGCAAAAGTCTTCGGCCTTCTCCAAGGACTTACCCACTCTTGCACAAGTCTTCGGCCTTGCAGGAATTACCCACTCTTCTTGGATCTTCAGCTATTGACTTCACCTTCACTCGGAGAGGCTTTCACCAAGGTCTTACCCACTTGAGCTTGAGTCTTCTGCCTTCTCCAAGGGCTTACCCACTCTAGCTCCAAGTCTTCGGCCTTGATCTTCACCAAGGGACTCCTTCCCTTGTTCTTCTTCACCTCTCTTGGACAAGAGAGAGAACCTTCATCTTCATGATTGCAAATGAGAGAAGTGGAGGTGGTGGAAGTGAGAGCCTCACAAGATATACATGTAGGACTAGCTCTCTTACATATTTCCTACTCACTCTAATGGATAAAGAAAGTGATTAAGCTTAGAGAGAGAGAGGAGGCTGTAGGAAGCACTCAACTATAGAATAGGAACCTCACAAAGAGTTTGCAATGAATGCTCAACCTTGGAATGAAGCCCAAGGGGTCCTATTTATAGCTGGGGATGCCTCTTAGCCTTTGGGAACACTTATGAACGAAAACTAGCCGTTTTGTGGCTTGCAACGGATCTATTTTCACTTGTTGCAACTCCAGAACGGCTAGAAACACTTTTCTGCACTTTTCCGTACAGTGCATTCGGTCGAGTTTCTATACGTGTAACTCGACCGATCAAGTAGCAGGCAGCCCGATATTGAAATGATCGGTCGAGTTTGTTCTGAGGAAACTCGACCGACCATTCCAACTGGAACTGGCCTACTACCCAATCGGTCGAGTTCTGTGAGTGCACAACTCGACCGATGCAATCTTCAGAAAATCGACCAAGGTTGATCGGTCGAGTTTCAGGGTGGGAAACTCGACCGAACAAGTGCCTGTAATTGATTTTCAAAGTTGCATTAAAAGTGCTCTAAAATTCGATCTAAGTGTTCCTGATATTTTTCTAAGCTTAATTACAAGTCATACAATCATTACAAGTGATTTCCAACATGATTCTAATGGATATACATCATATTACAAAAATGTGCACTTGTATGACTTTTGACTTGTCTTTTCTCCAATTTGATATGCGCAAGTTAGGGCATTTGGAGTGTGTCTATACATAATCTGAAATTACTCAAGTAGAGACATTAGATGCCAAAATGTGGAATGGTTAGTCATCATCAAAACATGGGTTTGGTCAATTTAGACGTGAGTCAACATTGACCTAATTGACCTTGAGTCAACATTCTCCCCCTTTTTGAAGATGACAAACCATTCCATAAATGTATTGAAAGCATTTAAGTAAATTCATACCTTTGGATAAACCTAGGGGTTTCAATAGAATGGAGTTCATATGCTCCCCCTCAATTGATGCGCATGGAGTTTTCATACTCCCCCTAAATTGATGCTATTTCTCCTGTATGGTTAGCTTTCATAACATTTATAGAAACTATGTCTTCTACTCATATATGTCTACACATATATGTCTTCTCCCATTTACCTTCTCCCCTTTACATGAACATACTTCTCATCTTCATGTAAGACATGCCTTCTTCCTCTTTTAAAAGAAGACATACCTTTCTCCCCCTTTGTCATTTCAAAAAGTGGGGTTATGAAGAAAATAAGAAACATCACTTGTTAAAGAGAAAGGAGATAACACAAATATATATAAGGAGAGTAAAACAGCACAGATAGGGGCTTGTCCAAGCATAGAAAGAAAAGCAAGTTAAAACATATACTTGAACATCCCAAAAATGCAAGATAAAGTGCTGCAGAAAAACAATAAATCAAAATTTTGACCCTCAAAATGATGAAATTTGACCAAAAACCATCGAAGCTCATGGCAAAGCGATGAGTCTTGCTCTGAAGGTCATTTCTGTATGAAAAACACCGGTCTTGCACCAAAAACTGAAACTGGAGAAAAATCTGCATAAAATCCAAAACTACTCCAATTTCTACATATAATGTAGCTCTATGTACCATGCATCACAATGTTATGCAAGCAACTCAAGATAATAGATATGCAATTCAAGGAACAAGCTTGAGCATGTATGAGACAAGATACAAGCATAGCATATAGATGAGCAAAGATACCCATTATTAACAAGGTTAGAACTACATGTATATGAACTACTAGTAGATGATATCACAAGTTAGGACTACTAGTAGGATCTATCTAGATCATAGCAAGAGATACCAAAAGATACACAAGTCAAAGAGCAAGCTATGAGTAGATGTAGAGATATATCCAAACAAAGAGATATGCAATTTTAGAAGCATGAAAGGATATAACTCAACAGATATGCATCCTTACCATAAGATGATTACCCCTATGAACCTCAAGGTTGTATCAAAACAAGATATACACCTATAGAGATGTAGCAAGTTAGAGTACAACGGAAGCAATTTTTAGACACAACCAAGAGATCCAAAGAGATCATCATCAAAACCTGCAAAACAACTCAAAGCAAGTAATTGCAAGATATAGATATGCCAATTTAGAGCAATTTGAAAGATAGAGTTGTAAGCAAGATAGGCAATTTCGAACATGACAATATGCATATATAAATATACCAAAGGAGAGTGTCAAAGAATAAGGCTATTGGTTGAGAAAATCTAGTTGATAGGGAAATTCTCACTCAATAAGCCAACTGTGTATTCTGTGCACAGTGTTATCGGTCGAGTTCTGTGCATTGGCAACTCGACCGATGACAACTGCTGGCAACACCCATTGGTGCCTATCGGTCGGGTTTCAATAGGGAAAACTCGACTGAAAGAGCAGCTGTCAAAAGGCATATATATATATCATAAAAACACATTTAAAGGCATGCAAAAAATACAAACCATATCCAAACATGTCTAAGCAAGTTAGTAATGCACTATAGAAGCATTAGAAACAGTTTTTGAGCAAGAGTGTGAAGAGAAACACAAAATGTCACTTTTGACTCAAAAACCATATGTATAGTGCACACTAACTTGACAAAAACAAGTTAGAAATGGTTACAAGCAATAAAACCATTACCTTTGTGCTTACCATTGCTTTTCCACTTGTTGTCACCCTCTACACATCTCCCCTTTCTTCTTTCATGTGGATTGAGAAGTCAATTTGTAATTCAATAGCTCAAGTCAATCCATTTGCAATTACCTACAGGAAGAAAGATGAAATGGTCCCCAATCATGCTTTTGGGTCCGGAGGGGTTAGCTTAGCAACCCAGATCCTATTGCTCTTGGGTGCTTTCCTAAAAGGACAACAAGTAGAGTAATGACCTAATTCTTTGCAATAGTTGCATGTGCCCATAGTCTTGAAACTAGAGGATTCTCCATGGAATATTGGAGGTCATTTATCTTTGTTGTTCCCTTGACTACTATCATACCCTAAACCATGTCTACCAATTTGTTTAGTAGTATGGTGTAGGATATCATTAAGATTTTTTTACCAACTAAGAATCTTTGCAAAGAAGATCTCAATCTATCATTATCATGCATAAGAGAGGTAATAGTAGAAGACAAATGATTGATATTATCTCTAGCATGCAAAAGATCATTTTCTAAGCAAAGAGTTTTAGTTAAATAAGAATCTCTATCAATATGAAGAGCAGCAACATCATTCTCTCTACTAGTAGAAATAGAACAAGATACATGCCCATTGATTTTAGCAAGCAAGGAAGCATTTTCATATTTAATCACCACTAATTCTCTTTGATAAGAATATATTTCTTTTCTCCTAGCATCATCAATAAGCTTGAGTTCTACGCTTTCAGTTTTAAGAGTATCAAGCTCATGCATGAGAGAATCAACAATTAAAGTATGCTCTTCATTAGAACTAGCCATGAGAGGTTGGGCTTCTAGAAATTTAATCTTATCAAGTAAACTAGCATTTTCAAGTTTAAGAGAGTCTACTTGGCTAAGAGAATCATTTTTATCAATAAGCAAGCAAGAATTAGCATATTCAAGATCATCTAGTTCTATATGCAAATTATCAACAATTTTAGCAAGCTTTTTCTTTTTCTTTTTAGAAGACTTATAAGAGGCACAAATGTCATGAATAATAGCAATTAAAGATTCTTTATCTAAAGAGTCTAGATTTACCTCACTTGAGTCTTCACTTGTTGATGCTATAAGGGCAAAATGGCATTCCCCTTCATCACTAGAGCTTGACCTTGATCCTTCACATGAATTTTCACTTGAGCTTGAGTTGGAGGAGCCATTTGAGCTTGAGTGCCATTTCTCCTTCTTGTGAAGATGGGTCTTTTTGCCTTGTGGGCAATCTTCCTTGTAGTGACCCTTCTTTCCACATGTGAAGCACCGGATGGAGGAGGACTTGCCTTTGTAGAGTCTACCCTTGGAGTACATGGCATCTTCTTTAGCTTGAGAGGATAGAGAGACTTTTTCCAAGATGGCTTCAATTTGAGCCTTTATTTCGGCCTTTTTCATTCTCTTTAACTCTTTCTTCTCTTGTCTTTCTACTTCCTCCCTCTTGTCAAGCGTGGCTTCATGTGCTTGTAGATTTCCAATGAGCTCTTCAATAGGAATATCCCTAAGCGACCTTGCTTCTTCAATGGAAGTCACCTTGGATTCCCATCTCTTGGGGAGAGTTCTAAGGATCTTTGAGTTGATCTCTCCGCTGGACATAGGATGTCCTAGAATAGCAAGACCATTCAAGATGGTGTTGAGCCTTGAGTACATGTTGGCTATGCTCTCCTCCTTTCCCATCTTGAAATTCTCAAGCAACCCTTTGAGCATGTAGACTTTGCTTTCCTTCACTTGATTTGTCCCTTCATAAGTGATGCAAAGCTTTCTCCATACCTCATAGGCCGTCTCCCAAGAGGAAATCCGGTTGAAATCATTGGGGGTCATGGAGGCATAAAGGATGTGCATGGCTCGTGCATTTAAGGTTGCTTTCATCAAGGTGGCTTCATCCCATTCTTCAATATTTGTCATTGGTAGAATGTATGGGCTGTTCACCATTTGCCACATCTCGAGACTTGATCCTTGGATGAAGAATCGAAGTCTTCTTCTCCAATAGAGGAAGTTGCTCCCATCAAAGATTGGAAGGCTGGTCGAGAGTCTCCCTCCTAGGTAGTCACCCATCTTCTCCTACTTGTTGAAGTATGCTTGGAGAAGACCCGCTCTGATATCACTTGTTGGATCCTAGATGGGTGATTAGATGCTCTAGAGGGGGGGTGAATAGAGCTGAAAGCACTTAAACAAAACTCATTAAACCTTCAAAATATATGACAAGATAAGGTTGCTAAATAGGCAATTTGAGTGCAACTAAATCATACATAGCAAGGATGAGAGAGATTGAACAAGCACCAATAGACAAGCTATTTAGAGTGGTTCCACACTTCAAACTAGAAGTGTGTCAGTCCACTTTCCTAGAGAGGTCAACCTCTAGGACTTCCAAACTATTGCACTCTTATATTCATTCATAAGACATACAATGCATGACCAAACAAAAGACTTACCTATCCAAGACAAAGATTCTTCAACCTTACCAAGGACTTACCCACTTTGCAAGAGTCTAAGGACTTCTCCAAAGACTTACCCACTCTTGCACAAGTCTTCGGCCTTGCAGGAATTACCCACTCTTCTTGGATCTTTAGCTTTTGACTTCACCTTCACTCGGAGAGGCTTTCACCAAGGTCTTACCCACTTGAGCTTGAGTCTTCTGCCTTCTCCAAGGGCTTACCCACTCTAGCTCCAAGTCTTCAGCCTTAATCTTCACCAAGGGACGCCTTCCCTTGTTCTTCTTCACCTCTCTTGGACAAGAGAGAGAACCTTCATCTTCATGATTGCAAATGAGAGAAGTGGAGGTGGTGGAAGTGAGAGCCTCACAAGATATACATGTAGTACTAGCTCTCTTACATATTTCCTACTCACTCTAATGGATGAAGCAAGTGATTAAGCTTAGAGAGAGAGAGGAGGCTGTAGGAAGCACTCAACTATAGAATAGGAACCTCACAAAGAGTTTGCAATGAATGCTCAACCTTGGAATGAAGCCCAAGGGGTCCTATTTATAGCTGGGGATGCCTCTTAGCCTTTGGGAACACTTATGAACGAAAACTAGCCGTTTTGTGGCTTGCAACGGATCTATTTTCACTTGTTGCAACTCCACAACGGCTAGAAACACTTTTCTGCACTTTTCCGTACAGTGCATTCGGTCGAGTTTCTATATGTGTAACTCGACTGATCAAGTAGCAGGCAGCCCGATATTGAAATGATCGGTCGAGTTTGTTCTGAGGAAACTCGACCGACCATTCCAACTGGAACTGGCCTACTACCCAATCGGTCGAGTTCTGTGAGTGCACAACTCGACCGAAGCAATCTTCAGAAAATCGACCAAGGTTGATCGGTCGAGTTTTAGGGTGGGAAACTCGACCGAACAAGTGCCTGTAATTGATTTTCAAAGTTGCATTAAAAGTGCTCTAAAATTTGATCTAAGTGTATCTGATATTTTTCTAAGCTTAATTACAAGTCATACAATCATTACAAGTGATTTACAACATGATTCTAATGGATATACATCATATTACAAAAATGTGCACTTGTATGACTTTTGACTTGTCTTTTCTTCAATTTGATATGCGCAAGTTAGGGCATTTGGAGTGTGTCTATACATAATCTGAAATTACTCAAGTAGAGACATTAGAAACCAAAATGTGGAATGGTTAGTCATCATCAAAACATGGGTTTGGTAAATTTAGACGTGAGTCAACATTGACCTAATTGACCTTGAGTCAACATTCTCCCCCTTTTTGAAGATGACAAACCATTCCATAAATGTATTGAAAGCATTTAAGTAAATTCATACCTTTGGATAAACCTAGGAGTTTCAATAGAATGGAGTTCAAATGCTCCCCCTCAATTGATGTGCATGGAGTTTTCATACTCCCCCTAAATTGATGCTATTTCTCCTGTATGGTTAGCTTTCATAACATTTATAGAAACTATGTCTTCTACTCATATATGTCTACACATATATGTCTTCTCCCATTTACCTTCTCCCCTTTACATGAACATACTTCTCATCTTCATGTAAGACATGCCTTCTTCCTCTTTTAAAAGAAGACATACCTTTCTCCCCCTTTGTCATTTCAAAAAGTGGGGTTATGAAGAAAATAAGAAACATCACTTGTTAAAGAGAAAGGAGATAACACAAATATATATAAGGAGAGTAAAACAGCACAGATAGGGGCTTGTCCAAGCATAGAAAGAAAAGCAAGTTAAAACATATACTTGAACATCCCAAAAATGCAAGATAAAGTGCTGCAGAAAAACAATAAATCACAATTTTGACCCTCAAGATGATGCAATTTGACCAAAAACCATCGGAGCTCATAGTAATGAGTCTTGCTCAGAAGGTCGTTTCTGCATGAAAAACACTGGTCTTTCACCAAAAACTAAAACTGGAGAAAAATATGCATAAAATCCAAAACTACTCCAATTTCTACATATAATGTACTCTATGTACCCTGCATCACAATGTTATACAAGCAACTCAAGATAATAGATATGCAATTCAAGGAACAAGCTTGAGCATGTATGAGACAAGATACAAGCATAGCATATAGATGAGCAAAGATACCAATTATTAACAAGGTTAGAACTACATGTATATGAACTACTAGTAGATGATATCACAAGTTAGGACTACTAGTAGGATCTATCTAGATCATAGAAAGAGATACCAAAAGATACACAAGTCAAAGAGCAAGCTATGAGTAGATATAGAGATATATCCAAACAAAGAGATATGCAATTTTAGAAGCATGAAAGGATATAACTCAACAGATATGCATCCTTACCATAAGATGATTACCCCTATGAACCTCAAGGTTGTATCAAAACAAGATATACACCTATAGAGATGTAGCAAGTTAGAGTACAACGGAAACAATTTTTAGACACAACCAAGAGATCCAAATAGATCATCATCAAAACCTACAAAACAACTCAAAGCAAGTAATTGCAAGATATAGATATGCCAATTTAGAGCAATTTGAAAAATAGAGTTGTAAGCAAGATAGGCAATTTCGAATATGACAATATGCATATATAAATATACCAAAGGAGAGTGCCAAAGAATAAGGCTATTGGTTGAGAAAATCTAGTTGATAGGGAAATTCTCACTCAATAAGCCAACTGTGTATTCTGTGCACAGTGTTATCGGTCGAGTTTTGTGCATTGGCAACTCGACCGATGACAACTGCTGGCAACACCCATTGGTGCCTATCGGTCGGGTTTCAATAGGGAAAACTCGACCGACAGAGCAGCTGTCAAAAGGCATATATATATCATAAAAACACATTTAAAGGCATGCTAAAAATACAAACCATATCCAAACATGTCTAAGCAAGTTAGTAATGCACTATATAAGCATTAGAAACAGTTTTTGAGCAAGAGTGTGAAGAGAAACACAAAATGTCACTTTTGACTCAAAAACCATATGTATAGTGCACACTAACTTGACAAAAATAAGTTAGAAATGGTTACAAGCAATAAAACCATTACCTTTGTGCTTACCATTGCTTTTCCACTTGTTGTCACCCTCTACACATCTCACCTTTCTTCTTTCATGTGGATTGAGAAGTCCATTTTTAATTCAATAGCTCAAGTCAATCCATTTGCAATTACCTACAGGAAGAAAGATGAAATGGCCCCCAATCATGCTTTTGGGTCCGGAGGGGTTAGCTTAGCAACCCAGATCCTAATGCTCTTGGGTGCTTTCCTAAAAGGACAACAAGTAGAGTAATGACCTAATTCATTGCAATAGTTGCATGTGCCCATAGTCTTGGAACTAGAGGATTCTCCATGTAATATTAGAGGTCCCTTATCTTTGTTGTTCCCTTGACTACTATCATACGCTAAACTATGTCTACCAATTTGTTTAGTAGTATGGTGTAGGATGTCATTAAGATTATTTTTACCAACTAAGAATCTTTGCAAAGAAGATCTCAAACTATCATTATCATGCATAAGAGAGGTAATAGTAGAAAACAAATGATTGATATTATCTCTAGCATGCAAAATATCATTTTCTAAGCAAAGAGTTTTAGTTAAATAAGAATCTCTATCAATATGAAGAGCAGCAACATCATTCTCTCTACTAGTAGAACTAGAACAAGATACATGCCCATTGATTTTAGCAAGCAAGGAAGCATTTTTAGATTTAATCACCACTAATTCTCTTTGATAAGAATAGATTTCTTTTCTCCTAGCATCATCAATAAGCTTGAGTTCTACGTTTTTAGTTTTAAGAGTATCAAGCTCATGCATGAGAGAATCAACAATTAAAGTATGCTCTTCATTAGAACTAGGCATGAGAGGTTGAGCTTCTAGAAATTTAATCTTATCAAGTAAACTAGCATTTTCAAGTTTAAGAGAGTCTACTTGGCTAAGAGAATCATTTTTATCAATAAGCAAGCAAGAATTAGCATATTCAAGATCATCTAGTTCTATATGCAAATTATCAACAATTTTAGCAAGCTTTTTCTTTTTCTTTTTAGAAGACTTATAAGAGGCACAAATGTCATGAATAATAGCAATTAAAGATTCTTTATCTAAAGAGTCTAGATTTACCTCACTTGAGTCTTCACTTGTTGATGCTATAAGGGCAAAATGGCATTCCCCTTCATCACTAGAGCTTGACCTTGATCCTTCACATGAATCTTCACTTGAGCTTGAGTTGGAAGAGCCACTTGAGCTTGAGTGCCATTTCTCCTTCTTGTGAAGATGGGTCTTTTTGCCTTGTGGGCAATCTTCCTTGTAGTGACCCTTCTTTCCACATGTGAAGCACCGGATGGAGGAGGACTTGCCTTTGTAGAGTCTACCCTTGGAGTACATTGCATCTTCTTTAGCTTGAGAGGATGGAGAGACTTTTTCCATGATAGCTTCAATTTGAGCCTTTATTTCAGCCTTCTTCATTCTCTTTAACTCTTTCTTCTCTTGTCTTTCTACTTCCTCCCTCTTGTTAAGCGTGGCTTCATGTGCTTGTAGATTTCCAATGAGCTCTTCAATAGGAATATCCCTAAGCGACCTTGCTTCTTCAATGGAAGTCACCTTGGATTCCCATCTCTTGGGGAGAGTTCTAAGGATCTTTGAGTTGATCTCTCCACTATACATAGGATGTCCTAGAATAGCAAGACCATTCAAGATGGTGTTGAGCCTTGAGTACATGTTGGCTATGCTCTCCGCCTTTCCCATCTTGAAATTCTCAAGCAACCCTTTGAGCATGTAGACTTTGCTTTCCTTCACTTGATCTGTCTCTTCATAAGTGATGCAAAGCTTTCTCCATACCTCATAGGCCGTCTCACAAGAGGAAATCCGGTTGAACTCGGTGGGGGTCATGGAGGCATAAAGGATGTGCATGGCTCTTGCATTTAAGGTTGCTTTCATCAAGGTGGCTTCATCCCATTCTTTAATATTTGTCATTGGTAGAATGTATGGGCTGTTCACCATTTGCCACATCTCGAGACTTGATCCTTGGATGAAGAATTGAAGTCTTCTTATCCAATAGAGAAAGTTGCTCCCATCAAAGATTGGAAGGCTGGTCGAGAGTCTCCCTCCTAGGTAGTCACCCATCTTCTCCTACTTGTTGAAGTATGCTTGGAGAAGACTCGCTCTAATACCACTTGTTGGACCCTAGATGGGTGATTAGATGCTCTAGAGGGGGGTGAATAGAGCTGAAAGCACTTAAACAAAACTAATTAAACCTTCAAAATATATGACAAGATAAGGTTGCTAAATAGGCAATTTGAGTGCAACTAAACCATACATAGCAAGCATGAGAGAGATTGAACAAGCACCAATAGACAAGCTATTTAGAGTGGTTCCACACTTCAAACTAGAAGTGTGTCAGTCCACTTGCCTAGAGAGGTCAACCTCTAGGACTTCCAAACTATTGCACTCTTATATTCATTCATAAGACATACAATGCATGACCAAACAAAAGACTTACCTATCCAAGACAAAGAGTTTTCAACCTTACCAAGGACTTACCCACTTTGCAAGAGTCTTCGGCCTTCTCCAAGGACTTACCCACTCTTGCACAAGTCTTCGGCCTTGCAGGAATTACCCACTCTTCTTGGATCTTCAGCTTTTGACTTCACCTTCACTCGGAGAGGCTTTCACCAAGGTCTTACCCACTTGAGCTTGAGTCTTCTGCCTTCTCCAAGGGCTTACCCACTCTAGCTCCAAGTCTTTGGCCTTGATCTTCACCAAGGGATGCCTTCCCTTGTTCTTATTCACCTCTCTTGGACAAGAGAGAGAACCTTCATCTTCATGATTGCAAATGAGAGAAGTGGAGGTGGTGGAAGTGAGAGCCTCACAAGATATACATGTAGGACTAGCTCTCTTACAGATTTCCTACTCACTATAATGGATGAAGCAAGTGATTAAGCTTAGAGAGAGAGGAGGTTGTAGGAAGCACTCAACTATAGAATAGGAACCTCACAAAGAGTTTGCAATGAATGATCAACCTTGGAATGAAGCCCAAGGGGTCCTATTTATAGCTGGGGATGCCTCTTAGCCTTTGGGAACACTTATGAACGAAAACTAGCCGTTTTGTGGCTTGCAACGGATCTATTTTCACTTGTTGTAACTCCACAACGGCTAGAAACACTTTTCTGCTCTTTTCCGTACAGTGCATTCGGTCGAGTTTCTATATGTGTAACTCGACCAATCAAGTAGCAGGCAGCCCGATATTGAAATGATCGGTCGAGTTTGTTCTGAGGAAACTCGACCGACCATTCCAACTGGAACTGGCCTACTACCCAATCGGTCGAGTTCTGTGAGTGCACAACTCGACCGATGCAATCTTCAGAAAATCGACCAAGGTTGATCGGTCGAGTTTCAGGGTGGGAAACTCGACCGAACAAGTGCCTGTAATTGATTTTCAAAGTTGCATTAAAAGTGCTCTAAAATTCGATCTAAGTGTTCCTGATATTTTTCTAAGCTTAATTACAAGTCATACAATCATTTCAAGTGATTTACAACATGATTCTAATGGATATACATCATATTACAAAAATGTGCACTTGTATGACTTTTGACTTGTCTTTTCTCCAATTTGATATGCGCAAGTTAGGGCATTTGGAGTGTGTCTATACATAATCTGAAATTACTCAAGTAGAGACATTAGACACCAAAATGTGGAATGGTTAGTCATCATCAAAACATGGGTTTGGTCAATTTAGACGTGAGTCAACATTGACCTAATTGACCTTGAGTCAACATCCTTCACCTCTACCTATATATGTGATCTCTCTAGAGTTACTCCCTTATTGTCCCATCAACTCTGACTTGCACTAGCGAATTAAAGTCCTTGTCGAGTTTGTGGGAGAACAACGGTGGTCGTGGTGCCCTCTCTAGTCACTCTGTGGATTAAGATCTCGAGGTCAATTTCTAGGTTGACCACCTACTCACATGAGAATATGTGATCTGAGGTATAAGATAAACTCAGAGGAAATTACCTCTCTACCCTCATCTTCTCTTCAGTTTGGGAAAGGACCCTTCTATCTTCTCCCCTTATTTCTCTCCTGACTAGTGAAGATCCCTACAAGCATGGACCGTCGAGTTGGCGTGAGTCCAATCGCTCGGCCCAGCCTAGTTGGCAAGGCTGGGACTTGGGTTCACTACCTAGGTGGTGGCTTGTGATTGACCAACAACAATTAATCTTAAAAAAATTGTAGTAATTCATAGAAAGATCCAATGATAATTATTTATACATGAAAGTTGATCAGAAAAATGCAAGGATTCCAATAAAAATAGTTTCAAGACTTAGTTCTACCTCCAATTCCAAAAGTACCTAAAGTTACTAACTTTAATGTATTACAAGAATGGAAACCACAAGTTCTTGGCTAAAATGATCAAAATATGCTTAAATGACTTTAATGGATAAAGTTGGGTCTTTTGGCTAAAAGAGACATCTTTGACTTAATTTGAGATTAATAATTCCTAAAACATAAAGTTTAGGGTTTATAAGTTAAAAAGGCATTAAAAGTGATAATTACAGTTTAGAAAGCCAAAACCCTAATGAAACCCTAAGTTGATCCCAAAACCCTAACTTGTAACCCAAGTCATTCTTAATATGAGTTTATGAATAAAATAGTAATGCTTGGGTGTTATGCATTAATTTTTAGGGTGATTGCTTGCTTAATCTCAACTGCACTTATTGCTTGGACTTTGAGTTACATCTGAGAAAGGTATGTGGTTACGCCTATGACTACTCAACTTATACAACTTCTATGGTTTTCTGAGATTTCCCGCATTGATTGCAAATAGATTGTTGGTCATTTATTTAATTCCTACAATCTTTAAAGCCTTTATGAGTATCACATTATATAAGTACATCTTTCTCAACTATCTCTATTAGATTCAATTGATACATGTGGGATGTATGAAATTTCATTATGATGACGGGTGAGCAAGCCGGGATAGGATGCTCATCAATAAGACCAAGCTGAGATAGGATGGTCATAATAAGGTCAAGTCGAGATAGGTTGACCATTGTGAGGCCTAGACGGGAAAGGAAGGCCATAACAAATCGATCTTAGGAATAGGAGGCTATGTGGAGTCCCCTGTAGGGACTAAACCCTAGAGAGAGGGAACCCCATAATGAGTACTCCATAGAGGAAGTGTACCAGAGAGATTGAGTTGAGAAGTTAGAAAGAAAATGCATGTTCAAATTTGTAACCATAATTGTTCCTATTGCTGATTATATTGTTACACCTACATGTGAATATTTTCCCCCACATACCAGTATAACTTGTTATATTGATCGTTGTTTTGTTTCATGGCATTTTAGTTTAATTGTTTTTTCTCTACAAAATGGACATATTGAGAAGAAGGCACAAAAAGGAAAGATACCTAAAGATACCATGAAGAATTTAGTTAGATAGTTTTTATTTCTAGTTGCAAATAATAGTTTCCATTTTAATGTAACTCCATGTTGGAGAGTTTACCTTTCATATTGTACCAAATTATTTTCCTTTGAATGAAATTTATAATTATTTTTGGTTAATTGATAAACCTCGACCATATAAGTATGATAATGGCACTTGCCCTCTCGGTCCTCCTTAATTGGGAATAACAGGGGAGGGGGTCGTTATAGCCATGGCCTCATAGCCACAGAAGGTCTTCAAACTCTTGGTTCAAGTATTCTTCACATCAATCATATCGAAGTGCTTTAATATTGGTAACCATCTATAGAATTTGTTCTAAAGGTCCACATTCATAAGTATGTATGAGTCCTAATAGACCACTCTCTCTCTCTCACTATTTCTATTGAAAGGTGCTTTCATCTTTTACCCAATAAATAAAACTCACATGTCTCTGTTGGTTCAAAACCAAAAGAGTTTAGATAACCATCTTTATGGAATCTAGAGATGTGTTTCTCATTTATGTGCATTAGACAAAAATCTCATAGGTATGTTTTTGTTTGAGTTATGAGTCCTTATGTATTTACGTTATATATACTTATCCTAGAACTATCCATTATAGACAATGAGACATTGGGCCACTTCCATGAAAGATCTTATATTTAAAATAAAACATCAACCTTGCATTATACGAAATTTGAATCCACTCTTGCCCAAACAAAATGCAGAGATGATATTTAATGGAAGGTACATAATAACAATGCACTAATTCTATTACAAGTCAACTAAGATGAGATAAATGATAGGTTCCAACTATAGTGGAAACAATTCTTACTCCATCAGTTTCACTTCATCCTTTCTTTTGAGGCTTACTTCTTCTTGGATCCTGCACATTATAGAATATCTAAGATCCTCATATGGTATCCAATACTTAACATGATGAAGTAGTATTTTTATCTTATTAGCGTATATATACCTAAAGTAGAGATAATTTTCTCTTGCTTCATCTTCATAAGTTCCTTTAAGTGAAAAGGATAGATTCCTTTTGCATTTACCCTTCTCCTTATCTTGATTGTGAAAGACTTAAACTTTAGCTTAGCCTCAAAACTTTTGTTAGCTTTTCTTTTGCCCATGGACTTCCCTTCGTTGATCACTATCATAGGTTTAGGTTTTTCTTCTTCATTCATGCTTCAGTATTTATCAACATGCCAAGCAATTTAGACAAGTTTTTCAAGTAACAACTCTTAATAAACTGGCTATATGATTCAGACAAAGATTGTAGAATCATATTTGTGTCTAACTCTTGGCTTAAAGGAAATCCAACTCTCTCTAGATGTTCCACATGCCCAATCATTTTTAGCACATGGGGCTCTATTGGATCTCCCTTTGTCATCTTGCACTCAAAGAGTGCCTTGGAGGTACCGTACCTTTCTTGCTTTGCATGATTTTGGTGCATGTTTTTAAGATGTGTTACCATCTTGAGAACATATATGTCTTCATGCTACTTATTCAACTCATAGTTCATCAACATAGCATAAGGTTCTTTATATCTATGTCATCATTAGCAAGCTTCAAATAAGCATCCACCTCATACCTAGGTGGGTTAGGAGTGGGTTCCTCTAGCACTGGGCTTTCTAAGACATAAAGCTTGTGCTCATGAGTGAGAACTATTCTCAAAGTCCTAAACTCGTTATGGAGGTTGGTCCCTTTCAGTTTTTCCTTCCTAAGGACCGATCACAAAGATAATGTGTTGGTGTTTGCCATTTGTTTCTACAATAGAAATCAGCATACGTCAAAACACTTTTGATTCGATTTGAAAATATTAACAATATTAATTAGCCTGTTAATTAACTATCGCTCCCACTATTTTAATCAATTTAATATTATTGAGGGACTTTATTTATAAATACATATATATATCGAATCACCACATACTTATGATATATATCATATACATATTATATCCACAAAAGAAACTACAGTTATGAATATATGAGTGGTGGTTATGGACATACTATTGAAATTCTTCTGATCCACAACGGATTGTTATCTACCTAGGGCCATACATCATATGTATCCACTTGTATTAAAAAAACATCATTCTGGAAATAGGTCGATTGGACCCTCCAGTCGATTGGTTGGACCTCCTGTTGGTCGGCTGGCTTTCGTCAGTCATTTGACTGGTTCATGGATCAAGTAGTTGGTTGGACCTATCCAGTTGGTCAGTTGGTCTTCTAGTCGATCGGTTGGCTCCTTATGTCCTCCGGTTGATGACTCAACTTCCAGTCAGTCGACTCACCTGGTCAGAAGCCTTATTCTTTCCAAACATAGAAACTAATGCTAATCCTATATATTAAATGCACAATGAGAATATCTTGAGTTACATTTGAGGGGAGAAAAGGGGTTTAAGAATTATTTACATTTAGAGAAGAAAAAGGAAGGCTCGGTATGCAAACCAAATTCATAATGAAATAAACCAGCCAACCACACAAGCATTTAAAGGGTGTTGTCCATAGCCACGCATACATCCACCATTAAAACCATTTTAGGGAAAAGAGTATGGATTGCATATATATATATATATATATATATATATATATAGAGAGAGAGAGAGAGAGAGAGAGTCAGGCTAGAATACACTCGAGTGTATCCGAAGCGGAATACACTCAAGTAGTTTTTCATGATGCAATATTTTTTTTAAAATATAATCTGTTGATATTATTAAAAATATCATGAACAACTCATACGCAAAATTTGAGCACATTTGGATATGTATAGCTCATGTTATGAAGACTGCAAAAATTATACATTTCAAATTAGTTTCGCACGTCGATTTTGTTGCCCTTGGATGAGTGACTTACACTCATCCAAATGGGCTCAAAATTTGTATGTAGCCTAGTTATAGTATGACGGTGAAGATCAATGGTTTACATTTTGTAAAAAATAGTCTTGATATGCAAACACACTTGAGTGTATTCGTGCGATCCGTACACTCGAGTGTATTCTAGCCTGACTATATATATATATATATATATATATATATATATATATATATATATATATATATATATATATATATATATATATATATATACACTGTATCTATGGGACATTCCCTAGTATATGTGGTATTCAAATGGATATAGACACTAACCATTTAAATATTCAGATCGAATACAACAAAATAAATGAAAAAACTAAATCTGATCATATTGATTTAAATATCGATACACTGTAAATTGATGTGTCTTTGATACCATTGTAGGGAAATATGGGAGTAGATTAGGAAAAAAAAGAATACTTATGTCCATATTTTCCTTGAATTGTAGATCACATCAACAATAGTGTATTAGGAAAGAGGGTGCAAAACATACCTTGTCTTGGAGCAAGTCTAGCGACTATTCTTACAGAGAGTTTTTCTTCCTTCACAAGTAGGGATGAAAACTGTAGGTGTCCTTCTAGTGTAGCACACATGGGCAGTGGTTGACTACATCCTCCTATCTTGGCAATAAAATCTTCCACACCTCTACATAGTCCATGCAAACCACCATGAACTTCATGTTATGCTTTTAAAGCAAACAAGAAGGAGTTGTCCTTCCTTTTGTCAACATGCTAGTGTCAACTTCCTTTCCCTTTGCCATCTCTCACTTTTGGGTGAGACTGCTAGGCTCTCTCACACGTTATCAAAACTATAAGATGAGGAGTCTTGAGACAAACTCTTGAATTCCTCTCTAGACTTTGTGTCTATTGTGTGTGTTGAGCCGTATCCACCCCATCCTTATATAGCAGTGGATGGGATATGGTTTCCAAAACCCAGGGGATACAAAAGGTCAGATCTCATAGTTTGAAAGTTGTTGCACATGGCCAGTCGATCAACTAGACTGTCCAGTCATTTGATTGGATTACAATCAATGGTGCAATAACACTATCTTTTAATGTGATGATTAATGCACATCATTACACATTTCATTAATCATTTGACCCAGTCAAACTGGTCTTTGACGTCTTTTGTTTGACCCAATCAAACTAGTCATCTAGTCATCCGATTGGACACTCCAACTGGTCAATAGGCTGGTTTCATCGGCCAGTAGTCCAGATGGTTGATTGACAACCCATGTTGTTTAAGTTGATTACCTAAACACTTTTAGTAACTAAGTTAAATATTATCCATGAGTAAACTCATATTCCAAGTGTATCCTATGTGTGCGACCCTATAGGTCCCATATTATGTTGGTAGTGAAGTCAATAACCATTATGACTACACAAGCAATGAGCAGTATCTAGCAAAACTCATTGCTACTCAAGTAATTGGAAAGTTAGACAACAACTTCAACCTACAATCCATGATCAGTGTTAACATGATCCTACAATTGTTTTATCTCTAATATCTAGATTAAATACAAGGCATGGAATTGTCATCCTCTTATTACTCAATCTTCCTTTCTTAAACTAGAGAAAACTATTGAGATACAATGAGTTCTGATATCATATATTTGACTCACACCATGGTCATGCATTTTTCAATCTCACTTATCAAGGGCCCGAGATATCAAACTCTCAATAGGAGGGGCAAATCCCATCTACATCACTCACATTCAATCCCCATGTGTCATGACATACCCATTCACCACCTTTATGAAAACCCTTATTCATGATCATGTTGTATGGTGTCAAATTTTATCAAACGACATGTGATGTGTGTAGTTACTTCTCGCCTAAGAACCACAATCACCACTATTACTTTGAGAGTTGATTCAATTACCATTTCATGATTTCCATGTATCACCCTCTAGGTGGGTTTGTCTAGTACATTATTCTCTAATGTGTACCTATGAGTTTGACTTGATATCTAATATCATGACTAATGAGACTCTATCATCAATCAACACACATTCCAATCTTAAGTATTATTTTCATATATTTTGCTTCCAAAATAATATCCGACTAGGGACATAACAATAATATATGTAACATTATTATACATAGGATCTCATTCTTCATGTACTCAACATGAAGACATATTTTATCGAGTAACATCATTTCTTAGACATCTATTATGCTTGTTCCATTATCTCATAACTGAGATAGGCATAACAGACAAAATTACCTTTATTGATATTAACAGATCAAGCACATGACACCCCATATTATCATCAAGTCATTCACTCTATGGGCATGTATACCAACACTCAGGGTACTGGCAGAGGAGTCCCTATTTTACCTTACAATGAGGAGTCTGATCACGGTAGGAAGATCCATTATTCATGATGATAGTGGCAAGTTGTGAGCAGTCTTATGCACATAAGGGAGGCAAAAAGATAGGGGGACATGGCATAGGTATCTGGATCCTCCAGCCTATGTACTCCACAAGGATTCAGCCATAGGAGAGTGCCTTGTATACCATCACAGGGTCACTCCTCAGTCACGTGAGGGTGAGTTGATGCCTACCCCCTTTTTAAGAAAAAAAGTATAACCTTTGAAATTTTATAGAAAACTTTCTAGTGCTCTGATGGGATCGAGCCTCATATGGTTTTTGATTGATTTTTTGAGATCTAGATATTGGTCTAGGTTAGGAGTCATATTTCTGACTCTAGTTTCTCATATTTCAAAACTTGACATAATTAATGTTTAGGAGATAATAATTAGTATTTTGGGTTATAATGATAGGAAAATTAAATTTTGAGATCAGGATATCAGGAGCAATTATTCCTATTGAGATCAGATAACTTGTCCATGTCTTGGGTTTCGATACTTTGCATCATTCAATTTTCATATTATATATGCTATAACGTGAACACTTTAATGTTATAAGAGGTATATGTTATAAGTATATCTTGTTAAGATTTACTACATACATGTTATATGTTAAGATCGGATCAAATAAGAATAATACCTCTCATGTTTAAGATCAATAATACAGTTATGGGTGAAAATCCTAAGTAAATAAGATCTGATCTGATCAGAATAAGAAATTAATAGTTAGGCCCTACATGAGCCCTCTTCACTTTATGGTTCAAGCCCAAGATTGTTCATTTTCAATATGTTTATTGATGTTTATATTTATTGGGTTCAAGCCCAATCATGTTCACTTTCACTGGGTTCAGAAGCATGCACTCCTTGTGTGTTGTGAAGATCAGATCAAATAAGGTTCATTGAGTAGGTTCCCTATTAAGAATGGTTAATCAAGTTAAGAATGCATCCTAAACCCACCAACAATGTTTACGCATGCTCATATCAATTTGAAAGTTATATGTCAAGTCATGTTCATATTATTATTGAAACCCAACCACTTACAACAATTTGTCAAATGCATGGCTATATGTGGATGCACATAGTTTGTTTGCAATATGGAATTGCTTTCAGGAGGATAAAGTATGCACAAGTTCAAGACTTGGTGGGGTTCCATCTATAAGATCCAAGGAGGTTTACTCAATTTACCAGTTATACCAGGTTTCACATTCCTTGTTGTAAGTTTTATGAAAAGAATATGTATGAGAATCAATGTATCCACATCATGTGTAAAAGTTATTTTTATTATTGCAATGGATGATACATGTTGTTTGTGACATTCTCTAAGTGTAAATTTGTATGACCCATGCTTCCATTTTGTTGGATATGGTTAACACTTGGGGTATGTTAAATTATCAACCACATGCATTAAAAAAGCATCATAACTCTACCTTATCAATTTCACTGCTATGGTGGAAGATACCGGACATGTAGGAAGAATCTTCTAGTCTCCTTGGAAGGTCCAATAGACATCTTCCTCCTAAACCTCGATAACCTTGAACCTACAGTCCAACACCATGTGACACTTCTCAGATGTGTACATGCCAACGATCACATCGAATCCATGCATCCCAAGTGGCATAGTTCCACTCGAATTGTATGCCCAAATTAGACAAGAAAAAAGGACAGACACAACTCAAGCATAACTACAGAGGCAATGAGAGGGGTTTCATAGAAAAGAGGTTTGGGTTGAAGACAAACATGTAGGTTACATCATATAATCACCTCCTGAGTGATAAAAAAGTGTGTGACAATCAGATCTACTAGAACATATACATATAAAAAATCAAAAAAGTCAAAATGAAAAAGTTCCATCTGACCTGTAATAGCTTGGAGGTTGGTTACATCATGTAAAAGCGACCTAGGGCAGCATGATATCTTCCTTTAGCTTGACCTCTCCATGTGGGTCTGGAATGTCTTTCTTGATAAGTTTGTCCATGCCCTTGACCGCTACTACACCTTGGTGTTTCAAATTCTATTGATACCATTCTTGTCACTGGGACATCTCCCAGCATAATATGGGACATTGTACCTTTATATTGCCATGTTTTCTTCTGTGGAAATTTATGCAATGCGGATGTTTTAAAGATGTGGCCCATAACTATATGCCCCATATGGAAATAATCATCTCCATTGGCCTCTAGTAGGCAACCACTAAGCATGTTATTGTTTCATCCTCAACTTTGATGTTGCTAAACTTTTCTGAGACTACCAATATTACATCCTAGATTGCCCAAAAACTTGAGGCTTCTTAAGGCTTATAGAAAATTGCTCCAAAAACTTTTTTTAATTCCTCTTAGCATCATTGTAAATATTTCTCATCGAAGTCTTCTATATCCTTCTCACTGACTCCACAAAGGTATAAAACTTCTCACATGACTCTAAGGTTGGCGCCAACGTTGCCAACTTCAAGTTCAAACCCTTCTTAAACTGCCTAACTTCCCTTCTTAGGTTGGTTCCATGTGTGGATAGAACCTCAACAGTTCCACAAAATGGAATTCATATTCATTCAATGTCATTGTCCTATGTCAGTATTTCTCAAACTGTGTAATCTTCTCATATAGGTAGGAAGGTAGGAAGTACACTCTCATAAACTTCCTCTTGAACACCTTCCAAATGGTGACTTCCCCCTGCCTCTCCTCATGCTCAATGGCCCACCAATTTCCATCGTTCCCCTTCCCCAAATGAATAAAATGTTTTACCTTATCTTCACCCGATATGTTTAACAACCAAAAAGTGTTCTCAAGTTTTGTAAGCCACATATCAATGTTGGTCAGGTCTGAACTACCCATGTAAATCATGCCCCTACCTATTTTAATTGTTCAAACATGTAAGTGGAAATGTCTAGCTCGACATTTAAGAATTGACCCTTGGCTACCTAGATCAGGAGCATACCCACAAAATGAGTGAATGTAAACTTCATATAACAAGAAAGGTCTAAAAATATGGGTGAACTGGCTTTGTCAGGTCAAAGGGTGATATCTCAGGTTGGTTAGGATTGGGTAACTTCTCCTAAAAATTATGTTGTCTTTCATCATCATCAAGTCCAATGTAGCTTCTATGAGTGTGTTCTTCATGGGATCCATTCATATCTACACAACCATAATCAATGGCAAATATGGTGGACTCATAGAATAGACGTGACACCCTAATCCTATGTCACTATAGAATCAGTGAACTTAGTCTCTAATATCAAAAACTTATGATGGTCGATGCCACAAGGTGAGATTACTCAAAAAAATTGTAAACTAAATCATATATACATCATCGTATGCATAAACCAAGTAAATATCTCAGAGTAAAATTCTCACTAAGCACCACGAAAAACTTTCCTTTCACAAAGGATTTGTTAGAGGTTACATATGGCATTACAATATTGTCATAGTTTATAAGCTTTTAATAATAAAAAAGGATAATGGCCACATCCACAATATCGCAACAAAAAGGAACTAATTTAAGTCTTATACACGTGGCATTACTATATAGCATGCACACAAAATATTACAACATTCATAACCCCGGACCTAAAGGTTGTGCAATCATCTCATAATCTAAGGCAGACAAAGGATACTGCAAAAATATTCCCAACCAAACCTAAGGATACATGGATACCTATGACTCTATCCCTATATGTTTTATCATTGAAGGATGTCACACAAACATCACCTACCTCCATTATCCCTTCATGCAACCATCACCAACCTCTTGGTCTAAAAGTCTTCTCCCTTCTTGTTGATCTTCTCCACACCACTGGGATTGTTGGGTCACCCACCTAAAAAGTATGAAAAATCACAAAGGTTAGACCTCAAGTCCCACAGATATGATATAACATTTGAAATGTGTATTACTTACTAGGGAGAGCATAATAAAAGGTGAGAATAAGTAAGTGAAGTGTTTTTATGCCTGAAGGTGTACTCTTACCCATATGTTCTAGTATCAAGAACACCTGCAAGAGCATTAGTAACAAAAATATACTAGAGATGACTAAGAGTAGTCCATGCCAGATGCAACCACATTTAACATCAAGTAAACCTAAATCGTTATAATACACATTTTTCTCTGTATTTAAAATGCCCTAGGATGATTAGGGCATACCACCCAACCAACTAACTAGATGATTTTAATCCATCTGAGAAATTCATGCAAGGTCTAGGAGCATCTTAATTCCCCAGATCTCGACTCACAACCTCAGGTCAAAATGAGGTACCAAAAAGGTAGTGAGCACTCTGGCTAGCCCACGGTGGATATATGCTTAAGAGTGGATCCACTAAAATAGACTTGTCCAGGGTACATAGATCACAACACCACAAGAATAAGCAAACCACCCTCCATAATTCATCACATCATTAAATACACTTCCAACAATCCATTTTCCTTCACCTTGTAATCTTTTTTTGAATATGATAGGATATATGCTCCTAATCATCCACGTATATTCACCAATATATGAGTCAAGCATCTTCTCATAGATCTAGGTTGCTACAAGATTAGCTCATTTCCCCATCACGCCTAACAACCTAGGAGAATAGATCTACACAATCATGTTTCTATAACTTCAATTTTTCTTGATTGTTGATCAGTTGTCCTAGGATTACATTAGCCAAAGATTAAAGCAATCATACAACAAATAAGAATATAATAAAATGATAGATAACTTGAAAGATATAAAATGTCTAAATCAACATGGCCTAACTTCTCACAGCAAGGTGCATATGTTTTCCCTAAAATCTTCAAGGCACCTTACATAAGTCAGTTCACTTTTTCTTCCACAAGAACCACCTTTCCATATTTCACAACATAGTATTAAGGAAATAGCTCAAACCATGCATTATGAACATAAAACAATTAAGAAGTCCACAATATAACATCTTTTAAACATACATCTCACATTTAAAAACTCATGAAGAAGCTATAAGCTTGTCTTGATACCTTTTGTTACTTTCTTACTAAAGAACAATAGATAATAAACTTTAATGCAATAGAAGGGTACATAACACTAGCATGCATGCACATAACCATTCCATTAAGGCCCAAGGTGCATGAAACTACCATATTTTAATAGTTCAAGGATATAAGAGCAAGATCCATGACATGAAGGCATAGAGAATGTAACAAACAAGTCAAGTGTTATCTCACTCGCCTAACAAGGCAGAAATGAGTTTGCTCACAAACAGCTACCATGAAGCTCCCAGTTTCATGAAAAAAATTAGTGTTGAAGGAAACCCTGCAAGATCTGAGTTCCTTTCCTTCCATCACCATCTAAAGCCAAAAATCCATGGTTGAAGATAACTAATCAGGAGAGAGAAAGGTGGAAACAAAGTGTAAGGCTATACTAGTAAGACCCCTGAGAAAAACCATCTAGAAAAATGTCCAAGAAGGAAAAGAAGCTAAAGGATCACCAAAAATGTATGAGGTTTGACTTACCCTGATCATATCTTAGAAGCCTCCAACTGGCTTCCCTTGCACCAATAGGTAAAATAATGATGGTGGATCATGTTGAAGTCATGAATCGAAGAAGCTATAAACCTCATCGTTTGTTATCAACCAATGGTGTCTCTCTCTGTAGCAACACTTCATTGATTAGATGCACAAATTAGATGAAAGGGAGGGCTAAGAGGTATATATAGCCTCAGAAGAGAGAGGAAAGTGGTAAAGCCATCACATAGGTTATACTAATTGTATATCATTTTATCACATAATTTTCAATCACATTTGCATGGTTTTCATTTACATCAAAATATATGGGCTTGAACCCACTCGCATAAATGGTTGATTACAACATTGAGGAGACAACACACTACATGGATTCTTCCTAACTAACATATATTCAACAATAAATGAATCCAAGTACCTTGTCTTGGTCTCAATATTGCTTTAAGGATATTTGTCTCTCTAAACAACTTCTAAGCACTAGATATCCACACCATTATAGTGGCATTCACGTTCTCTCTAGTGTTGGTTCTTCTAGATCCTGGGTAAGGCCACACTTATTCTATGATACTTTAAAGAATGGTTTGGGATGGGTAGTGAAGCAGGAAAAGAACATAATTTTGTTTTCTTCTAGATAGCTTAAGAAGCACAAGGAGAAATACCTGACCCATGACCTGGAGTTAGAATATATGGTTCTAGCTTTGAAAAATTAAAGACACTACCTTTATAAAGAGAATTTCCAAATCTTTACCAATTAGAAGAATCTTCACTATATCTTTTTGAAGCATGAGTTGAACTTGTAGCAGAGCATATGGATGTAGGTAATAAAGGACTATGAATGTATGATAGACTATTACCAAGGAAAGCAAAACATAGTGTATGTTGTGTTGAGAAGCAAGTCTTCTTCATCTTTTGTATGTAGACAGAGTACAATTGTACTCTATGTCTTTCTACAAGAAGGACATGGTGGTGTCTATTTTGCATATGAATGTACAAATGAAGGTTAGAATGTTTGTAGCCATTTTGGCATAGTTACTGGTTAAGCCCATGATGATATAACTGACTGAAGATGCACACATGGTTGATGTCATGATATAAAACATTGGACAAGTCGATAGGAAGCATTATGGATTTAATGAGACATATGATGGGACATGGTACTCGAGGAGGATCACTCCTCAATGTATGTAATGCATCATTAAGTACAATGAAAAATAAGAAGTACAAATATGTATCACAATCTCAAGGACATGTATTGGTTTCCATAATTGAAGCATGATTGGAGGGTTTTGTGGCCAAGTGTTCAGTTGTTAAGCAATTTAAGGCATACCACCATAAACATGTAGAACATTACAATCTTTGGTATTTCTACATTCAAAATGGGATCATATAGTCATTGACTCTATTGTTGGTCATCTTATGATAGCCAAGGGTCATGATTCCATATGGGTGGTTGTTGGTTGATTGACAAGGACAACTCATTTCTTATTGGTCAAGACTACCTACATCATAAAAAAATTGGCATTGATCTAGTAGATGAGATAGTCTGTCTACATGATATAGCTACTATGATAGTGTCTGTAAGACCCCTGACCTATATTAACGCTTAATCATTCTTTATTATCCTTATCACCTATTTAGATGCTTGCTTAAGCATGTACTTAGTTGGTGAGTGTTTGTTTTTGGGATGATGTACAAATTACCTTTAGTTAGGGGTTTTGTTATAATTTCTACATAAATAGATGGTTGTCTTCTCTTCCCCCCTTGTTTGGCTATAGGTAGTTGCACTTAAGTGGTCTAACCTAGCTTGATTACCTTTCCAACAACTGAGGACTAATGGAAGTGGTATGTTGTTCCATCTATAGGGAACCAATGGAAGTGTTCCTAGTCTTTGTTGGTTGGAGATCGAGAGGGCTTTTTTATTTGTCCATTGGTTCATTGTATGTTTGGTTTTTCATTGGTTGAAGATCGATGATGTGGTTCTGCTTTTCAATTGGTAGGAAACCAATTGGTACCAACCAATGGAAAAGGCCAACTATCTTACCTTTAGTGTTTCCTTCGGCTGTTTGTCGACAAAATAGTTGGTAGGCATGGTGATGGATTTCCATTAGCACAGCACTGACAAAAAGTCTACCCCTTAAATAGGTATGGATTTCATGTCAGCCCCTCTACCAACAATATATTGTGGTGTATCTTCTGACGGATCATTGAAGAGTTTGAACCGATGACTTTTACCGATGGGAAGAACCAATGGGTTTTCTTCTTGCGCCTATTGATGAGTTTCCTAGAAGCATGCATTGATGGAAGATCAAGGTATGTCTTCCAAAGACACAACTGACTGGTGAAGGTACATTTTTTTTCCAATGATGTAAGTACCATGAGTAACCGTGACAACCCTAATTTTTGTAGTTAGGTCTAATCCCTATGGTCCCCTACTTGTCATACTTACACCGACTGAGGTGTGGTAGGGTCTTAAGGATATTGGATAATCGTAAGATCTTTTATAGTGATCTAGGGTACTTCACAGTCATTAGTCATTAGTTTGCATGGTACATCCTAACTACATGTGTCTTAATAATAAGATATGTAATGCATCCGTATACATTTACTTGTATAGCATCTTATCATGCTTAATAACAAAATACATAATGAATCCTTATAGATTTACCTGTATGGCATCTTGCTTTTTTCACTTAGTATTTATTTTACTTCTTCTATGTGTCTGCACATGTTGTATATATCATGTGATAGTATGATGGTCTTAATGACCATTGGGCATGGTTGAGCCCTGAATGAGGTGTAATCCTCTTGTGTTGATAAGGGTTGATACCATGTGATATTGTGAAAATGATTTATATTTCATGATAGTATGATGACTAGTGTGGTCTAATGAATGGCAAGTGAATAGTACCATGTGATTATAAGATGAGAAATTATGTTCCACACATTTTATATCTTTTAAAAGTTGTGATATTTATATGCTTGCTAGAAGTGAATTAGGGTTTGTATGTCCACTTGTTTGATGCAGCCTTAATTCACCAAATTGGCATAACTAATCATGTGCAACTCTAATCATGTAGTTCCATGTGCCATAGATCCATCTCAGTGTCAGAAATTTCTAGATGATGAAACAAGTATTCCTAAGGGAAACTTGGAGTGCATACTGATGAGTATGTTGGGTGCTTGTCATCCTAAATTTCAAGTGTTTAGGGAGGATGACTGCAGTCATACCTAGCCCTCAGTTTGAGAATGGTTGTAGTCGTGTCTCGGTGATTATATATGTGATGATATTGGAGGACAATTGTGGCTGTACCTCAGATGGTAGGGTATGTGTAACCACCTCTCTTCACTAGTATCGTCACATGTACCAAGGACGGACTAGGCTATAGCAACTTGACCTTATGTGTCATTGTGGTGGACCAGTACTGACCAGGAGCGAAGAAGATCTTAGGAGTCTGGCTCTTCCTAGATCTTGTATGGCATTGATTGCGACCAAGCGGTGGTCAGTTGGAACTTAAGTGGCATCCTCAAATTCCTTAGGGCGTAATAAAAGATGTAAGACAACCGTCTAGCATATCTGTTTAGGGTTATATACTACGCTTCATATTGGATGATAACCCTTGTTTGCTTTCTTTTCACCGAGATCATGTATAGTACAATAAGAGATAGTAGATATGCTTATGTTGTAGTTGTGCTCATGTTGTAAGCATGCATATGTTGTCAAATATACTGACATTGATGGTTAAGATGTTGTTGCTAGATAATCAAAGACAAACCAAGTCTTTGTTATCTTCTATCTGCTTTTTATGACTTATTCATGCATCTCTCAACATAAAACTGATATGAATATATTCAATTTCGCTTCCATCAATATTAAACACATTAATTGGTTTAGTTATTTGACTGATGGTTGGGCATGCATTTATATGTATAGATTATTCTTTATATGAAACTCACAATATCTTTATATGGATTTATGAATTATACTTTATTAGTTTATCTTATGAGTTACTAACATTAGGGATTATAGTATTTATTATACAAAATTCCAATTATTCATTATCTATCAAAATTAACACCTTAGCACCAACTATTTACCATATCCTCTTATTATATGATTCCTTATAAATATTTTAACCATGTTTCCAATTACCTTAACCATTTATCAATATTGCACTCTAACAACTTACTTATTATCATATTTAGGTTGAGAAGGGTATAACTCAAATTATGTTTGTGTATTATTCTTGAACTAACTCAAAGACATATAATCCTTAAGATTAGGGTTTCAAGGGATACAAGGTGAGGTTTCAGTATGTTACAAAACTCCACCCCTTAAATTTTGTCCTTGAAATCTAAACATCCAAATATTATCAATCAACCACTCTCCATCCCTTGAAAGGTTTAACCTAATAAGTCAAACTAATTAGAACTAGCTATTAGGTTACATGTATTTTATAGTTGTAAATACTTTAAGTGTTTAGGTTTTTCATAGGCCATGCATCCAACTAACAAGTCATACCCACCTAGGGTTGAATTTTAGGTCCTTGTATTACTAACCTAACAACCCTAAGGTTCACTCACTATCCAAAAAACATTAGATATAAGACCTTATAAAACTTAGGGAGACTAAAAGGTAGATCAGTTAAACCTATTGCAAAAGCCTCATCTTCCTAGTCATTATTCCATTGCCAGACGTTAGGTTTTTAGAGTTCTACTCTAACTAGTGTTAGGGTTTCACTTCCAAACTTCAGAAATGTCTTCATTGTGACTTAGTTCAAGAAAAGATCAATACAATCTTGAGAAGTTTTTTTACATAGAGTAATATAAATAAAAATATTTGTATGGAAACGTTTTGCAATATATATATGAAGATAGGACCCAAAATCAATGTGAGAATCAAGTCACAGTCTTTCCTTATTATCAACTCATAGACCTAGTACTTCTATGTCCTACTTATATAACTCCATCTGAAAGTCAAATTTCATAACATCCAAAGAGATATGCCCCAACTAACCTGCATGTATAGGGTATGTGCTATAAGGGCCTCATCATATTAGGGTTTACTTGTCAAGATACTTATATGCACATCATATGATTCCAAATCTTATATTCATCCTCACCTATACATCATAGGTACACTATAGGGTAAACATGTTACTTGAGGGTGACTAAGTAAGCTAAGGGTCCTACTTAGGGAGATAAAATTGAAATAGTCATAATTCGACCACTAAGGCTCTGATACCATTTTCTAACACTCGGACCCACTACCCAACGCTCTAGGAGAGTTTTAGGGATGATGACTGGCCCCATGGACCACCACTGGACTTAGCTGTGCGCTTTGTCCTCACTCACACATAAGTCAGGAACAACTTCCGAATTGGTCATCCATCCCAGTACTACTTCAAGCTGAGCACGCTTAACTTTGGAATTCTTAGTAATGGGCTCCCTAAAAAGGAGGTATACCATGGTGATATGGGTAGTCCAATCATTCTTTTTAAGATCTTTTTATTTGAATCCTCAAATCTTGGGACGTAACAATCTCTTACACTTAGACTCTTGATGTCCCCATCAAGGGTCAACTATATGACCCCATAATATTTCCCCATTTCAATGGAGACCTCGAATGGC
Organism: Alisma plantago-aquatica; assembly: GCA_963693085.1. Lineage (NCBI taxonomy): Eukaryota > Viridiplantae > Streptophyta > Magnoliopsida > Alismatales > Alismataceae > Alisma > Alisma plantago-aquatica. The sequence goes on from OY856410.1 coordinate 882,873,615, forward strand.
TCATGGACACCCAACTTCCGATCATGACAACTAGAGTAAGGGTGGATACATCACCATGTACAACCCTCTCTGACATGCCTGCACTGTATAGCTTAAGACTAGCATGCCACATGCCCATGTGGGCCCCACATACTGGAGGGGTTATCGCTCCAATATCATTTGTAAATCTCAAGCTCATTGTCCAAAGCTCTAGTAGAGTTTTAGGAATGAAGAATGGCCCTACAGACCAGCACTGGCCTTAACTATGTGCTTTTTTCCTCACTCACACACAAGTAGTGATCAACTTCCTGACTAATCACCCATCCTAGCACTACTCCAAGCTAAGCACACTTAGCTTTGGAGTTGATAATGATGGGCTCCCTAAAAAGGAGGCACACCTTGCTGATGTGGATAGTCCAATCATTCCTTTTAAAATCATTTTATTCTAGGCCTCAAATCTTGGGATGTTACACCTCCTTAAAGCACATGTAACACCTAGTCATGATTAGAAGGTCCTCCTAAAGATATCTATCAACTTGCCTTGCAACTCTTGCAATGAGTACCTAGGTCCCTTCTTCCCTTTGTATCTTTATAGTTCCAGGCCTCGATAGGCTAGTGGTGTTTAAGTTTTTTTCTTACATGGTTTTCCCCTTCTTTCTATCGTGTTTGTATCATGGAAGGTTTTTTACTATCATCTTTGGTTCTCAGTTTCATTCTGTGTTTTTCAGTTTAGCTTGCCAAATGAGCCCATCCACCCTTTCTTCTTTATCTTCGATGGTAGAAGTAGCCTTATGCTCTTCCAACATGGTAGACGACCCTTCATAGGAGTCGTCCCAACCTAAAAGAGTCAAGGAATTTAGTTTTGATGAATCTTGGTTGTAATTTTTTTGTATGTCACAGTAAAATCAAGGATCGGTTCATTGTTTTGATCTTTTTAAGTTCTATTCATCACAAATTGGTAATGAAGCAATCACAGGAGCATATTGCCCTAAATGTCCCTTGATGGTTTCTTGGTTATCATCAATGTGGGGGTATTCTTGTCTTTTTGCATGTTATGATTATATCAGCCACATGAGGTTTGTTTCCATGTCATACAATAACGGGAGGCAAGTTGGCCTTTGTTACCTTTTTTGTTTTATAGTAATTGAATTTAAATTGTAAAATTCAAATATGATATCCATTAGTTAAAAATTGACAAATAAATATGTTATGCAATCTGAAAAGTATACTCAACCTAAATATATAAGTTTCATATCCTAATTTAGTACACATAAAAAGGTGATTCTTAGGATTTACATGTTTAATGAGAACTTAACCCTAAATATATATACATGTTCAATAAGTGAATCAAGACCATGTTGTGGGACTATGGTTTGTCCATGGATGCTCTTAGGATTATGAATAAGGTATGTTACATTCTTTTATTCTTATTGGGAAACTACCATTTCTCTCACAATCTATTTCATGGCTATAACACTAATTTTCCTTAATGACACATATTTTTAGCTCTATTTTGCTTATCTCTTAAGACCTTTTTGAATTATCCTTCATTATATGACATTTCCCCTAACTTGATTATTGAAATTGTGGAATCATTCCATTACAGGTCCTTTGACCCCAAGTTTATTATAATATGAATGTTTCCATACCAGATATTATGAATTGAACCTGATTGTCATTTTATTAGTGCATTATGTGGTGGCTTACTAGAAAAATTTAACATGTGATTATTTGGTGTGGGTGTGATAAAATCTCACACCTTATAATTGTGCAGAGGTGATAGTTCCTACAAATGAATTTAAAAGAGCAGTTTTGTATGATGACCTGCTCAGAGCATATGTGCATCTTTTCCAATTCACTGCATATTATAGAGAGGATATGTATTTTTCTTGATTGCCCCATATTATTGAGGATATGTGTAACTTTTATTTCTCATGTCATATTTCAAAGATGTGTTATTTCCTACCTACATATTTTATATTTTAGTATTGTCACTTCTAAAACACATATATATATGCAAGAGGTTGACAAGTTTCTATATGTACTCTATGATGATACCTCATCTTTTGATTAGTCATTTTATTGAGATACAATCTTTTGACATCTATTTGGATGGTTTCATATATCTCTTTTATTGGAAGCCTTGATAAGTTAATTGTTTCTCTTTTCCATATTATTGCCCAATTCCTCATTCTATGCATCTACCAGCATTTGATGCTAATTTCCCACCATTTTTTCTTTTCTAAGGTATGATTACATCTCCTTAGGTAAAGAGAACATTAGAAGGATGACCAAGTTGACCAAGACATGTACATGTGTAGATGTAACATCCTATTTTCTTTTAAAATAAAGGGGCTCAGTTAATTTTGTCAAAATATGTACTTTAATGAAAATTTATAAACTTGAGAGTCATGTATTCTAATTTTAATAAAAATAGAATTCATGTTTATTAAACATAAAGTTGAAAGATCTTTTAGTTTTATTTTGATATGATGCGACATTAAATTGATTTCCAAAAGGTTTCAAATCTATGTTAGAATAATGTATTGAGAGATAAATGCAATTTATTATTTTATGTTGAGAAAGTTAAGATTTTACTTATGAAGCTATGAGATTTAATTTCTATGTTTGTCAAACGCTTTTGTATATGAGTGTGTAATGTTGACCTAGAGGTTATACAATGACCATATTTCGATAATGACTCAACCATTCCATTCATATGTATCTAATGTGTGTATTCAAGATTGATCTCAGGTGTTAGGTATATGAAAAGAATCAATTTACACAAGCCCTAGCTTGTCAAAGTTCAAGTCAAAAGTAATGCAAGTGTGCTAATTAGGAAATCCATGTAAATGACCTTAGAAGAATTTTATAATCACTTGTATTAATGATATGACTTGTAACTAAGATGAAAAAAATATGTGGGATACTTAGCATCAAGTTTTAATCACTTTTTAATGACTTTAGAAAATTGATCACAGACTGCTGATCGGTCGAGTTACAATCTCGACTGATCCCTCGGATCAATTTTATGAAGAGTGCATCGGTCAAGTTATGCATTCACATAACTCAACCGATCGGGTTACTGACCAAATGTGATTTTAACTTATCGGTCGAGTTTTCCAGGACAAACTTGACCGATAGTTTGAAAATTAGGTTTGTCTTTTAGCCGACCGGTCGAGTTACCTTTATTGAATCTCGACCGAATGTACTGTATGGAAAATGTAGAAAAAGTGATTCTAACCGTTGGTGACTTTTTTGGACGAAAATAGATCTATTGTCTTGTGAAAAAAGGCTATAATTCGACCCTAAGTGTTCCCCAACTCAAGGGAGCACCCCCAGCTATAAATAGGACCACTTGGAGTTCATTCTAAGGTTGCTCATTCACTACATACAAGGTCCTTGCTATAGTTGAGTGTGCTACCACCCCTTGAGCCCCTTTCCTCTAGTTTACACTTCATTTTGTGATTTGTGAGTGAGTTAGGACTATTGTAAGAGAGCTCCACCTTTTTATATGTAAAGCTCTCAATCTTCCATTACTTCCCTACCCCCTTCTTTCATGAAGAAAAGCTGAAGGAAGCAAGCTCCATCGAGTGAAGAAGGAGATGTTGCTGGTCCTCTTCAAGGTTGATGAAGAGGTGGTGATCTTCTCTAGGTGAAGGAGAAGGCAAAGGCGGAAGATCCAAGAGGAGAAGAAAAGTCCTTCAAGGCTGAAGAATTGAGCTTGAATGGGTAAGACCTAGGAGAAGGTTGAAGATTCAAGCTAAGTGGGCAAGTTCCTTGTGAAGGTGGAGATCTCCTTGTGATTGGATGGGTAAGTCCTTTGGTGGTTTATTACTGTAATCTCTGTGGTGATTAATAGAGAAAAGCACTTGCAAAGTCCTAGAGGTTGATCTCTCTAAGTAGTGGACTGACTCACTTCTAGTTTGAAGTGTGGAACCACTCTACATCCCTTTGTCAAGTGTTTACTATCAATCTCTCTCATCCTTGATGTGCTTGTTAGTTAGGACTTCAAATTTCCATTAAACTATTGCTCCTAGTTGATATAATTTGAAAGTTTAATCTGTTTGGTGAGAAATTTTATAGCTCTATTCGCCCCCCCTCTAGAGCTCTTAGATCCAACATGTACTCAGTATATATATTATGATATCAGCTAGTGAACAAATTACATGATATAGGATTGAGGCTAATTAGTCATCCAATCTCATATCCATTTGAACGTCATAAAAACCCATAACTTATGATTTGATATTTAATACGAAGATTTACCTTGAGGGTGATCTCAACAATCATGATTTTTATCTCAAACACGGCCAGGAGCTAGATCATTTAATAATATTTTTTAAAACCAGACTCTAAGTAATTTAAGAATATCGGTTGTGGGACACACAGAATTACAACGATAAGATGAATAACTTAACATTATCTTAAGGATACATTGCATTTCTAATCGTGATAGACTAAACATTGATTGGGAAAGATGAGATGACATTGTGATGCAGTTTAAAAGAAAATATTATATAAGTGTAAAAGTGGTTCGGTTCTCCATGGTTAGTGCTAGAGATAATACTTCAGATAACTCAAAAACATAATTGAGGCCCACGATACTTGTGAATTGTCTTTTTGTGATCCCGAACTAGTGATTCCGGTCTAGATAAACGTGAGGATGCTTGGTATGATGCATTTAAGGCACATGGACGGTCCACTTACACGGTTATGCATAAAATACCAATTATTTTAGTAACTTGCCTTATATGATTTGGAATTTCTGACAGTGAATAAGATAATCACAAAAGTTGTTTGACGAGGAAAGGGTGGAGAAGTTTGGAGTGTTGCTTGTTTTGCGGAGGCTATATTTAAACTGCACTGCATACGTATCATGGATTAAACAATTGCCACCCAAATTTCTTCTCTCTGCCTTGGTACAAACATAAGAAAACTAGTACTTCCGCCGCCAGCACTCGTCTAGGCTTAAATACGTGTCATGCTTATCATTCGATGTGTGCACCTCATGCATTCCTGGGATCTCTCAGCCACGCATGTGGAGTTTCCAGTAGGTGTTTAGGGCCAGTTTGGTAGGATGCAGTTTGTTCAGATGAATTTGAAATGTCACATTTTTTCTTTTATCAAGTATTTGGTAGGATGCAGATGAGTGAATCGGAACAACACCGGACTACTCAGTTGATGCGCAACTCTAGGAGTTGGTACCGCGCCTAAATAGCTAGTGGCGTCAGCCACCCACGGGCAACACGGAGCATGCAGACGTACCTCTACCTCACCGACCGGCCCGTGACGAAACTCTGGATCACAACACGGGCAAGAACAAAGCTGCTTCTAGTTCAAGGAACCGACTTCCTGCTAACACTTGCCATCGCTACTTGAGAAGAGGACACTCGCAACATGAGTGCCGATCTGCGTGGACTTGTCGGGTGTGTTGGAAGTCGGGCCACCGCTCCTTCGAATGCCGTAAGAAGTCTCACACACCCCGCGCCTCTCCCCAAAAATCTAAGGCACCTCCAAGCTGGGGACCGGACCACAGGCCGCAGGCCAAGAAGATCATGGTCCACCTTGACGGAAATCATGATCATCTTCGTGACATCCAAGAACAGATGCGTCAAGCCGTGCTGGTCTCCTGGGTGGGGGGCCAATCCTGGGAGATGGTGGGGCATGCCCTTTGGCTTATCCGGCCAAAGGCGACAACCTGCAAGCGGTTCGTCGGGGCCAAGGCACTGGTGGGTTTCTCCTCGGCGGATGAAGTTGATAGAGCTGTGAAAGAACTCATCTTGTGACATGACAATATCCACCTGCAGATACAGAGTTGGCACCCGGGTTTTGGAGCGGCCACGTAGGACCGATGGTGGCTCAAGCTCGGTGACCTCCCGCTCCACTGCAGATCAGACTCGACTCAGATCGTAGCACCTTTTGGGCACTTTTTGGGACGCTCACAGTGGAGGAGCTCGGAATCCGACTGTGCTGAGATCTTGATCCAGGTGGCGGCTCATGGGGAAGACATCCCTTTTGTGGCGTTTATATGGGACGGCGGGTATCGTTTCATGGTACCCATCTCGTGTGTGGCTTATGACGATCCAAGGCTCGGTGCAACCCAGATGTTCGATGAAAGTGTTATACCAGAGGAAGCCCTAAAGTTGTTGGGTACAAACCTTGTTGGGAATACTCATGCCCAACCGGACCATGCATCGGACAGATATGATCCTGGAGCTGTGAGAGACAAGGTGCCTTATGAAATAGGGACAAGGCAACGTCGGCCTTCGAAGAGCTCTTCATCTTTTGGCCATCTTGAGTCACGAGTTTTCTTAGCAGAGCTCGATCCCATACCAAGAGTAGTCGTTTCCCCTCACTCAGCACCTAGCCAAGGATCTACGTGATGGGTTGTGGATGGTGAAGGCAACGGATGGCGTTTGTTTAGTCCATCCTTGGGAGACTTTGTACCGGAGACGACCAGCCCAATAATCACCCCTCCCAAAGGAACATGCCTGAGGGACTCGGGCCCTTTGACGACATCATCTTCAACCAGGGGGAACATGATGTCGTCTTCCTATCCTCATCAATGGGCGATAGAGGTGATCTCCCTCCCCCTCTGGATGGGAGGCAGGCTCTGTTGCATGACCTTTTCGGGGACACCTCAGCTAGCTAAGGGTCTTCTTTTCTCATTAAGTTGCAGAGAAGCGGGAGTTTTTTGTGTTTTTTATGGAATACAAGCTTCTAGTTTGGAATGCCAGGGGTCGGAAATGCCAGATGACGAAGACGACTGCGTCGGCTGATGAAGATGAAGCTGGATGGAGTAGCGATTCTGGAGCCCTTTCTTTTAGAGGATCAACTTATTTTTCTTTGGGATCTTCTGGGTTTCAACTGGGGTATCTCGAATGATCCCCCAAGATCACAAATATGGTTCTTCGCTCATGGTATAGACTAGCCTTCGGTGATCGTGACAGATGACCAAAGCATGACGATTGAAGTCAAGCGTGACAACCGAACGTTCTGGTTTTCCTTGGTGTATGCATCGTGCTTCAGGATCAAACATAGGAGCCTCTGGTCTATGCTAGCGGATGTGGGATCTGCTACCTTGGGTATCCCTTGGCTTCTTGGAGGGGATTTCAATGCGATCAGAATGGCGCAAGATTAAGCGAGTGGAGGCACTCCAAACATTCATGTGATGGAGGAGTTCAATCGGTGGATTGAATCTACAGCGCTGACGGAGATACCTTTTTCGGGGTCCCCCTTCACTTGGATCGACAAGCAAGAGGGGACACCTACTAAGTGGGCTCGCCTGGACAGGGGCATCATAGGGAGTTCTTGGTCGGATGATCTGAGTTGCGATCTACAACACTTGTTACGCACAAAAGCGCCTGATCATGCTCCTCTTTTCTTCCATCTAAAATCCAGAGTCCAGACCAAAGCGATTCGGATCACGTTCTCTTTCAAGAAGATGTGGACTCTCCATGACGACTTTATGTAGGTGGTTTCTGATGATTGGAGAATGGAGGGATGGGGATACCCCCCTTTCAAAATATACTCCAAACAATGTAATCTCAAGTAGGAGTTGATTAGATGGAACAAACAGGGAGTGGGAAATATTTTTATAAGAGTGATAGTGTGCGAATGTCATGTCCAAGAATTGCAAATGTTGTGGGATGGAAGTGGGGATGAAATGGGAAGAAGGGAATTATATGAAGATGAGAGGGACTTGGGGAATGCCTTGGTAGGAATCCTATTGGAAAGAGATGTCGGGAGACAGATGGGTGAAAGAAGGGGACGACAATACTAAGTACTTCCACTCTATGGTGAAATACCAGCGAAGAAGGAAAGGGGAGTTCAAGGTGAAGAGGGAGGATGTGACCTAGGCGGAAGGAACTGAGGCGGTCTTGGAGGAAGCAATGGTTTTCTTTACTAACCTCTTATCTACAGAACTAACAACAAGATCTAACTCGCTTCTTCAACTAATCCCATCCATGGTGGCAAGAGAAGATAATGAGGCTCTCGTATCCAAGCTAGATGAGAAAGAGATCTTTGAAGCTCTAATGGATCTCAACCCTGATAGCGCCCCAGGACCAGACGAATACACGGGGAATTTCTACCGCACGGCTTGGGAGGTGGTCAAAGAGGATGTTATTGTAGTGGTTCAACATTTATTTGCAGGAGGGGACATCCATAGAGCACTCAAATGCATCAAGTTGACACTCATCCCAAAGGTGGATAACCCGAAAAGTCTTGGGGATTTCCGCCCTATCAATATCAGGAACTTCATGATGAGGTTTCTCTCGAAGGTGTTAGCCAGGAGATTTTCTCACCTTCTCCCAAATCTTATTTTCTGGTACATAATGTGTTTGTGGTAGGTCGAGACATTGGTCATAATATTAGGCTGGCTCAAGAGCTTTTCCATGACATGGACGTTGGGAGGGATGGAGAGAACTTGATCTTCAAGGTTGACATGTCCAAGGCTTTTGATCACACTGAATGTGGATTTTTTATGGATGTTCTGGCAAAGTTTGGGTTTGATGGCAGAGTGATGAAGCTAATCGAGACGATTTTGGAAGATCACATGGTTTACAGTACACATGAACGACCAGCGAAGGGGCTTTTTCTTAGTAATAAGGGGCTTACGACAAGGTGACCCCATGTCACCAACACTTTTCATCTTAATGGAGGAGGCTCTCAGTAGGCTGACTACTCACTTGGGACAACTTGGCTCCATTCAGAGGTTTAATACCAGGGGGCAAGGGACAATGCCAACTCACCTTCTCTTTATTGATGACATTATGTTCTTCCTAAATTGCAAGAGCAACTCACTGCAACACCTCCTATAGGGTCTATCTATCTACACTGAGGCTTCAGGGCAGAGAATGAACTATCTAAAATCATCTTTCTTGATGGGAAATACATCGGCCAGCAGAACAGTCGAGATATGCAACATCCTTCACTGTGATGGCCACAAGGACCACCTCACATACCTGGGCTTTCCTCTAGTTAAGGGGAGGCTGTAAACCGCACACTACGAATTCCTTATTGACAACATCAGCAAAAAGCTTGGAGCATGGTGTAGTAAGCTCCTCAACTTTGCAGGTAGGATTACGTTGGTCAAAACGATACTGACTTCAACCCCAATTTGTTCCCTCCTTTCCAGCAGAGTTCCAAAGACGATGATCAGGAGGCTGGAAAAGATGATGAAGGAATTCCTCTAGGAATCAAGAGATGGCATGAAGAGAAGGGCATGGGTCAATTGGAAGAGGGTGTGTCTACCCATGGATATAGGAGGTTTGGGCATCCAGGACTTGGGCACGATACAATAGGCATGCTTTATGAAGGCTGCTTGGAACGTGATTGAAGGTGTATCCATTTGGGCCTCTTTCTGCAATGAGAAATACAACAGATCTAGATGGAGGGATGATTTAGATCACCCATGGTATCTCAAGCAAGGATCCTTCGTATCAACTTACTAGAAATAGGTGTGGCATTCTTTTCCCAAAGTTATGCCTAATCTGCTATGGGATATAGGTATAGGTAGGGGGGACATATATTTCTGGTTCTCAAATTGGCATGGAGGTCCCACTTTGGTGTTGTCCCTCAAAAGACCTGATGTTTACTTCAACCTGATGGACAAGTTAAGGGATGTATATAATCCTCAATCAGGATGGGACCTACATTTTCTTTTTCAGCTCTTCTCCTAGACAGACGCCCAAATGATTCTCTCATGGTCCCTCAATCTTAACCCGAGCAGCAATGACAAAGCGATCTGGATGGCTACAGAATCTGGAAAATTCACTCTGACTTCAGCTAAAGAAGGTTTGTCACATAATAGTGGGTCGCCATGGTCATGTCACAATTGGTTGTGGTCATCGATTACCCCTCTCAAGGTGGTTGCTCACACATGGAAGCTTCTGCAGCGTGCACTAGTAGTAGATGATCGGGTCATCTCATGTAGCATTCTACTTCTCTCTAAGTGTGAATGTTGTGAAGAAGGGGCGTATGAGGATTTAGATCATTTATTTTTGAAAGGGGACGTAGCAAGGATCCTCTGGGCCAAGTTTGAAGATCTCTGGGAACTGCTTTTACTACAGAATAGCCTTTCCATGGCAGGCGCTTTGAGAAGATGTTGGGGCAAGGCGGTTCATTACTTATTCCTAGGTCTCATACGAGGAATGCTCCCACAAGTAGTTTTATGGTTTTTGTGGAAGGTTAGGTGCTCGAGAAGATTTAACGGCCGAAAACTTCCCCAAATGCTATTTGGAGACAAGTTATTTTGTTATTCAACCAGATGACTAAGCATTCTTCCGTTGACGAGTCTGGAGGACAACAGATAACAGAAGAAGTGGGCGAGAAACCTGTTGGTTACCCCAAATATTAATGCTTGGACCCACAGTCTGGTTAGTTGGTCTAGACCGGCTCAAGGAAGTATCAAGCTCAATATAGTGGCCAGACGCTAGAAGAGTAGAGGGGGAGGAAGGACTTGTCTCATAGCAGTGGGAGGCATAGCGAGGAACTCAGAAGGCGATGTTATGTGGGGTTTTTCATCACCGGGTATCTCCACTACTAAGGTGGAAGGTTATATGGAGGCCCTATTTTACGCTTTGAATCTGGATCGTGCGTTTGGCACGGGAATTAAGATATACAAAATTGATTGTCGACTTATTAACGAGAGTGTATGACACCCCATGGAAGATCAGAAGGTTAAAATGGGTCATTATCGAGTCTCTTACCAATACAGGAACGTATTTACACAAAATAGACAAGGGGAGCAACCAGATGGCGCAAAGTTTAGCTGAATACGACAATACTTTATTAAAAAGTTACATCTTCAACTCCCTAGCCTTGATGCCTCCTCCAACAAGAGAGTTTTACTTTAGGGATATACAGGGTTATACTTACTCCACACGTGTAAAGGTTTAATAGGTTTCTGTTTCTTGGGGTTTGTCTCTCCGGTTTTACAGCAGAGTTCAATTGTACAAGGTTGGAACCTTTTAGCCTGGAGAACGAGCTGGGATGAATGAAAATCTCCTCCTTAAAAAAAAAAGTACAGTTGCACTTTTCTAGCTGTATACGTGGTGTCAAGTTCGCCGAGAAAAATCTTGCGGTTTGCAGCACTGCAGCTGCTGTGAGGTTGGTGTCACGCCACTGCAAAGTAACCACTGTGCACAGTGTGCTGCAAACCTTTGCGATGCACTTTGTCCTCATGTCCCATAGGATGCATGCACCTTATTAGACTATAAAAGATGACAGGGTAGATCAAGGAAATGGAGACGATGTGTTTAACCAAACGTACGAAAACAAATTCAACGAGTCACAGCTACAGCCAACCAAATAATCATTTTGTAGATAAAATTGCAGGATCTGAAAAGATCTATTTTTGGAAATACCTTTTGCACGCCTACTACACCCTACCAAAAAGGGCCTTAATGCACTACATACCCGGCCCAGGCTGACCTCAACTGACGTCTGGGGGCTCTTGTCTATCGTCAATTTCACTCGGCACTTCCTAAGTTGGAGCTTGGAATCAAGTCTTCCCCTTTACAGTGGCAACCTCGAGTAGGGGCTTCTGACGGCCATTGCGCAATTGTATTACCAGTAAGTTCCCTCGCCATCTGCGCTTTCTTTTACCCACATTTTAGAACGTTCATTTTAGTCTAAATAAGTTTCCCAAATCTGACTACGTCGTCGTATATAACGATGCTCACGGGGTCATCTCAGCAGTATGTTCCTTGCGAAAATGCCCCCCCGGTTCAGTTTGCTACTCTGAAACAAAATAAAATGTATATGTTTAACCTTTTCGCTACCGGAATCACCAACCCCAGAGTTGGTACCCCTGTTCTCTACAGGCCACTGTTGTGGTCGGTAGTTTTAGTGGCCCTCACATTGGGAAATGATCATTGTTTCGGTATGTTCCTCACAGGTGAAATCAATGCATACATTTCTACTATGCATTGTGTTTGAACGTTTGTAGTTCTCCGTTTCCAGCTAGAACTGTCATATTAAGCTCACTTGATCATCGTGAATCGGTGAAACCGGAATCTTGTGAGTAATTGAATGTGGTGTTTTACACTTCTAGATCCTTTTTTGCTGATTTGAGACTAAAATTCTGTCATGATGAAGTTCTCCCACAATGTATGCAAGAAAGACGAGCACATCTATATTTGATTTTTATCTTTTGTCCTGAAATGTATTTTTATTAATAGATTGTCATGTATGGGCATTTTAATACATACATCTTGATTTGCAGCCACACTTCTTTGTTTTTTTATGTTTGATCGATACGACACATCACACGCTTAAAATCGTGTGTGATTGCAATTCATTTTAATCTATTCTCGGATTTGTCTTCAGAATGGTTTGAAAATAAAAATGATTTATCTTGTATGTGATTGGCCGAACATAGATCGATCTTCAATCATTTGTATCTTTGATTAATTTGTCCTATGGAGGCAAGTCACGTATGAAAGTTAATTGATTTTTCGAGATCTACATGATGGATTAGGATCCAGAACCTGGTTTGATTCAGAATTTCCTTATTTTACCCATTAATCATGAAACCCTAGAAACTAATGTGAATATAATTATTAACGAATGATTATTCAATGAACATGACAACTAGGTTTTCTAACTCCAAGAATGTGACTAGAGTTTCTTAATATGAAAAGGAACAGCTAAGATCTTCTCTAAGAGAGAGGTAAGTGGTTCATGCTCATTAGTATTCATAATTATAAAGTTTTTCATATTTACATATTTCTCATATAAGACATTACGATTTATGTGTTCTAATATTATAAGATTTTAAGTAAGATATGAAATCAAAATTTCCATACCTTCATTATGGTATTCTCACAGATACCCAATATCTCAAGTGGAGATATGTTTCTTAAAATGATTGAGATCCATGAACCAGGTTCATGAGAAAACTAATAGATCATGTTCCTATAAGAGTTCTTAGTAATGATTCATATTAATGAATAAGACTACAAGATAAGATACACAAGAAAGATAGTCATACTTAATTGATAATTTGAGATAACTTTGTAGTTAAGATTTTAAGTAGAAATATGCTAGTAAGATTTCTTAGATAGATTAAGATCTAAGAACTAAGTGTGATTTAGATTTCTTAGACGATTAACAACTAATAATAGAGTAAATAATAATATATAAGAGTAGAATGCATTAAGATATGATTAAGTTTGCAAGATAAGATTTTATTGGCATTCATGATTTGAGTCATGATAAGAATATGAGAACAGAAGCTTCAAGACTTAATGGGACTTTAAAGAGAGTGAGTTATCTTGTCAGAAATCATATTTTTAGATACTTTATACTTAAGTTACTTTCATATACTTCATATTTCCATATTCAGCTCAAATTATTTTCCTAAGTCTTTGGACTCAGATATCATATATCTGATATCAGAAGTTAATTAGCTCATTCTATCAAAATAGAGTTTTAGATTAAGATTTATCTAGACAATAAGAATGTCAAGTATTTGACTCTTAGTTAGGTTCAGTTTAGGATTAAAGTATAGAGAAGCAGGGTCAGAGATAGTAGATTAAAATTTTAAAGATAAAAATTTGAGAACAGAGATAGAAACTGACATCAAAACATTAACTATATACATTATAGGATAAGTTCTTCACTAGAGAATCATGGGACGATTTAGAGGGTGCACTACACCAAAAATTGTAGGTGTCATAGAGAATACATTGTACCAACAGAGGGTGTGTTGTACCATAGAGGACACTTCGGTATCAAAAAAAGGGAACATTATACCAACAGAGGGTGTGATATATCATAGAGGACACTTTGGTGTTAACAGAGGGCATGTTGTGCCAACAGAGGGTGCATTGCACCATAAAGATACTTCAATGTCATGGAAGAGGACTTATCATATAATGGTGGCCATAATCAGATAAAAGTTATAAATAAAAGATACATTAATTCAGAGCATGCATATAATCTCATTTACAAGTATGAAGAAATAAATTAAGATAAGAGAAGACATCACCCATGCCCTTTGTGCAAGTCATGAGACCCAACCATGATAGTGCATGCCGATTCAGATACATAATCCAGACCCGATGTGCAGGTTATGTGACCCAGGAACCTTAGTACCGTTTGTGAGACCCAGGTACCAGATTATAGGTCTCTAGAGAAAGATAAGTAAAAAGAGAAGAATTAAGAGTAAAGAAAGAAGAGGTATTTATGTTTCATATTTGTATACATACTTTAATGGTAATTCCATGTATATGATGTTTAAGAATATTTTTAGTATCTTATTACTCCAATATACATATATCAGAATACTCATGCCACTTACTCTAACAACTATTTATCCAATGCATGGTTGGGGACGACATGTCCACAAGTGAAGAGCAGGAGAAGAAGTAGTACTCAGAGTCTTGCAGAACAAAGATAGAACATGATAAGATCTGGTGGGGTTCCAACTATAAGATGATCCTTAGATTTGCATATTCAACTTTATATTTACATATTTAGAACTATAGAGTAGAGACTCAAGATGTTAAATGAGTTTATCATGTGATAACATTTATGTTTCCTTTTGTAATAAAAATGATGAGAATGTTTATTATTTAAAGTTTGTGTGAGGATTATATTGTTGTTAAGAATACCAGTTTTATGTAATGCCCCCTTGAGTACACCAGTTATGGATAACTCGATGTTGCTTCCTCTATGTGCATGTGTGTACTTAGGGAGGGTGTTAAAATAGCTAATCCTCCTTGGAATATAGAATTGAAGTGGTTATATTACACTCTACATATAGTATTAGTATTAGATATATTTACTCATGTATTAACCCATGTGAGTGTAGAGAGAAGGACTGGAGAGGGGATCTAGTTTTCACTAAAAGGAGAAATAACATGATCCTATTCCAAAAAATGGAGTGAAGCAAAAATTTCATTTCCCAAATCGTATTTGTTATAGAGCAAGATTATAAATAAGCAGTTTGAAACAAAACTATTACAAAGTTACATGATAATACACCTACAATTGCTCCTCAGCATAAAAGGTGACATGAAAAAATAAAAAGGTATACTTCAAATGAATGTAAGGCTAGTAGCAGGGGAAACCCCACAATTCCAAGCTATTCTCATGTTCAAGTTCCTAAATATTGACTGGTTGAGTCCTTGTCCTATAATAAACCTATATTTGGATGGAAGGGGAACATTACCCAGAAAATAGGAAATAAAGGCATGTACCAATAAACAATGAGTATGTGCATAAAATAACATTTGGGAATTATATTGGGTTACAAGTATGAAATACCATGAAAAAGGGGCCATATAAAAGTTAGTAAGTTCAACAAAAGATATATCAATAGATTGAGGCATAATATTTATGGAGAGTAATTTTAAGATAAAAGAAACATCTTTCCATAACAAACATTTACATTTCCAAAGAAATGATACATTTGCATTCATAAACAATGTAAACTAAATATGCCTAAAATAGGGTCACGCCATAGGATCATGAGCTAAAAAGTAAGGGTGGAACACACAGTCAGGAAGAATATGTATGTCATTTATAAGTATAGTTGTACATAAGTACCATTATTCTAGATATTCTAGTCAAACATTTAGCATGTGCAAATAGAGTGACAAGACTATAAATCCAGTCATAATTCACATCAGGTACTAAAAGCATATTAAGAGGGGTCAAAGAACCCATTTAAATAGAATAATTTAGTATCCACAAGAGTTTGTAGGATTCCTAATTAGTAAATACATA